>BMAV01016192.1:0-441815 GCA_019973955.1 Trichonephila inaurata madagascariensis | reverse complement strand
TTCCCTTTAAAACTTTCATAAAGGAATGCCTATCGACATCTCATTCCTTAGCCATTGTATTTTCCCAGACCAGATGTCTGCGCTGGTCCGGGGCCAGTTAACAAACAATGACCCCATGGCCACCTGCACCTGCATCCAACATCTGTTTGGTGATGGATGGATAGGGTGATTTCAGATGAATTGGCAGGGTGGGGTTCACATCAATTGAAGACGTCACAACAGGGTGGTCGTCTAAATTCCTTAAGGGTTTGAGTTGATCAGAATGATCAATCGCAAAATGTAAGGAATCCTCCTAGTAGACTTTCAGCTATATGCATGTCTCCAGTAAAACTTCCGTATGCACCTATTCTTTTGAATGAAGCATTTACAAAAGCATTGAGGGATACCGGCGCAGAAAAATCATTTATATCGGAGGATGTTTATAAAAAATATATTTTTTCTAAACCAGCTAGAAAGTCACGAGCCGAATGGTGACGGCGCAAGGTGGCAAATGTAGAAATATAGGGATAGTTGAATTGCTAATCAAAATACGGGAATTTATTAAAAACTGGTAGTTTCACATATTGGCGGATTTGGAATATCCTTGTATTTTAGGGGTTGACTTTATAAGGGGATCGAAAATTGTTCTGGATTTTGATAGAAAATCATTAGTGATTCTGGATTCACAGATTGAAGAAATTATTCCATCAATAGATGAGGGGAATTTGGAAATTGATCTCACAAAGACGGGATTAGATGGAGGCCAAAAAGAGGAGTTACGAATGTTATTTAATAGTTTTAAGGGGCTGTACTTAACCAGGAGCAGAGACCAATTGTGTTCGTCTCGCGCACGCTCAATAGCTCGGAGAGGAATTACACGGTAACAGAGAGAGAATGTTTAGCAGTGATTTGGGCTCTGAATAAGTTTCGGACCTACCTAGGTCCACTACCAGTAAAAGTGATAACGGGACATGCGGCTCTCACCAGGTTGACACACGGTAAAAATTTATCCAGCAGAATGATAAGGTCGGTGTTAAAACCAGCTGAGTTTAATATCGAATGAGAACACTGTCCAGGAACTCAAAATGCGGTGGCAAACATTTTGTCTAGCAATCCAGTTGAGAGTTTAGTGGGGGATAAATGTTGCGTGTGTAGTGATTAGAGATTTAGTACTTTCGTTCCGGGAGCAATTGATCGAGGAACAGCGAAGGGACCCTGAGTTAAGTCACATATATATAGATACCTTGAGAACCCTGAGGACAGCTGGGTTAATGCGATAATCTGAGAACTGGTCTCGCGATTTTAAAATTGTAGAAGGCTTGTTATTTTATGCGAAATACGCAACCACTCTTGGAGAACTGAGAGTGTATATTCTGAAATCATTACGAGGTGAAATAATGCGCGAATTTCATGAGGAGCAGGTCATTTAGGAAAGAAAAAAACGTATTTAAAGCTCCATGTTTGTTATTTTCCCTGTATGAGAAAAGCCGTTCATCAACATGTATTGACATGCAACGTATGCCAGATGCATAATTATAAAAACGCGTTATTAGCTGGTCGTTTAATACCGATAGTAACTAGTTATCCGAATGAGATAGTGACATTATATTTTTTAGGTCCCTACCCAGCGTCGCGAATAAAAAGAAATAGCTATATTTTAGTAATAACCGATCATTTTTCGAAGTGGCTTGAAGTGATACCCCTCAAAAAGGCTTTAGCCAAAATAATTGCGGATATCCTATTTGAGAATTATATATCGCATTATGGAGCTCCTGTAAAAATAAGTGACAACGGTTCCCAATTTATATCCGAAATTTTTGAACATTTAAGTAATGGATTAGGCATACAGCCTGTCAAAACAGTTGTACATAGCCCTCAATCGAATAGAACAGAACGAGTGAATCGGGATCTTTTGCAAATGATTGCAAGTTTTATAAATGATAATCACAAGACACTTGGGACCAGTTCTTAAGAGAGTTCGCGTACGCCTTGCGAAAGGCAGTTCATGAGAACACAGGGAAGACCCCAGCAGAATTATTTTTGGGTAGGAAACTTAATACCCCATTTCAAAAATTGGTGATGGTGTCTGATGGAGCAGAATTTACAGTGGGCAATATTGAAAAATTATTTGAGGAGGATAGACAAAATACTAAAGTTAAACACGAAAAATGGGCGAAGTATTACAATAGAAGGAGGCGAGATGTTAATATTAAGGTAAATGAGATTTGGGTGTTGTTATAGAAACGCGCGCATCCCATAAGCTCGGCAACGAAGAAAGTGGTCGCGAAATTCAAACCAAAGTTTGAGGGTCCCTACAGAGTCTTAAATTATAATTTGGTCATTTGGAAGGCAGGAAAGAAAATAACGGTTAATATAGATCAAGTGTGAATTTACCATCAGAGAAAAAGTAATAAGAAGGTGAAAGGCTGGAAGTTCAGATAGCAGTGGATCAGATTATCAATCAAGTAGTTTCGAGGAGGGGGGATAGACCTAGATTATAGATCAGTCACAAAGTTTTAGAAGTAGTGAGTCTGTTGAACGACGAGATGAGAAAGAGAAAAAGACAAGTCTTACTGGGAATCAGGGTGGTAAGCGTAAGTCGGAACTAAATAAGCGCAAAAGAAACATACGTTCAAAGGATTCATTTATAGCAGGGGTATCCAACACGCGGCCCGCGGGCCGCATGCATGTGGCCCGCCAGTACGTAAGTTGCGGCCCACCGACTCTTTTTTAAAAATTTTTAAATATCAGATTTTTAAAGTTTTTTCATTTTGAAATTTATTTGAGAAATTTATATATATATATAATGTATTTGCCTGTTACCTGTTTTTTTAAAAAAAAATAAATCCCTTTTGATATTAGAAGTGTCCTTTAGATTAAAATAGACTTATATTTTATCAAATAGTTACATTTCATTTTACTATAGTAAATTACTTTTTTAATAAATTTCGAATTGCATTATGCATATCCTTTACTATGGATGGTACATGATTCTCTGTGTGTGCGACTTACGTTTCGCCTCCTCTTCTGTGTGGAGTGCCCAAAAAGCAAGAGACAGTCAGGGGTGTTTTTTAAAGTTTAAAAACAATATTCAGGAAGGTTAAGATAAAGGACAATGTATATACTTAATCGTTTGCGAATGACAGCACTATCAAATTTTAACAAAGAGCAACGAAAGATCGATTCAATAAGAACACCGTAATTTTCAAGAAAATGGCAACTAAAATTTTTTTGGCAATTTGATCTTTTGATTTTTATATTATATAGACATTATTAATTATTTTTTCTGTTTTTTAATAAAAAAATAATGAAAACAATAAAAATAAAAATTTCCCCCTTTTTTTAAATTTTCACCCAAAAAATTTTTTTTTTTTTGTTCCCAAATCTGATGAAAAGGTACATATTTTTATGTGGGCCCGCAGATTATAATGTTTTTGAAGGGGCCCCGCATGGTCTTTTTGGGGGGACCCCCCTGATTTATAGGACGTAAAATAAAAAAAAAAAAATCTGGGCAATGTAGGGGATGCAGGGGAAAAACCCCCTTCATTGGGCCCAAAACCGCAAAGGAAAACAGAGGCCCGGGAAAGAAAATTGAACAAGAGGGGTTACCGTCATCAAACCCCCTTTGGGGAACAAAAAAACTCCGACAACCCGGGAAGCGTCATTTTAGCAAAGAAAAACAGGCCCTTCCCAACCAGCCCAAGAAAAAAAGTTCCCAAAAAAACCTGGTTCCATATCATCAAGAAGAAAATCCCAAACCCCAAGGGGGACCATTTTCGGCCCAAAAGAGCGATGAAAGGGCCCAGCCCAAAACCAGAGTCGAACCACGGGAAAGCCCAAACACCGGGGGTTTGAAAGCCGAAACGGACGATCCAGCCGTCAAGACAAAGTCGAAAACCCCGGGCAGAAAAGATCGCCGGGACAAACGGAAACCCCGGGCGAGAGGAGGACCGCATCGCTTGAGGTCCTCTTGGAGATTCAAGAACACGAGAAAAATTACCCGGGTTGAAAAGGTTTCATTTTTTTTGTACTGACAGGCAGTCGGGTAAATTTTTTGCAAAAGTCGGGTTTTTGTTAAAGATCATTGCGGGTTTTTGACACTACGTTGCGGTGTTTTTTGGCGGGTTTAAAAATGAACCTTTGTATCCCAAATTTATTCCCAAATGTGGGAAAACAATTGTAAGGGTTAATTTTTTTTTCTACTGATTAAGTCTTCGCTGGGATGCGAAAATTCCCCTTTTATTGTTTGTTTAAATGAATTGAAAATTGTTTGTAATTTAAATTTTTGTAATGGATATTTTATATTTTGCTTTTTGGCCCGGAAAGGGCTTTCCTTCTTTATAAATTTTTCCTTTTTTTCACAAAATCAGCACTTCAATACTCTTTTTTTAAAAAGGCTTCCATCACCCCCCCTAGCCCGGCTTTGCTCTGGCTTTTTCCGAGGGTTTTTACTTAAAAAATTTCCCCGTTTGAAATTTTTCCTTTTTCCCTTTAAAGAATTTATTTCCCCCGGTTACACGAAATTTTTTTTTCATAACATGTTGTCAAGGGGAAAATTCCCTTTTCCCCCTTTTCGCTATCAGGTTGTCAGTAAATTAACAATTGGACTTTTAAAATTCCCCCACTCACCAATGTACCTTTTAAAATAGTTGTATGATGAAAATATGAAATTTTTATAATTAAAAATAAACCGGGGCCCAACAATTTAGTAATGGGGAAGGGTTAACAATCCGGCCCTGAAATCGTCGGGAAAAAAAAATGAAAAAAACCCAAAAAAAAAAAGGAAGAGTTATTCCATTGTAAAAATTTATTTCTTAAAGTTTTTAAATTTTTTGGGGTTCATTTTTTTAAATTAATGCCTTTTTAAACCTTATCGATTGCAAAAAACAGTAATTTTTAAACAAAAAATGTAACAAAAATAATTGTTAAATATTTTTAGGAAAAAGGGGAAAAAATGAAAAACACAATTTTTTTTTAAAAAAACCCCATAATTTTTAAGTAATTTTTTCAATCTTTGTACAGATAACGGATAATAACTTTTTACACAAGGAAAAAAAGTTTCGTGAGATTATTTTATAAATAAAGAAGTTATTAAGTATTTAAATAAAATTTTGAATATTTTTTGAAAAATCGTAAAAAAAAATAAGTTTTTGGTATTCAATTTCGCCAAATCTGGTGATTTTCAATATTTTTATAGGCGCACCTTCTTTTCTAGTGTAACCTTTCATCAATCGTAACGGGCTGAAAGTTAATGCCTTCAAATTTAACACATCGATTACAAACAATGGTAATTTTTAAACAAAAAATGAAACAAAAATAATGCTAAAATATTTCTCGCAAAAAGGGGGAAATAAACGAAAAACTGTATTAAATGTTAAATTAAAATTGTGATCATTTTTTGAAATGTTCGATACACGGGGGAAAAGTCTCATACAGCTATTTTTATAAATGAAGAAGTTAAAAAACTTTGCAGTAATTTTTAAACAAAAAATGTAACAAAAATAATTCTTAAATATTTCTCGCAAAAGGAAAAAAAACGAAAAACACAATTTTTTTTAAAAAAATCGTAATTTTTAAGTAATTTTTCAAATCTTTGTACAGATTATGTATAATATCGTTTTACACACGGAAAAAAAGTTTCGTGAGATTATTTTTATTAATAAAGAAGTTGTCAAGTATTTAAATGAAATTTGAAGTATTTTTTGAAAAATTGTAAAAAAAATTTTTGATATTCAATTTTGTCAAATCTGGTGATTTTTAATATTTATAGGTGCACCTTCTTTTCTAGTCTAACCTTTCATCAAACGTAGAGGGCTGAGTGGAAAAAAAGTTCTAGCGCCAAACAGGTTTTCGCCGCCAAACACTCAGAGCTATTATAAAATTGATTTCTTATTAAAGTTTTAATTTGTTTTCGGGCTTCATTTTTAAAAGTTAATGCCTTCAAACTTCATTTATGAATTGCAAACAACGGTAATTTTTAAACAAAAAATGTAACAAAAATAATGTTAAATATTTCTCTCAAAAAGGGAAAAAAACGAAAAGCACAATTTTTTTTTTAAAAAAAACCCGTAATTTCTAAGATATTTTATCAATCTTTGTACAGATTATGTATAATATCGTTCTACACACGGAAAAAAAGTTTCGTAATATTATTTTTATAAATAAAGAAGTTATTAAGTATTTAAATAAAATTTTCAGTATTGAAAATTCGTAAAAACAGATTTGACATTTAATTTTTTAAATGATTGATTCTAAAAGAGAAAAGCATGAACTTTTTTAGTGTAAAACATTTTTTCGTTTGCACGAAAGAAAATGCAAGCGAAAAAAATGATTTAGAAATCATTTTAATAAAAACGTATCGATTTTGACTCATTATAAAAAAATTGTAAAAAATAAAAAATATAATTATTTTGTAAAATAAATTATTCCGTATGGTGACAAAATAAATGATCTTTCCGATTCTGTAATTATTTTTTATCTGAGTCTCATAGAAAATTAGATCGTGTTTTATAAAAACGTCTGAAAAAAACAGTAACAGAGATTTGAAACTTCTGCCACCTTTGCGGGAAATGCACTAATTATGCGTTTTAAGGTTTTTAATTAATATCTTTTTAACTAATTGGAATATCGGAATATAAATGGTAAAAACAGATTCCTCGGATCATTCTCGACATTTTCGTACCTTTGGTGAGTTTCTGCGTCATGCGGTTCATGAGAAGATAGACGTACATACGTTTATTTACCTACGAATTTTAATAGTGTAGATATCTGGTTTTGGGAACGTGGCGTAGATAGGGAATTAACCATAACACTAAATAGCGCTCATGCGATTGAAATTCTTTTAGAAAACCATAGGCGATGTGTTTTATGGTTGTAAAATAATAACTGTCAATTGAAATATCTGTACCCAAGTTAATGTGATATGTAATGATAATGTGTTGAAAAATATTTTTACGTCCATTGATCTGAAGTTCTTTATTTCAGGGTGGCTGATATCACTGATATTTAGAAAAGGTTGCAGAACAGATTTTTATTGTAGCTATTCCTGATGTTGTGAAGGAAGGGGCCTTAGCTGGTAAGAAGATGCGTTATGCTAAATATTTAAGCATTTCCGCCGTGTACGGCCAGGTTTCTTTGGTCCTTCCGATAGCGTTTTTCCGTCCTTGCCCAAAATGGGGTGCACCTTTATAAATTTTGGTGTAAAAGGAGAAGAGAGAGGCCGTGAGTGATATAAAAGTTTGATAATTGTCGCTTGGAGTAATTATTTTAGTGAAATAAATTAAATGCTTTCTCGCTAAATTTTTGTGAAAAATTAGCGGGTTTTTTCAACGTGTAATTCTCTTATCGTATCATTAAGACCCTCTCTCAAATAACCACGTTTCTTGAGGGGGTTGTGACGTGCTCTTTCCGCCAATCCTTTTGGGTAATCTCAGCCAGAATTGTTTTCTGCCTTTATATCCAGTCCTCTCAAGAAGAAACTAATGATATGCAGATTAGTTTATTATAGTGGAGCTTTAATATTAGCGAAGTGAAGAGGAGAATAAGTAGAGAAAGGAAGCTAAGATGATGCTGAACGCCGTGAGCTGCTGCAAGGATATTCGAAAAATAGAAGCGATTATAGACCTGGCGAAAAGTGCTGCTTAAACTTTACAAAGATAAAGATTTTAGGATAGTCTCTCATAAAGATAAGCGGTTAGGATTCCAGGCGTTATTTACTTGTAGAATAATTCTAGAAATGATGTTATATCACTGCTGATTGCATCCTTGCTAGTAAGACGTGTTGTTTGGACTATATTGGAATAATAATAATAAATTAGTTTGATTAGTATAACTTGAGTGATCAATTCATTTCTCTCCTTACAAATCTAGGTCGTTTAGATGAAGAGATATACCCTGGTCAAAGTGGCCACGCCATGAGTTGTGTGTGAGCTGATTTGGTAATAGTATGCTTCATTTCATATAATGCCGCCACAGTTTATACATGCAAGTACTGTTTTGTTTGTGGACATATGACCAGCCGCATCAGGCTGTACAGATGTGATACAAGGCCCCAAAGCTACAGCACCCTGGTAATACGTGTTACTACAGTCCTTAATAACATAGCTCATATAAGCGCGCCCCAAAAGAATTTTTGATACAGGGCTCCACTCATACGCTGTTTTGCAATTTTATGTTTTATTTTAACTTTCTTTTAAGTGTGACAATCATTTCAGTGTACAAAATTGCCTTGCAGAAAATCGAACTTAAGTCATCATACTGGACAAGCAAAAGCAGTGTTGGTGGTAATTATATATCAAACTGAAACAGGCATCAGTGTGAACGAGAAAAAACAACAAATGGATCAAATATCTCTTGAGGAAACAAGTGGTCGTAAGATTGTAATTATTTTTAGTACTTATGTAATATCGCAACAATCACCAACGTTCAAATAACTCGCCAATTTGACAACCCCAATTTCGCATGTGATGCATGCGCTGAATTGGCCAACATGTGCTTCGTTTCATATAATGTCGCGAATAGGTTGCGATAATACGAAAGTACCTTATTTTTTCAAATTATGATAGCTGTTCTTTCAGTTCTTTTATTTTGTTAACGTTATGCTTGTATTTCGTTTTTCAATTTATTTTTATGCTCGGGGTATGTACTTTAGATATTTTTTTATATGAAATATTAATTTTGATACTTACATATTATCACACAATCGCCAACGTTTAAGATAACTCGCCACTTCGGCAATCCCAATTTTGTATGCGTTGAATTGGCAATTATGTGTTTCATTTCCTATAATGTCACCAATAGGTTGCGATAATACGTAAGTACCTTTAATTCTGTACATTAATGTAACATTAGACTGGTCGCAACATAACAATTAGGCGTGGTTTTAAAATCATGCCAAAAACGAGTAGCGTACCAATATGAAATTAATATTATTTTAGCCTGTTTTATCTTTCTCTCCAGTAATCCTTAATTAATTCAATGCATAATTTTTGTTTTTTATATTTTAGTTCTTACATTTTTTTTTGCCTATTATATACCGCAAATATTTTTTTTTTGCACATCGCGATGTTTTAATGTATGAAATCATTAACTATGGGGAGTTTTCTTAAATATGTTTTTGTATCCGTTTTTATAAATTTTTTAACTTTCTCTTGATGTCTCTTCAAAATACAATGGCAAATAAAGATTTTCCTGATACATATTTTGTGTTTATGAAAATGAAACCGTTCATATTAATTTAATCAAAATATTGTTTCTTTTTCTTATTTTTTGATATCTTTTTCTGACCTTACTATTAACTCACATTCTCTATATATATTTATTTATCTTTATGGGAATGCATTTTTAAAGAGCCTTAATCGAGCTGAAATATTCTAATATGCATTTATTATTTTGGATGACAATTGTCATAATAATTTAATTATAATTACAAAAATTACCTTGATTTAAACCATAATTATTTAAAATACCTACAAAATATAAATATACGTTGGCGACTTGTACTCAAAACTTGAAAGGTTTTTTTTTTGCTCATTGCTTCTTAAAGTATTCCAGCTGAAACTCGAAATTACACATTGCTTGGAATATAACATATACTAACATAATTAACAAAAATTACTCATTTTCTTATAGAGCCCATTACGTTCGGAACCATGATTTGAAAAGGCGCATAAATGGATAAGTTTACATTATTTAGTGTCAGATTAGAAATACATGTATAAATTGTTTTAAGAACATTTTGCACAAAAAAAAAAAAAAATTAAAAATAATATATATATATATATTTCGACTGTTAAAAAATTACCTAGATTTCAACCTTTTTAGGTCAAATTCTTCGCATTATAATAATATTTTGTCGTATATATAGCCTCGTGACCTCTGTACAGAGGCTCAACTATGGTTTTTAAAAAATTCACATCATTATTTTCAGAGCGCAAACCATTTGAAAATAATTATCGAGTTTTTTCTTAAAATTTCCTGTTACCGTAAAACATGGATAAACCCACTTCTAAGCTATATATTTCAAAATTTAGTTGAGCCCTCTGTACAGTGGTCTGAGCTTATATACACAGGCAAAATACTATTATAATAGAAGCATTTTTCCAAAAGGAGAATATTTTGAAATGGGTCATTCTATGTACATTTTTTGGTCAAAATATTGTGTACTTACATATTTTTTTATTGTAATATTATTCTAAAACAATTTATATATATACTTTTCTTAATCTAAGGACTAAATATCATATAAATATTATTCATTTATATTGCTTTATAAATGTTCCGAACGTAGTCGGATACTCCAATGTTGTGATTCTGTCATATGTATATGCTACATATTTATATTAATTTAACCATATTTAATAAAAAGTAGCTATAAAATAAAAATTTCCTTTGTTTTATTCAAGCAGTGAATTGATCTAAAATTTTATATTACTTAAGATTTAATTTTTATGTTACAACTAGCTGTATCCACCACATGCTGTTGAGATAATAGCCTTTGTTGCTCTAAATCCCTAATAAAGATATTAACTGTAACTGTAACCACATGCTGCTGTAGCTCAACCACAGCTTAAGCATCAGCACCATAAAGTGCTGTAACCTACAAAAGTAAGTAATAATACACCAAAATTCAAACAAGTAAAATAAAGGGTACTTACGTATTATTGCAACAATCGCCAAGTTGGTACCCCCTGAATTTTATGTGCCGCCAATGCTGAATTATAAATTTGTGTACTTCTTACTTCATATAGTGTCGCCAATAGTTAAGATACTACTACGCAAGTATCACAAAATAATTTCAAAGTGCGTAAGTTCATGTAGTCAAAATATACAAACAGAGGGAAGTCATAACCCTTTGAAAGATCTAACCCGTGCACACGATCGTGCGGGCTCAGACTTTATACGTTTTTGCTTGAACTAGTCGTATGTAAGAAAAAATCGCGAATCTAACGATTGGTTTTGGTTTGCAGAAAGCGTAAAATGTTACTTTTATCAACAAATGATGTCCATGTTTTTAATTTTCAGCTAAAATTTAGCCTTGTTTTCAGCAATACCAACAGGAAAAACACGCCTTCTTTTATCCACAAAGTAATATCAATGTATTTATAATAAAAATAATGTGTCTTTCGTTTGCTTCTTTGCGAGAAATATTTACATTATTTTTAAAAGTTTTTGTTTCCTAGAGCAACGCCGGCCAAGCGGAGGAGCTTGGAAGGGGAACTATTTTAGAAAAAGAGATAGAAGTGCTGATTTTGTGAAGGAAAAGGAAAATTTATAAAAGTAGAGAAAGCCCGTACAACGCCGGGCCATGCAGCTAGTATGTAATTAGTTTTTGAACATTTTGAGTCATATAGACATTCATCTGGATATCTTTTTAATCATTTGAATGAGAAAAGCATATGTGGAATAAACTTTGGCAACTGTTATTCACTATGGGAAAATAGTCCAAACAGACCAAAAAGCTTGTAAATCGCTGCAATAAAGCCTAATGAGAATTTATTTTAGTGGGTTTGATTTTTTTAAAGGTCTTTAAATAAAAACTGGTTCAGAATTTGTTTTATTATAATGATTTTTTTTAGAATGAAACAACAGACAGGTATCTGATAGCATTAAATGTTTTCTTTTCAAAATAAATAAATAAAATAAAATATGCATAAATTTTTTATTTAAATGTAATTATAAATTACATGCACTAATTTTAATTAACTATTAAATTTATACTTCTCAGAATGCTGTTTTATTATACACTGAATATCATCATCATACATTAGTACTTCTTACATGGGAAATATTCCAAAGCTTATTCAATATTCGCTTGTCAAAATTGAATTTAAAAAAAAAAATATACGTAAATCGTTTATTTATAGAAATATCTTGTTTCAAACATAATTATTAATATTTGTTTAATCTGAACAATAATTAAATAATATAGTAGTTAATATATGATTGTCAAATATGCTTTCTAATGACTGAAAACTATTTAAATGTTAATTCTTGAACAATAAATATGACTATATGTAAGTCAATGTCAAATAAATCACTATGTTGAATAAGTTTGAAAAGTATTTTATGCAAGTACTTATTATAAACATAATGAAATTAAGTGCAAATTATTGCAGCAAAAAATATTTTGTATTAGCCAGAATTACAATACCATTAAATTCCACTGTACAAGTTTAAATTCTAAATAATTAAAAATACATGTTTCATAAAATGTGAGAGCATTATAAAAGTTTATAACATCATTGCTTTGCACATAGTAATGTTTGCTGTCTCGTCAGTCATTCTACCAAAGAAAATTTGTTACAGCCAACTTTTTATTTTAAATAGAATTAAATAGCTTCAAAAAATATTCTTAAATAGGCCCAAAACCGGGCGGACAGTCTTTATCACTAGCGGGAAAAGTCCATATTTTTTCCGGGCTCATTTACCCCAGGCTCTTATCTCTCAAGTCCCTCGCTCCGTCAAGTCGTTTGGTTTTTTCCCTCCCCATTTTTCTTTCCCGTTTCTTCCCTCGTCCTTTTTTCCCCCTTTTTAAACACCAGGGGCGGATCCACCACGCGCCCTGTTCTCCTCATTGGCAGGTCAAAATAAAAAAGGGTCTGCCCTCGTCTTCCTATTGGCGGTCAAGAATAGGTCTCCCCCACCCCCCGGGCCACCTGCGTCTCTCTTTTTCGGGGAAAAACCCGAACACATTCCCCATCCGACTGGAATCCAAGGGGCGCCAAACCACATCTATTCACCCACACCTGGGCTTCCGCCCCCTCCCCAATCCTCGACTTCTATTCAAAACTTTCAAAAAAGGAAATGCCTATCGACATCTGCATTCCTTAGCCATTTATATTCCAGACCAGATGTCCCCTGGTCGAGGCCAGTTAACAAACAATGCCCCCATCCCCACCTACCTGTCACCCAACATCTGTTTGGTGATGGATGAATGGGTGATTTCAGATGAATTGGCGGTGGGGTTACATAAATTAAGACGCCCAAACGTCCAGACCCAGTTCTCATTTCAGGGTGGCTGACCTGATATTTAGAAAAGTGTTCAGAACAGATTTTTATTGTAGCTATTCCTGATGTTGTAAAGGGAAGTAAGCCTGCGACAGAAATGCGTTATGCTAAAAATATTTAAGTATCGGGTTGTGTACGGCCAGGTTTTTGGTCCTTCCGATAGGGAAGGTTTTTCTGCGGTCCTTGCCCAAATGGGGTGCACCTTTATAAATTTTGTAAAAGGAGAAGAGAGAGGTCAGAGTGATATAAAGTTTGATAATTGTCGTTTCGGAGTAATTATTTTAGTGTAGTAATTAATGCTTTCAAGTTATAAATTTTTTGTGAAAATTAAGTGCAATTTTTTCAACGTAATTTCTATCGGGTCATTAAGACCCTCAAAAAATCACGTTTTCTTCTTGGGGGGGTTGTGACGTGTTTTTCCTATTAATCCTCTTGGGGGAAATCTTTGGGACCAAAAGGTTTATTTCATACCCAGTCCCCCAGAAGAAAACGATATGCAGTTGGTTAATGGATATATAGTGGGCTTTTATTAGCAAAGTAAAAAGGGAGAATAAGAAAAGCTAAGATGCTGAACGCCGTGAGCTGTTGGTAAGATATTCGAAATAGAAGCGTGATTATAGAACGGGCTTAGCGTGTTAAGGAATTTAAGGCAGATAAAGATTCTTAGGATAACTTCTCAAAAAAAGAAAGCGGTTAGGATTCAGGCGTTATTTACTTAAATTTAAAATACTTATATCACTGTGATTGCATCCTTATATAAGACGTGTTTTTGGATCAATATATTGGAATAATAAAAAAAATTAGTTTGATTATAGCTAACTTGAGTGATAATCTTTTTCCTCCTACAAATCTAGGTCAAGATGAAGAGTTTGGTACCCCGGGGGGGGTATACAATAGATTTATGAGCTGATTTGGAATGTATCCATTTCATATAATGCCGCCAATAGGTTGCGATAATACGAAAAGTACCGTTTCCCTTTTTGTCGGGGACATAGCTCCCCTCATCACCGTACCGATGATGAAAGGGCCCCCAAACACCCCCGCCCAAAAACGTTTTACTACAGTCTCATTAACATAGGGCTCATATATGAAAAAGGGCCCCCAAAAGAATTTTGATACAGGGCCCACTCATAGCTGTTTTGCAATTTTATGTTTTTATTTTAACTTTCTTTTTAAGTGTAGACAATCGGCTTCAGTGCATAAAATTCCCGGAAAAGACAAAAGTCATCATACTGGACAAAGCAAAAGCAGTTTTGGGTGGAATTATATATCAAACTGAAACAGGCATGTAAACGAAAAAAAAACAAATGGATCAAATATCTTTGAGGAAAAGGGTGGTCGAAAGATTGAAATTTATTTTTAGTACTTAGGTTTATCGCACAATCCCAACGTAAAAAATAACTCGCCAATTTGCAACCCCAATTTCGCATGTGATGCTGGCTAAATTTAAACCCAACATGTGCTTCGTTTCATATAATGTCGCGAATAGGTTGCGATAATACGAAAGTACCTTATTTTTTCAAATTATCATAAAGGTTCTTTCAGTTCTTTTTATTTCAGCTAACGTTAGTGTTGTATTTCGTTTTTCAATTTATTTTTATGCTCGGGAATTACTTTTTTTTTTTGGGAAATTTTAAAGATATATATATATATCATCACACAATCCCAACTTTTAAAGATAACCCCACTTCGGCAATCCCAATTTTGTATGCGTTGAATTGGCAATTATGTGCATTTTATTGTCACCAATAGGTTGCGAAAATCGAAAAGTCCCTTTAATTCTGTACATTAATGTAACATTAGACTGGTCGCAACATAACAATTAGGCGTGATTTTAAAATCATGCCAAAAAATACGTACCAAATTAATATTATTTTAGCCTGTTTATTTTTCTCCCCTATTTAATTAATTTTAATGCATAATTTTGTTTTATATTTTGTTCTTACATTTTTTCCCAAAATTTTATACCGCGCAAATTTTTTTTTTTTGCACATCGCGATGTTTTAATGTGGCGAAATTAATCAGCGGGAGTTTTCTTAAATATGTTTTTTGTATCTGTTTTTGACAATTTTTTAACTTTCTCTTGATGTCTCTCTAAAACATGAATGGCAAAATAAAGATTTTCCGATACATATTTTGTGTTTGTACGAAGCCGTTCATATTAATTTAATCAAAATATTGAGCCTTCTTTTATTTTTGATATCTCTTTTTCAATTCCTACTATTAACTCACATTCTCTCTCTCTTATTTATTTATTTATCTTGGCGGAATGCATTTTAAAGAGCTCAATCGAGCTGAAATTTAATAAAAATTTTTTTTGGATGACAATATAATAATTTAATTATAATTAATAAAAAATTTAAATTTATTAAAACTAATTATTTAAAAATTACAAATATACCCCTTTGGGGACTTGTATAAAACTTGAAAGGGTTTTTTTTTCCCTTTTAAAGCATTCAGTTGAACTGAAATTTTATATACACGATTGTTTTGTATACGATACTTTAAGATAATTCAAAAAAATTTCCTCAGGGTTTTTCCCCTACGTTCGGAACCATGATTTTAAAAAAAGGGATAAATGGATAACATGATATTTAGTGTCCTTAGATTAGAATACATGTATAAAATTTTTTTAAAGGTTTTTTACAAAAAAAAATTTAAAAAACAAATATATATATTTCGACTAAAAAAAACTTAGAATAACCTTTTTTTTAAAAAGTTCTCCTTTTGTGAAAAAACTTGCATTATAATAATAGCCCGTATATAAACCCGAACCCCTGTACGAGGCCCTATGGTTTTTGAAAAATTCCCTATTATTTTTTTGGTTAAAACCCTTTGAAATAATTATCGGAGTTTTTCTTAAAATTTCTCCCCCTTTTTTGTCGTAAAACATGGATAAACCCACTTCTAAATTTTTCAAAAAATTTTAGTTGAGCCTCTGTCGTGGTCTGAAATTTCCGGCAAAAAACTATTATAATAAACATTTTCCCAAAAAGAATATTTTTTAAAAAGGGTATTCTATGTCCATTTTGTCAAAATATTTTTAATATTTTTTTTGTAATACTATTCTTAAAACAATTTTATATACATTTTCTAAACTATAAAACACTAAATATCATAAAAAACATTTATACGTTTTGCAAAATCACGGTTCCAACGTATCGGTCCTTTAAAGTTTATTCTTATATGTATATACATATTTATATTAATTTTAACTATTTAATAAAAAATAGCTTAAAAAAAATTTTTTTTGTTTATCTAAGCAAATTTTTAAAAAAATTTTTTTATATTACTTAAGATTTAATTTTTTTTGTTACAACTAGCTGTATCCACCACATGCTGTTGGGATAAAATAGCCTTTGTTGCTCTAAATCCCTAATAAAAATATTAACTGTAACTGTAACCACATGCTGCTGTAGCTCAGTCAGCTTAAAAAGACTGGGGCACCATAAAGTATGCCATGAACCTTACAAAATACACCAAAATTCAAACAAGTAAAAGAAAGGGTACTTACGTATTCTTGCAACAATCGCCAAGTTGGCACCCCTGAATTTTATGTGTCGTACACGCTGAATTGGCAACTAGGTGCTTCGTTTCATATAGTGTCGCCAATAAGTTGCGATAATACGCAAGTACCAAAATAATTGCGAAGTGCGTAAGTAAGTTCATAAAATAGTCAAAAATATACAAATGAGGGGGAAATTAACCCAAAAAACCCCCCCCCGATCGTGCGGGTCAGATTATACGTTTTTTCTTTGACTATGTATGTAAGAAAATCGCGAATCTATCGTTTAGCCGGTTTTTTCAGGTGTAAAAAAGTTACTTTTATCAACAAATGATGTCCATGTTTTACTTTCTGCTGGCAAATTTAGCCTTGTTTTCAAATACAACGAAAACACGTCTTCCTTTTATCTGTCAAAGTAATTATCAATGTATTTATAATTGCTTAGATACAAATTTTTTATAATGGTTAAATAATTGTAAAATAAAAAAAATTTAAATTTTACTTTATTAATGTAAAAAATTGTTTTCGTTTATTTCCTTTTTTTCGGGAAAAATTTAAACATTATTTTTTAAAGTTTTTTTTTTTCCCGAGCAACGCCGGGGCAAGCGGGGCTCGGGGGGCATTTTGAAAAAAAGTATTAGAAGTGCTGATTTTGTGAAGGAAGGGAAAAATTTTAAAAAAAAACCCTCCCCGGGTGCAGCTAGTATGTATGTTTTTGAACATTGGTCCAAAACATTCATCTGGATATCTTTTAACATTTGGTGGGAAAAACTATGTGGAATAAACTTTGGCAACTTTTTCACATGGGGAAAAAAGTCCCCAAAAAACCAAAAAGCGTAAATCCTGCAATAAAGCCTAATGAAATTTATTTTATGGGTTTTATTTTTTTAAAAAGGGCCCTTTTAAAAAAAAACTGGTTCAGAATTTGTTTTATTATAATGATTTTTTTGAATGAAACAACCGGGTATCTGATACATTAAATGTTTTTTTTTTTTCAAAATAAATAAATAAAATAAAATAAACATAAATTTTTATTTAAATTAACTTATAAAATGCACTAAAGTAAATTTAACTATTAAATTTATACTTCTCAGAATGCTGTTTTATTATACACTGAATATCATACATTAGTACTTTCTGTTGTGAAAATATTCAAAAACTTATTCAATATTCCCTTTTCAAAATTTAAATTTAAAAAAAAAATATAAATGTTTATTTATAGAAATATTTGTTTCAAACAAAATTATTAATATTTGTTTTTAAACTGAACAATATTAAATATTAGTAGTTAATATTGATTGTCAAATATGCTTTCTAATGACTGAAAACTATTTAAATGTTAATTCTTGAACAATAAATATGACTATATGTAAGTCAATGTCAAATAAATCACTATGTTGAATAAATTTGAAAAGTATTTTATGCAAGTACTTATTATAAACATAATGAAATTAAGTGCAAATTATTGCAGCAAAAAATATTTTGTATTAGCCAGAATTACAATACCATTAAATTCCACTGTACAAGTTTAAATTTAAATAATTAAAAATATATGTTTCATAAAATGTGAGCATTATAAAAGTTTATAAACATTGCTTTCTGCATTGTGTAATGTTTGTGAAATGTTTTCTCTAATTGTAAACTGAATAAAAGGAACAAAAATATATTTTCACAAACTGTTTATTGTCACACAGTTCAGATTTTTTCAAAAAAAAAAAGAATCACGCAACAAGTTTTCAAAGAAAATAATCATATAACTTAAGCATTAAATTAAAGGATACACAATTACACTTTGGTCTTTTTATAAGAGGTATTTCAAGTTTATATTACACAAGAAAAAAAAAGATCCACCCATAAAATTACTATTTACAAAACTGAGTTTTGCAGATTCATTCACAGTATTCACAGAGGAAGACATACTTAGAAAGAAGGCACTGTAGAAGACATTTAAATAAGTTTATTCACATTTGAAAACAATCATAACACCAATTTTTGAAACACAAAAGGTCTAGGGTTCTCGAATGTGAGAATAATGTCACTGATATGAGCAGGGAGGAAAAAAACAAAAAAACATAGCATTGTAGAATCCATAACCACTGCAAAACGACTAGATTAACTTTTCTTAGTACATGAGTATTCCAGAAAAGCATGCAGTTTTATTGGATATGCTTATAATGAAAGGTAAGAAAAGCTCATAAAAAGACAATGGACTCACTGCAAAGGAGATATAATTAAGTAAAAAAAAATATCCTTTCGCAATTTTCTTAAGACAGTTCACTGTACTACATGCAAATTACAATATTAAATTACAATGCCTTGCTGAAAAAAAAATTAAAACTGAAATAGGAACTAGGACAATGTGTTGAAGTTGTAGTACAGCTCTTCACAAAACTGTACCAAGTATCATAAATTATAATATAATAAATTATATACAAAATTTAAAACATTTTCAAGCTTTCAAGGATTAATGAAACACAGGGAGATTTATCTACATTTTTAAAAAATAAAATATTATTTGATGAATTGATCTTCTCAATTACGTTTAATTACTATTTTTCTCATGCATCAAAATAAACAAAACTGTGAATGGAATCTTCTCGTGTTTCATTGGTTACCCTTCAAAGCTCGTATAAGAAGCCAGCTATGCCGGCTCCACAATCTACATTGCTTAATTCTTTTATTTACATATCTACACATAAAATGCAATTTAATATTTGCAAAAACTTACATACATATAAAGGAATATCATTGCAACAATTTTTACACAAAAAATTTCATTTCAAGAAATACAACATGAAAAAATTCTCTAACATTCATTCAAAAAAATTTTTTAAATCCTTTTTTTTTCCCTCAAGAAATTTTTTCTTTATTTGCTGTTTATTCAACATTTTTTTATTATTGATTCAAATGTTAATGAAAAAAGTGATGATTGAAATTTATTTATGGGAAATAAACTGCCAATTATTTGATGAAATCATCAATAAGGAACAAATAACATTTAGTTTAAATTATAACTAATAAATCTGAAAGGTTTATAAGCCATGCTACAGAAGGCAAAGAAAAAAAAAGGTGAACAAGATGTAAAATGAATTCTTGGTTTTACAAAATAAATTTTGGAATAAAAATTTATAATTGCCAGCAAAGCTTTTCTATAATTGATATCGTCACAGCATTTAGAAACATGAATATAAATTTTAAATGCATTTTTATTTATCCTTTTAATTGAGTTTTGCCTCAAAAAGATAAACTACACACAAAGAGGAGGAAAATAACTATTCACAAAAAACAAGTATCATTTATTCTAAATAAGAGTTATTAATTTTTATTCTTATAAATTTGGAATAGCATAAGCTAAAACATTTACAAATAATAAATGCATTTATTAATATCTTAGACACTTTAGCTGCTTTCAAGAAAATCATAATAAGACAAAATAGCTGCTCACAAATACATATTATTAATTTCCTATAATAAGGATATTGATTTTTTTTTAAATAAAACTAATTTGGAATACAATGGAAATAAATGAATATACATAAGTAAAAATGCATTGAAAGGCTGAATTAATGCAAGAATTGTTTAGTAATGAGGTAAAAAATAGTTGCCTGTGAGAAATATTACCAATTTTAATTTTCAAAGAAGTCAAAAATTCTCCACTGAATGAAGAATTCGGAACAGTACTCATACCTGAGAAGCATAAGGAAATAAAAAGATTACTGAAGTATATTTAAGAAATTACAGCACTCATGCACAACACACCGGAATGTTTCCCTATCAGCGAAACTTTATTACATTTTACGGAATACTGAATGCTGGAACAAGAGTGCCGAAGAACTCTAAAAGGACCTTTTATTTTTACAGCTGCACCTTAAAACATACATGCGTTCATAAATCACAACAAAAAAGAAGAAAAAACAAAATACCAAAGAATATTTCCCATGGATTACACAATTCTCTTTCACAACTTTTTCCACTTATAAAAATATTTCCATCAAAGCAATGTTAAAAAATATTTAGTTAAGTAAAATACATTAGGATAACTTTGTGTATAAAAATTATACATTACTACTATTCACAAGGATTAATTTCTAATAAAAGTTTTACAAAAGCTTTCAAAAAATTCCTTCATGTTCATACTAAAAAGAAAAAACAGCTGCCATTTAGCATCATGCAGAGAGAAAAATAACTTTGTCCTCGATTTTGGCAGATAATACTTAAGAGAAATGCATTTCAAGGAAAAAATGTAACATGTGCAAAATCAAGATTGCTTCAATGAAATGAAAATGAAATGATCAAATTTAATTAAATATGGAAAGCAAAAGCAATATCAAACAAGTAACTATTGACATAACAATAAGGCACATAATTTATGTAAGTAATACATTAATAAATGCTTATGAGTGATGTTAATATGTTTGAACCATTACTAAATTACATGAAACTTAAAGAATAATTTTTCATTTTTTTTAAAAAACCAGTTAAAACTTATGAAGATGAATGATATAAAATTTGGCTAAGGAGAAAGTAAAGAAGTTATTAAGAAAACCCATAAACGAGAATTCCATACATTTTTTTAAATAACGTAAAACAAGCCCAAATTCACTTCTACAGTGTGCATTCAAAGCAGAATTAGGGTTAGTTTGAGCCACAATAAAGTATTCTCAGCACAATCAATTTCAGTATTTGAAGCTCATAAGCAATAAACAAACTCAAGCAGTTATCTCTTGATCCTGAAGCCAATATTTTCTTCCTTTTATTATCGAGAAACTATACAAAGCCTGGTGGTTGAATGTTTTTTTACTTTGCCAACTTGTATTCAGACTAGTTATTCTCCACTCAAAGTACCACTCTTTCCACTTGAACCCCTTTAAAGCTGGCCACAGAGACAAGTTGCTCTTTTTTTTTCTGTACAAATACTTGGCTCTCACTGTGGCTTATTGGGAATTCCACATTTTGCTAATTTCTATAGCTAAGCTGTCTCAGTTTTGTAACATTGTCCATGTTTATAAAAAGTTATCTATTACAAAGAAGTCCTTCTTGCTCTGTTAGAGGCAGAGTGCACTGTAGCATCCACAACCCTGTGTTGCTCTCCGTGACCTGATTCTGGATCCTAAGAAAAATAAACAAAATGCTCGATTATTTAAAAAAAAGTACACTTATATTCCAAAGAGAATCAAGATACAAAATGAATTAATTTCATGCCACAGTTAAAGAATGAAGGAATAAATTTGTCCCTAAACTTAAAAACAATATTATTTTCTCCTAATTTTCATATTATCATCCTATTGTTGGGAACAACTGAATAGTTGGGAGGTGCCCAAGAAGTTAAACATTTATTCCAAAACTGTTAAATTTTTTAGAAAAGCCATTCTGGATCAACATGCACACACGTACACACACACTAATGTATGATGCACAAAAAGTTTAACATACACAGAGATTTCAAACTCTTAATATACTATCAAATTTCATAAGCTTTTAAAATCATTATATTTTATTTCAGTTAAAACTTAATGTAATTTTGTGAATGATCGATTACAAAATTTTAATAATGATATAAAATCATAAATTATTATAATATAAAAATATAATTTCAATACTCTTTTGATGTAACAATTTCATAAGTCATTATTAATAAATACATTCCAAAATAGGTTTAAGTAATGTTTTTGAACAGGACAATATTAGATATCTTTTACATTTTACTGAGATCAACAATGTAATATATATGAAATCACAACACTTCAAATAATTAAAAGAAAGGACTCTACTACGAAAAACAAAAATTAGATATACTAATGACTTGACTCACATTTATATTTATCGTCCTGTCTTCAACGAAGCCATCAGATTCGCGGAAGGCACTGAAAGGTTTGTATGTCTGAGAAACGGGTGTGACGGGATGCATTTGCTCTTTCCGTCGTTTTCTGCAAAAGAAAATATCTTTTTAACATCTAATATTAATTGCAGGAACCAGAGAAGTTCATAAACACACACACAGCGATTTTTTAAATTCTTTTCTGATATAACTAATATTTTAGAAGCATGTTTTGAATATTTGCCATTTTTTGAGATAGTAGGCTATAGTGATATATACATTTAGTTAAAAAAAGGAATATATAGATTTACATCATGTAAGGAATATGTAAATTCTTACATTTCTTAATTAAACATAAATGAAATTCATGAGATATACCAGTATTTTTTTAAGCCTCCATTTCCATATAAATATTTCTTACAATTAATCAGAAATGTTGGGATTGATTTTTTTAAAAAAAAGTAGCTAACAAGAATATAAATTTAAAATTGAATTGTATTCACTTTTTAATACATTTATAATATTTCTACAATTACAATTGTAAATTTACTGAAAAAAGGGGAAAATATAATACATAATTAAAATATTGACACTTACTTGTAATGAACATAAACTGCAACAGATACCACCACTAATATAATAATTAGAAGTGTGACACCTCCAGCAATGCTAGCAGTTTCTATCATTACTTGTTGTCGAGATGCTGAAAAAAAATATTATAAATATTTAAAAAAGGAAAAATAAAACAAATTAAAAAACAATTCTATAAATTTTGAAACATAATTGTGAGTGTGTGAATGAAAAAATATAATTCAATGATGTCTGTGAATTAATGATCTAATACTTCGATAAGTGGAGAATAATTTTGAAAATTCAATTTACATATAAAGAGAGAAAATTCTTTTCAAACAAAAAGTATTTCTAAAACATTTATTTAAATATGAAATATTATAATTAGTACACAATGCTCATATTGTCATAACACATACCTAAATAAGATCCTTCTAAATCTTTAAATTCACATCTTTGGCCCACAAAGCCATCAGCACACCTAAAAATATAAAAAAACAGGATTAAACTCATGAAAAATCTTTTTTTTAATGGAAGATTTTAATTATAGAATAAAAGTAAAGCTGATGAATGTTAAATGAATCATTTAAAAGAAAGGATAAATTTATGATGGGATACAAAAGACAGCATTATTTTTTTTTCATTAATCTGTTTCATATTAATGTTATGAATTGCAAAAATAAGGAGAGATCTTTACGTTACGTTCTTTCTTTGGAATAGATGATATACATTTGAAAAATTATGAAATATGTTCACACCAGGGGCGTAGCTACCGCCGTATCAATGATACCGGGCCCCAAGCTACAGGGGCATTAACACGTGTAACTACAGTCTCACTAACAGGGCATATATATCAGAAAAAGAGCTCAAAAGGAATTTTGATATAGGGCCCCCTCAGAACTAGCTACGCCAGTGGTTCACACATAAAAAATAAAAACCTTAAGACACATTCCAAAGAAAGCCACACAGGCCACATTGCCAAATTTTGAAATGCATTGGGAAGACATCACAAAAATGCCGATGTGAAAATAATAAAGGTATAATAAAGGTATAATACTCACTCGCAATTGTAAAGAATGGACTCTCCAATCTTAACGGAGAAGCAGGTGGCTCCATTAAGACAGTACCATTTGGCGTAGGCCTCCGGGCACGCGTATGTCTGGAATGTGATGTTTGGCCTCATCGTGGGCGTGGGGGGCGGTCGTGGCCGGGGCGTGGAACGGGACGAACAAGCCCCTGCAATGAAGCAATACAATTAAATACATGTAATTAAAATATTTCTAAGTAATATCTAAAAGATAAGCGTTTGTTTAAATATCTAAAACCATAAAAGTGTTTAAATCCCAAGTGCCAAAGCAATACTTATCTCGACTTACTAGAGAAAGTAGAGCCGCAAAATAAAAAAGGGCACGTTTTAATGTCATAACCCTGAATAAAAGCCTTGTATATTAATCGATGAGGAAAAAACACTATATCCCTCTTTCAACTATATATACATATAAATGTATAATAACTACACAATTATCTTTTATACTTCGAAAATTAAAAAAAGTTCTTCCAATCCATTAAGATACTTTTGCTGCGTTTTAAAAATATTTTCTAACATTCATGGGTGCGTTCTGGAAAAAAAGCAATCAACATTACATTTTCGAATTAACACTTTCAAATACAGAAATCCATCAGATGTTTCAAAATTAGATTATAGCAAAATTACCCAAATTTAAATAACCGAGTTTAACATCACTTCTTAACTATTGTAAAAGCTTATTATGCAAGTCATGTTGTTAAGTTTTATCACGTAAAGCATTTACATTGCAGTTCATAATATAAGTGTTTTCCTTCATACTAAAATGACATCAAAGCATCATTTAAACCAAACTTAACAACCTAATTTTTTAAAAACTACAAAGGACTCGTGCTCTCTTTCAGGTATTTTACCAAGAATTCCATTGGAAAAACTATTTCATAATTTAATATTACAAATTTTTAATTTTATTTCTTTTAATTATAATAAAAAAACACCCATATTTGAAACTTAAGGTATTCAACTACGTTCGAAACTGTGATTAAAAAACGCACAAATGGATAATTTTCATGATATTTAGTGTCACTTAGATTAGAATGTATGTATAAAGTTGCTTTAATGACATTTTGACAAAAAAATTATTTAAATACAATATTTCGGCAAAAACTAACTTAGAATAAGCTTTCTTCAAAATGTTCTCCTTTTGTGAAAAATGCTTCTATTGTAATAATATTTTGCCTGTATATAGCTCAGACCTCTGTACAAAGGCTTAACTAGGATTTTTGAAAAATTCACATTATTTTCAGAGTTACAACCCATTAAAATATATATATATATAATTATCGGCGTTTTTTTCTTAAATTTTCCCCCTCTGTTGTCGTAAAACATGGATAAACCCACTTCTAAGTTATGTATTTCAAAAATTTTAGTTGAGTCTTTGTACAAAGGTCTGAGGCAAATACAGGCAAAATATTATCATACTAGAAGCATTTTTCACAAAAGGAGAATATTTTGAAAATGGGTCATTCTATGTTCCTTTTTTGTCAAAATATTGTACTTAAATAATTTTTTATTGTAATACTATTCTTAAAACAATTTTATATACATTTTCTAATCTATATAAGTGACACTAAATATCATAAACATTATCCATTTATACGCTTTTGCAAAATTACGGTTCCGAACGTAGTCGGATACCTTAAGCCACACACCCAAAAGCGACGAAATCATCGATTCGTACACTTACATGTCTCAACTCAAGTTATTTTTATCATAGCACACAAGCGATTGATACACACACAAAAGTGTTACTAACTAGCCATTCATCACATTCATGAAAAAAAGAAAAGAAAATTATGGTCCGCCGTTGAAACCTATTTTTGTTAATGATCCAGTTTCTTTTTTTTTCTTCTATAAAAAAGAGGCAGATCCTCCCTAAATAAACATCTGTCCATGAACTTGATTGGCTATTAAGAGCTCGCTGAGCACGAGCGAAAGGGAGGAAACATTATTAGATTGGCCAGAAATGGTGGTAAAATCACGATCAGCTCTTTAGACTATCCGAGTGGGTGGGAAAGCAATAAAGAGTGATGATCTGTAAAATAAAAGTCACTTCAAACAACGTTTTGACCTTAATACCCCAAGTTCATGGATGAATCGAACGAGTTTGTAAAGTGGAGCAGGTGATTTTTCCGGAGATTTCTCCTTTTCGCCTCTTAATCTCGGCCCTTAAAAAGTTACGATAGGTAGGAATGGACGTTATGTTACTCCTGAACATTTAAATGTAGAAACCGGATTTATAAGTATAACTGAAATACAGTAAACAGAACTATATCGATATCTTAAACGTTTCATCAAATCAAAGCACACAGCGGCTTTACACATAGTTTGGTTATATTAATGTAATACTACAATTGTTTGACGTTCTAGAATCAACCACATAATTTAAGATTCTACATTCAACTGTTTTCTTTTTAAATGGGGATATAATACAGATGATATTCCAGTCTGTGTCAGTTGAAGTTAAATTTCTATAGAATTTTGATAAGATGCAAAATTATGAATATCCGATTATTGTAAGAGGACAATGGCGTACGCAGACCATTCACTTGGGGGTTAGATTCTAAAAAAACACGTAGACGAAAGCGCCTAAGGGTAATCTTTGAGCTAAAGAATAAAAATTTGTTTTATGGGCGGGGGGAACCCCAAGTCGCACCCTTGTGTACGCTATTGCAAATGTATCTTGAACATTTTGTTAGATTTTTCACCAATAATTTGAACAACACAGTAGTTGAAAATTTGAATTTAAAAATGCAACCTAACATTTGAGTTCTTTCTCCATATGTACAATGAAAATTAATGATTTAATAATAAAAAAAGGATTCTGAATGGTTGTCAACCAAATTTGGACTAATATGGAAAATTAGGAATTAACAAGTGATTTAAAGAAGCTTTTACAGAGGGAAACCTCGGCACCACTACTATCCAATCTGTTTTGCCCCCAATTTTTTATTGTGATCAACAAGTTATAATGTAAGTTCCTAATAATGTCTTAACCTCAGATTTATATTAACTTCTATCTAATATGTACGGGTACCAGAAACACAATTAAGCCAAATTAAAACTTCAAATCCCATTTTGTTATCTCCTCTTGCTTTACATAATTGTCAACTAACACCAGTTTCATACTGAATTTCCAAGTAGGAGCGTTTCCTTCAAATTCATCAGCCACAACCCCAACCACACTCAAACCCAAAATAAACTCCTCATTCGTCCCGAAATGAAACAGGATGCCTTTTCTTTCGATTCAAAACACAACAGTTTCTCTCTCTTTTCAAACTGATCGCAAAGACAGATTAGAACAACGGCTGACCCATGGTGACGACACAATGACAGGTGGTGATCATTCTATCAGATTCCGCAAACCTTTAAGTCCAAAGCCAGAGAAAGAAATACCTGTTCTTTCCCAAAGGCGAATTGTGCACCTCAGTCACCGGCAGTGACATAATAAACCACCTGTCCATGCTCTAATGAACACAGGCTGGCCAGTACAGCCTTTTTATTTTTGTTGAATTTCCCACCTTTCTATAGAATATTGAAATCATAACTCTCATACCAATAGATCTTGATATGTTTACCATAATGACCTTTTCCTTTTTGTTTAGGTGTGTTTTTTATCAAGAGAATATTTGATAGAAAGCGAAAATGGAACACCTGGTGAAGGCCAATTAAATGAGGCAGCGTCTGTTCTAATTGCGGAGGATTTCCAAGTGGGTAGTCATTGGTTCACTTAGTTGGGCATCATGGGAGATGTGCGTGTCTTCAGACTATTAAGAGTGAAGTTCTTTTTAAGTCTAATCTCTTGTTGATTCAATTCACTCGCAGTGATTTAAAGCCTCGCAACAGGGAATAACTTCAAAGCAGTCAACTTATGAGTTAAGCCGAGCCAGTTAATTCAACACGTATATGAAAAGCGGTGGCTCCATTAACTTATTAAAAATCTACAGATATCGATAGGAAAAAAAGTTCCCAAAGAGTTTGTTTCCCAATGAAAATGTATTATCCAAAGTTATAACAGATATATCTATTTAAATTGCATGATTGGCTGATTATTAACGTCACTCTACGAAGCAAGACGATTAGCTAATGGCAACGATTCTCTTCTTAAACTTCAGTCAAGTGCGAGGATGACACTTAAACAGCCGCCCCCCCCAAGCTTCACATCACACCAATGTAAGGATTTTGAGCCTCAACAGAGTTGTATCAACCTCTCTACACAGCTGGTCTATAGTGACATCAGGACTTGAACCAATAATTTGTCAGAAACAACGTCGGACATGAGTTTGTGACCATAACATCTCGGTTATCGTGGCCATCTGTTACTCGAATCGAGGGCAAACATATCCTTATCCTTCTTACAGTGGCGCAAACAAGGGGGCTGTCCCAAGGGCCGGACACCCCCCATAGCCCTTGATTTTTCGATTAGTTATAATCCTATGTATATATTACGTAAAATTTAATTATTTATTTGTTATTAATAATTAATTTTATTTATTAATGCTAATTATTTATTCAATAATTAATTCTGTATTGTTTTTGTTCCCGAAAATCGACGAAATCAAAAGAATATGTTGGAGCATGATACCAAAATGGTGGATTTTCTCGACCCTGAACCCCCCCACCCCCCTGAAAAATTTTTGTGTCCGCTACTGCCTTCTTATGTTACTCTTTACATACTAAAGGAAGGTTCTCATGGATATATTACATTAGATGAATTTATGAGAACTGAAACTTTTTTTTTGGGGAGGGGGGGATTAGTATTTTTAAAACAAGAAATCAAATAAATTTTTTTAAAGAAAATCTTCCTGTAAATTTGATTTTATCAAAGAAACAAGCATTTTCAAAAACTTCCACAGGGTTCTCGGTTTTAAATATCTTTTATTACATTTTTTAAGCCTTACCTAACTCTCCCACCCCCCAAAAAAGATCGAACGAAATTTGGCCAAAATGATGTAATTCAACCATTGTAAAGCAGATTCGGACGAAATATTTTAGTTTCAATAAATTTAAGTATTAGTAAATGCATCTTTTCTACCAAAGGATCTGGTTAATAACCAAATATGGTACATATAAATAAGAATAAATAAATAATGAAAGTGCATGCTTTCCAAACTATTATTGGTTTTATTTTAACTTCAAATTATTTTACATCTATAAATTAAAAAAAAAGAACATTATTGCAAAAAAAATATCAAATTGAACAAAAAATAAATAAATAGAATTATTTTGGAGATAATGAACTTTTCGAAGTACAGCAAATAAAATTCAATTAAAAATCATAGGAAACAGATCCATAAGTTAATTCACACATAATATCTATTAATACAAACTCCTTTTCACAAAAATAACTTATTTTATGCAACTCGACCAAATTCTCACGCATTTACACCAGAAAAAAAAAAAAGGTGTATACTGTCCCCACTCGGACCATCAGCAGGTGTCTACCGTCCAGTTGCATCTGTGGGTAGATAGCGACAGAGGAAATAGGAAACGGCACGCTTCCTTTCCATTCAAGCCGAGATCGAGTCAGTAACCTTTGGGCTGTGAAAACCGCCTACGCCTCGCACGCATCTACGCTGGAAAGGAATTTCACCGACATATGGAGTCCTCAATGGACATACGGAACGCACAATACACACTGAGAATCAACAGTACCGTATCGAATATCGACAAGCCTGGACAAGTACGGAAGGTCTTTTGCACAGAACTGTGGTTGGAAGCTTAAATTCTAACCTATATGTTGGATATCTTTTACTTTGTTAATTTTAATTATATTAGAGCACAATGGCCTCGTCGTCTATTACGATAAATGGCCCGATTGTGAAAGATTAAGTAGGAAACACGAGTTGAAGCGATTAGAAAGGTAGATTCTTTAATAATACATGGGTTTCGACAACCCTTTAAAGTGATATAATGAATAATAAACATTTGATGTAACAGGGCGATGTGATTATTATACGATCTCGGTTTTTACACAGACTTACTCCAGTTTGTATTTCATTTTTCAATGTCAATTTAAAATTTTACTTCGCCCTAATAATGTTGCACAGCAGGGATGTGTCAAAATGCTTCATGTCACTAATATTAATCTTGATGATTGTAAAAAGTTATATGTTCGGCACTGATAGTGAAAAAGAAATTTTTGTTTTGAAGGTTTCGTGAGAAACCTTTGGGGGACAATGAACGAAGAAAAAAGTAATTTTTCCCCGGGGGACAAAAAAATTGGTAGAAAAATATCAGTTTATCATATGTTTAAATTACCAACAAATAAAATTTAAAACTTTTTCAATATATATGCATTAAACAAGAGATTTCGTGAAATATTGCGTTTCACGCACACGACTTGAAACTAAATAACACCAGAAGGCAGGCAAATCGACAAAAAACACTTTAAACTGCCATTACCCCAAACCCCAAATGCACCAATTGCTCATTTGCCACCTTCTACAAGACAGCACCCATATGGCAAGGGCAACACTAAACGTGGATGAAGTAATTTTCCAGCCAAAATAAAAGGCAGGGTGAATAAACAATCAACCAGACGATTGAAGGGGGGCTACTAACGGGTAAGTGCGCGTGCAATATACAGGACGCGTGCCGTACTACTGCTGCTACCACCTGGACACGTTCCCTGTCTCACCTGGTGGTGTAGAGAGATAAGACGGCCAGTTGCACAGCGATCGGGGGGAGGGGGGAAGCAGAAACAACAGCTGCCCGGAGCAGGCACAAGAAAAGAAGCATTTTCCCCCCCATCTTTTCTTCTATTGGCGTATCTTTAGCTTCTTGGATGAGGAAGACAATGTGTAATGGTGAGCACGCGCATGGCCCTTGCTATTTTGCTTTGCTTTTTTTTGTTGTTGGTTGGCGGGCATGACCCGTGGAGTTCACCTTTTTTTCTTTTCTGGATTTGTTTTGATCCCGACAGTCTTACGATGACCCCAGTGGTCAAGGAACGGATTGCTACGGGTGACTTGGTATCGAGTAAAAAGTGAAATACTAATAAACATTTCGAAGATTTGAATTGCTGATGGATAGCTGATTGTTTGATCATAAGAGCACAATGGGTTTGAAAAGATGGATCCTGTATCGTATCGAAATGAGAAGAATAATTAATGTTAAGTGTGTTTATTGTTTTGAAAACTTTATACATTTTTAAGTACCAACCAAGGGATAAAAATAAACCGAAGGAAAGGAAGTTCATTATACTTTTTTTTTTTTGTGTGATTAAGAAATTAAAAATAAGATTCAAATTCAAAGAAATATGAAAATCTATATGAAATATGAAAAAAATATATATTTCTAAGTAATTTTAATTTTTTTTTCCCCATATCAAACTGATTGCTTGGAAAAGAAAAAGAATGATTTATTTTTGAGAATTGCATTGAGAAAAAAAGAAGAAAGTTTCATTGACATTCGTTTTAAGTGAAAAGATTAACAGATATCGAAGAAAAATCAGAAATAAATTTTGGGATGTTCTTCCCGAATAAGAAAATTGATTAATGCCAAGTAAAACAGCTTTATCAACAATTCCCTGAACTTTTGAAAACACCCATCCAGTTTCGATTTTTTAAATTAAAATTAAAGCTCTGAATTTTTTTTTAAAATTTAAAACCACGTTATCTAGGTGAGTAAAAATATAAACAGTTTATTGTTAAATAAGACCACACAATTATTAGGAAAAATGGTATGCTATTACTCATAATAAATCTCGTTTTAAACAAGAATCAACAGTTAAGTATTTGTTCAAATACGCACAGCATATGCTGAATATTTCTAGTGTAACCATTTGCTTTCGAAACTCATCATTGTATTTTCATCTCTCTCTCTCTCATTGTTAATTTTTTTTCTCTCTGTTATCTTTTAAAATTATTAGCATTCTATAAAAAAAAAAAAAAAAAAATCATTACTAAACCAATGGCTCAATTTATAACGTTAAAAGCTTAACTCATCAATAAAACTTTTCAATTATGTTTTTAATTTCATTACAGCGGCAAAATTAGTAAAAAAAAAATTAAACCTATTAAATTTACATCTCAATGGGTTGTTCAAAACAGTGATCTTAATATATGATCTCTAAAGAATAATTGCCAAACTTAATAAAAAAAAAAACAATACCGCAGGTCGACCACACCCAAACAAAGAAAAAAAGAAAAATAAAACAAAAAATATACAAACGCTTTAACTCCTTACAAGTGGACGCAAACTTTTCATCGCCCAATTCAAGCCGACATCAAAGCGACCACCAACTTGAATGAAGAAAAAACAATGGGCAGGCAGCAAGCATACCGATCAAAAGATGCGATTAGTGACCAAGGATCCCCATCTCTTATGGCTAGTATTTGCAGCTTACATCAACAAAGTCGGGCGCTATGGCAACAGGCTATGTAATCCCAACACTTACAATAGCCCTCCTTCCCACCTACACGGTAAAAAAAGTTTTTTTTTTCTTTCTTTTATTACGCTTTTATAACCTGTCTGAATCACAGAGCCCAGGATACACGAAAAAAGGGCGGAAGGACAAGAAGCAGGTGGGTTCATCTGGATGGGTAGATGATTTGTCCTTGCCATTGTCCAGAATGCAGAAATGGCGGGTCAAACGTAGCCCCTGAAGTCCGCCATTTTTATTTTATGAGTTTGTGCTCTTACGGAAATGACAAGGTATTCGTTTTTTCAAAAAAAGGTTTTCCGTTTTGGGTTGAAGAACTCAAAAGCAGAATTATCGTACGAATAGAGAATAAATAACGCCAAACGATTTTTAAATAGATGAATTCGTTTCGCGAAATGGAAATTTCTCATTTCACATTTATACGTGAAGGTTATTGCCAGTAGCATGAAATAAATGGAATAATGGAACGAAAAGAATTTTCTAACGAAGTTTCCTTTTTTAAGACTAAATATTTCTTTTAAAAATTGGACCTGAGGAAATTTTTTTTTTAAAAGTTAAATCAGTTGCAGTTAATTTAAGTTTGATAATTTTCGGGCTAAAGAGAAAAGAAAAAAGTAGCTATACTTTAAAAAGCATAAGTTCCGCTGGAAATATTAAACTCCACTACATTTCAGTAACGAAACATCTAGTATAAAAATAAAATGATAAAAGTCAAATTAATTCTTCTTTGTTTAAAATGAAACTAATAAGCTGTGACACGAAATAATTGATTTCTTTTTAAAAAAAAAATTGCCTTTATGAAATATCAATTAACACTATAAAAAAACAATATTTACTTGCAATTTTAATTGAAATAATTTTTTAAACTTAATTAAAAAGCGGCATCACGTGATATTGCAGTTTGCATCAAAAGAAACGTGTCACATGATCGTAATCTTTTCATCATTTTTTCAGAATAACAGTTATCGTAGGAGATTCTAATATCAAATAAGCTTTTTGTAACGATTCTATGGCAACATCACATTGTCTCTCTAAGATAGAATTAAGTTCAAGAATCACATTAGTGGTTTCAATTTAAAATTTAAGTACCTTACATGATATGAATACAAATAATTTAACACCAGTTTTTACAATAAAATCCTCATTTAAAATTAATAAAAGTTGAAATAATAAGAATACATGAAAAATTTTAAAAAAAAAATAAATAAATAAATAAAATCTACGAATTTTTTGCAGTGTAAGCAGATGGAAATTCCAGATATTTTTTGACACGGCAGAACAATATCTTTTATTCCCAAGGAATGACAACAAATTAAATATGTGTTTGTTTATAACAATTGTCCCCACAGAAATAAATAATTACTATAAAAAATTCGTAATAAAATGTTCTAAAAAGTGTCATTGTAAGCATATAGAGTGAAAAATTGTTAGTAACCCCATACAGAAATTATCATTAAAAATATATATAATATCTTTTACTTCAACAACAGATACTTGATCAAAAAGCAAACATTTACAGTGATTTATTTATTCCAGAGAAACATTTTAAGCATCTTACAAAAGCAATTTTACGTTTTAAAAAAAAGAAACACTCTCTAGAACTTTCTACTCCAAAAATAATTCAAGTTCTTTTTCCTTTCTTGTTAAATAGTAAAAATTGGACAAGTTCTGGAAAAGCAATCTTTTATCTCCACCAGCGACTTCCTACGGTGAGCATTCCTCAACATTTGCTACAGAAGCGGGGGAGGATGACTTAAAAGGAAGTCTCACTTCCGCATCTAATTAATGGGTTTACTGGGTTACATCTCTTCTAAGGGGCGCAACTGAAGGTGATGTTAAATCACCCCTTTTCAAGAACGTATCAAAAGACGAATTTTTCCGCCTTAAGGGAAAAAACTTAAGGGTAGGATGAAGTTAAAAGATAATTTACAAAACTGTGTTGCATTTTTTTTTTATAAAATAATATATTTTATTAATAAAAAAATTTTTTGCGCTTTTTTAAAAAGGAAAGTATAAAAAAATTACTGTGAAGAAAATATTGCTTTTATTTTTATTTTCTTCAAATGAATTTGTAATTGATGAGTACAATTTATATAAACTGAATTTACTAACTATAAACATTTAAAATATAGGTGGATTGGTTTGATTTCGTTAAGGCTCTCTTTTCGGCTTACGTTAAAGAATAGGACCCAAATTCGGAATATTTTTTCATGCAAAAGTACTTGAACATTGATATTCTATTCAATTTTCACTATCCTGTAGAGAATCACTTATTTTATCATATTACTCCTTTTTTTTATCCTAGTTGATACATTTTTTCTTTTATAAAATGTGTTTCGCATTTTTCCCCCTATACCATAATGTTAAATGAGTTACCCCTTTACATTTTAAAAGGAAAAACTAATTATTTAAGAAATATTTTGAAATTTTAAAAACACTATACTATAAACAAATACTTGAGTTACAATGTCACAAATTTTTATAAAAATTGAGACATTTTTTCTGTCCGAAAATGTGCCCCGCGTTCAATTCACGCTCTCGTACATTAGGCGAAAACAGCCCAAACGGTACATTGATTAAATTAAAATAATAACGATGGAAAATTTAAAAAAAAAAAAATTTCCCCCGATAATGGTATTTTATACATTTTAAAGACCCCCAAAAACCCAGCCCAATAAATACGTATATTGCATATAGATTTAATATTAATTAAATCAATCATTAGAAACAATTTCAATTTTAAAAGAATATAAATGTTAACATACGAAGCAGAACACAATTTTTAAAAAATTTTTTTGAACAATTTCCGAGAATAATGGTAAAGAAAATTTGAATTAATGATTTAACAAGTAAATTAAAATTGGAAAAGAAAATTAAATTACATTCCTACACACATTTTTTAAATTCCTTTATTATTGGTTTTTAAAAAAGAGACATTTTAAAAATATTTTAAATTCTCAAAATAAAAACCAGATAGTAATAAACTTTAAATAAAAAAGGTCAAAATTACAATTGTTCAGCGAAGGGTACCATCTGCGTTCAGAGTGACATCGTATACAATCGCCGGCCACGTGGAGGGTCTGTTTATTTTTAGAGTGGAAAACCACTTTGCGTCAACACAATTAGAATTTCCTAGTTTTCCTCTGCGAATGACTACGAGACTAAGAGGCTGACATTTAGAACTAGGATACTCTATATTTACTCAGCTGTTAACGCATTCCTGTTAGTAACGGAAGCATGATTAATTTCGTCACCTATTGCTCAGTTCTTCTAGGCACTACTTTTAATGATTAAACACATTGAATATGATGTTCCAAGATGTTGACTGCATAAAATTTAACGATTAAGAATGCATTTAAAATTTTTTTAACACTAGTCATGTATTAAAGATGAAAATAATGTTGGATAATTAATATCATACGCATCTATGATTTCTTGGGAGCTTAAGAAAATTTTGTAAATTTCAAAATTTTTTTTCATAGAGACTACTTTCAATTTTAATAACTAAATCTAACATTGATGTAGATGTAATATGCTTATTTTTCTTCTTTTTATTTGCGTTATGTCAACTCGTATATTTTACAAGTATTAATATCAGCACGTAGATTTTTGACACTTCAAAAAAGACCAGTGCTTTTTTGGAAAATGCGGTGCACTGGTTTAAACTGAATGAAATATTAATTAAAGAACAATGGCGACAATTAATGTGTGCCATGCATTCTAAAACTAGTATAAAAATATGAACTCGTGAATGTAAAGCATTCCAGCTGCACACGGATTTTTGACAAATATTAATTTAATTGCTCATAGAGGAATTTTAAGAAAAATACAGGAAAAAAAAGGTGTGAATTTAATTAAAATAATTTTAATTTACTAAACTGCAAATTCAAGTTTCAATGGAATGTTTTTACATCTAATAAATAGCTCTGAATAACAACAACACATCTCGATTAGATGAATATTAATAAAAGCTCTTCAGTACTTATTGCAGCAGTATTAATCTTTACTTTAGGTTTGTAAACCGTATCTGTATATCAAATTTAACATCAGTTTAATTTTATTTACATATGAATCTTCTTTTTCAGCTAATTTTTCTAAATATTGTGAGAAAATCCTACTTTAAAATTTCAACAATAGAGTGCTTACTGAACTAATTAACTGGATATATATATATTAAAATAGTTAGTATAAAAATTATATTATACAACGATCCACTGACAATAAGCGTCGACCCAGCCATACAAAAAAAAAGGACTGAGGAATAATAAAATTCCAAGAAAGGAGAAAAATTATTAAATCAATTTGTTTGATGAGATCACCTGATCACGCGACATAGTTGATTTAATAATAGGACTCCCCCTGCCTAAAAAACCCCATAATAGATATTACACGGGATCAGTGGCACACACAAGGCCCCCTCCCCCAAAGCCCTTGATTTTTTTCTATTGATTATAATCATTTGTATATAGTAAGTAAAATTTAATTGTTATTAATAATTAATTTTATTAAATGATGCTAATTATTTATTCAATAATTAATTTTTTACAGTTTTTTATTCCCGAAAACCGACAAAATCAAAAGAATATGTTTGGGCGGCGTATTGGAGCATGATACGAGAATGGTGGACTTGAGACCCTGGACCTCTTCTACTCTAGAAAAATTCCTGTGTGCGCCACTGCACGGGTTTATAAATATAGGACCAAAATAGCAGAACATAAATCTCTGCAAAGATTACTTCAGAGCAGTAGCGTACACAGGAATTTTTCAAGGGGATGGTGGTCCGGGGTCGAAAGTTCACCATTCTTGTATCAGTCTCCTTTTGATTTTGTCTATTTTCGGGAACAAAACACAATAAAAAACTAATTGAATAAATAATTAGCATTAATTAATAAAATTAATCATTAATAACAAATATTTAATTAAATTTAACGTGGAATTATAGTCAATTCGAAAAAAGTCAAGAGTTTTTGGGGGCCCGGGACCCTCGGGAAACCCCCTCCCTTGTGTTCCCCCGTTTCAGAGGTATATAATTTGAAATAATAATAATAAATAAAACAACGAGTAATATTTGCTAGCTATTATTGATATCTTATTAAAGATACACTTTGGAATTTTGCCAATGGACAGTTTAAGGCGCTGGATAGAAACACAGGTAATATTTGAGGGCTCACGCTCCTCAAGACCAAAGAAAGAGCACAAGTGCAGTGCTGAGGGAAGTGGCGCCACTTGGGGGCCATCCGAGAATCTCCGGATGAGGCCAGAGGATACCATCTTCCATCATCAAGGAGGAAGAAGATGGGGATGACAGAGGCTGCCGACTTCCGACTCGCCACGCGAGCCCACAGCTGCAGCACATGGGGATCAGCTGTTTTGACGCCACCCTCGTCACAGACGTAGAAGAGGAAAGACGTAACTGGAAGCTCAGGGATGTGGCCAACATCCGTAGGAGGATCGCTCTCTTTTAAGATTACTTGCTACGAACGACCGAGACGGGCGAAAAGGGTGTTTCGTTTTCATGCAACCCTCCCCCTTTCATTCCCGCACGAAACATTCCAGTGACGTTGGAGAGTATACTTAAGTCTCCTCTTCCTTTAAAAAAAAAGACATTCAACATTTAGATTTTTAATTTAAGTCTGCCAAGATTAATAATATTTTGCACAATCTGTTTGTTATTCGATTGCCAAATAACCCATTTATAATCTTATGAAAGTAAAAAGCTCTCCAGGTCATTTTACAAGTCTTAAAGAAATGCGCCGAGGATATACCACGAACTCCTCGAGCAGTGGTGCACACAAGAAGGGGTCCCCGGGTCCAGACTCTCCCATGACCCTTGATTTTTTTTCCCATTAATTATAATCCTGTGTATGTAGTACGTAAAATTTAATTATTTGTTGTTAATAATATTATTAATTAATGCTAATTATTTGTTCAATAATTAATTTTTTACTGTTTTTTTGTTCCCGAAAATCGATAAAATCAAAAGAATTGGTTGAGCGACGTATTGGAGTATGATACAAGAATGGCGGGCTTTCAACCCTGGACTCCCCTGAAAATTTCCTGTGTGCGCCACTGCCTTGTAGATTCTCTTTTTCTCATTCACCTCAAAAGTACTTTCTTATCCATACGAAGTACCGCCCTACAAATTTGTATTTCTTACTTTCAAACAAATATTTGCTTTTTTTAAAAAAAATGCACATTAAAAAAAGAAAAATGCAACATTTAATCAATATCATTTTTCTACGAAGGTAAATATATATAACAACATGCACATTTACGCAAGAAACACACAAAGAGTCAAAAAGACTAAACAAAAACACTGTTATATTTTAAGAGCACAAATATTCATATTACACAGCATCAATGCAATGCAAGAAATTTTTTGGATTTTTTAAAGATAAAAAAAATCTGGCTAATTAGCGAGTTTTTATACATTAGTTTTACTACTAGCGAGAATAGATAAAGCCTTGCAATTGAAAGAAGTAAATTCAAGTCAATATTTTATTAAAAATATTTGAGAAAGTATTTCAAACACTATTCAATGCATAAACGAGGAGTTATAAAAATAGTTGAAAAATTTTTTTAAGGGATAGAAACTAATTTTATATCGAAAATCAATATATATAAATGAAAATTTAAAGAACCGCCATTTACAAAAGACGGTTCATGATAAGTCAGTGGCGCACACAAGGGGGATGTCCTAGGGGTTAAGACCCCCAAAGCCCTTGATTTTTTTTCCGATTTATTATAATTCTAAGTATATAGTATGTAAAATTTAATTATTTGTTAATAATGATTAATTCTATTAATTAATGCTAATTATTTATTCAATAATTATTTTTACTGTTTTTTGTTCCCAAAAATCCACAAAATCGAAAGGAGCATGATACAAGAAAGGTGGACTTTCGACCCTGGACACCCCCCTTGAAAAATTCTTGTGTGCGCTACTGTTATAAGTAGTGCATCCACCATTCTATTTTCCTTCAATCCTTTTGTTGAACCAAAAGACAAAAAGCCAAGATGTTAGTGAAGATGTTGAAAAGAAACTTTAAATAAACGTGTCGATTTCATTAGAAGCAAGAGCAACCAAAAATTTTTCAAAATTAAAATTTTCAGTATTAGTATGAAAAGAAAACTAAACATTTAAGTAATTTTAAAAATATTTTGTTAAACGATTTGAAACAGCTGATATAATGTCTTATCAAAAAACAAATAAAGAATTTCTCAGATTTTTTTTTATAAAAAGGATTGTTTTACAAAATTTTTTATTACATAAATTAAAACAGGAAAAAAAAAACCACACCGTGATATCGTCATTACCATAAAGAGGATACAATAACGGTCGCGGCAAATATTTCAAAAATCAGATGCTAAAAGAGGAAAACTGAGCAACTCGTTTAACACTCATTTCCCTAGAAAAAAGGAAGGTTAGAGATAGAAAAAAAAAGTCCGTTTAAACCCTTCCATTTCACCGTTAAACCCTTTACCCCCTAACCTTCTCCCAATCTTCAGACCCCCGGAAAAACTCTTCAGATGTCGCGCAATCAACGAAAAGGCATAACCGCCGAAGCACACTTTTTTGGGCAAAAATTTCATTCAAGGTTTCAAAGGACCCAGACGTCGGGATAAAGGAGGAAATCTAGTGTTTTCGAGAAAAGGGGAGGGGGGTTCCTTCCGGGGCAAGGGGGGACATGTCGAGGCACGCGACATCTGTATGCGCCCCCCAACAGGAAATGAAACGCATCTCTGCGGCATTCTGCATTGCAATCCATTACACTGAGGTGGCATATGCCGACGAACAAACTTCTGGAAGGAAGCAGACAAACGACTTTCAAGGGGAGGGCGAATACTACTAATATATATACCCCCTTCCCCTTTCTCTTCTTTTCCACAAAAAAATTGGTTATCTGAGGTATTAAAAAACTCAACCCCTTTTTTTCCCCAGTTCTGCTGCAATATACAGGATATTTATAACCGCTATGAATAATCTTGACGGCATTTTTTTTAAGAAAAAGACATGATACAAAAGTATTCAAAGGTAATTACATATGCAGGCTGCATTGAGTCTTGTAGCAAACATAGAGCAATCTTGAACATTTTTCTGTAGATGGTACGTGTCAGAATGGCTATGATTGATTCTGGCGAGCTGATATAACACGTGCGTAAGCATGTTAAATTAGTTGACGAGCATTTTTCAACCTATACTTAAATCCTAGTTATGCGGGTATACATCACAAAAGTACTTCTTTGCAGTGATTCATAATTAATTGTAAAATATTATGATTAAATTTGTCGTTACTTGATAATTAAATACGTATATATTTGTGTACAAACAAAATATTGACAAGGAAGATTAATAAATGGATAGGTTCTGTACGTACATCTAGTGAACAGATAATTGAAATGTGAAACATTTTAGATATTAACCTTATGAACAATTCATTTAATAATTTTTAAGAATAAGACTTTATACAAATATCATAGATTATGACACCATGGACGACTCTAGCAGTTTTGCCACCCCGAACAAAAATGGAGAATGACGCCCCTCTCTCCAATGTCCTCTCTCTCTCTCTATATATATATATATATACATACATATATATATACAATAGAACGTCGTTTATCCGAACGTCAATTATCCGGAGCGTCAAATGTCCGAACCAGTATTTTTTTTGTCAACTTCTGTCAATTTAGAAAGCGAAAAAGACTACATTGACGACCACAGGGATGAGATTACAGGCTTCGTCCAATCGATCCCTGGATTTAAAGAATGCAATGAAGATATGGGAACCTGGATGGCAATCGATGCAGAAGACTCAGTGGATTTCAAATGCTAAATGATGAGGAGATTGTGACTTCCGTGCAAGCAGAATCCGACCCTGTTGACGATGAAATGGATGAAGACGAGGACAACAACAACGAAAGTAGCAAGGGTTCATCAAATGCTGGCGCATTTTCTGCGTTAGAGACAGCTACTGAGTGGTACGAACAACAATCAGAGTGCTGTCCTACTCAACTACTGCTGCTCAAGAGAATCAGAAATCTTGCAGCGAAAAAACGAAGGTGTACAATGGTACAGCGAAAAATAAGTGATTATTTTCCACAATAAAAATAAATTTGCACCTATTTTTCTTTTTCTTCAAGTACGTTTTCCGCATGTGATGATTTTCAATATTCGCATAGTGTCCGGTTTCATATACTGCACGGATCGCATTCGGTGTTCGGTTACCCGAACGGTGTCCGGTCACAATTGATTCGGATAAACGACGTTCTACTGCACATATATATTATTTTAAGTATTAAAAAATTCAAAATAATTTGAAATTAAGGACATATAATTACTTGTTATTATATCAAACGAGTGAAAATATAAGAGAAGGAATCGTCAATTTCAGCAGGCCTATTTCTTCAAAAAATATTCTACTGATGGTTGGAATCACAAGTGTTTGTTTTAACTTACAATAACTACACTCAGGACTAAAATAAAACATCTCCTATTGCTCTATCTATTAAAACCTCTTATTACCCTTTTTCCCTTTTTGATAGCTGAAATCGGACATCGTAAGGGCGAAAGGAATGTCCGTTGTGACCTCACTCCGGGATGGAGAGAAATTTACAAGTGAAAGATGTGTAAACATTTTAAATTTGATGCTTTAACATATACTCCCGCCTTGAACTCCACAAATATTTCAGAAAATACATCAAATTCTTTCTAACAAAGAAAAAAAACTATTTTTCAAATTTGATCCAAAAGCCGCTCTTAAGATTTTCCGCCCCGGGTAGGGGTCCGGATTCTCCGGCGCTAGAGCCGCCCCTGATAATACACTTAAGAAAACCGACATAGATTAATAAGCCTTTTGTAATTTTGTGTAATAACAAATTTGCACCCTAAGAAAATTTAAATGAAACGTTTAACAGATTCTTTGTATCCATGCCACACTTATTTTATCTACTAAAATTCCAAGCCTTTAAAAAATTCAAATAATTTAAATTCGTTATGTTCTCTGTTAATAATCACCATTTTTCTTCCGTACGTGTTGAATTCTGCGAAATTTTACATGATAGGCTCTTTTTTTGATAATTGATTTATAGATTTTACCTAAGATCCCTTTTATAAACCGAGTTAGAGCCTCTGAATTAAAACCATCCTGGGATCTAGATGCTTATATAGCATGTAATATAAATAATGATAATATTTGAAATTTTTCAAAACTTGGTAAATTTCTTTATTATAATGTACAAATACGAAGTGAGAGTTCATTAAGTCACACTATAAAGCAATAAGATACGATGGACCTCGAAATTATGAGCCACGATCAAGTGACGAGGCAACACCTGACCTGGCACCTCCCTCTCCTAAATACCACACCAAGGCATAACGTGCATCAGCCCCCACACACGGCAGGTCTTCAATGGCACTAGGGCTAGAACCCGTGACACTCCGGCCGCGAGTTCATAATCATAACCACTACGCTACAGAGGCCACAAAAGAATGCGAAACACCAAGGCCAGGGATGTCTTAAGGCATGGGCGAACTGGGTCCTGGCCCAGGGCCTCGGTCTCAAAAGGAGCCGTGTCTCGTTCTCGACTCCACCTAAATAAAATCACGATTCGAATTAATTTTAACGGTCAAATGTTATTTCCAGCTGTATTCTCAGTAAAACTGAGAATTTCGAACGATATGTCAACTGGTTACATGTGTTGGGCCGATGTCAGTGGCGATATCAAAGAGGTGGTCCAGAGGTCAGGAACCCCTATACTCGATTTAGTTTCGATTGGTTTGCAATCCCGTACATTTTACATGTAAATGTAATTATGATTTGTTATTAATCTACATTTTATTAATTAATGCTTTCTAGTATTTATTCAATAATTAATTTTGTATTGTTTTGTTCCCGAATCGCAAAATCAAAGAATATGTTGGCGGCGTATTGGAGCCCGATACCAAAATGGTGGACTTTCGACCCTGGACACCCCCCTTGAAAAATTTTTATGTGCGCTACTGCCGATGTCCAGTGTACAGGCCTAGGCCTATCTCCATGCACCATCATTACTCATTCAATCAAAAGGCGGTAGTCGGTCCAGCCGATTTCTGCGATTGTAATTCAGGCACATTTATTTGTTTCGGTTTATTGTTTATATGAGTTTTTTTGACAACGTATGCTATGTTATGTCTATTTTTAAGGGTCATAGGCGCGGGCCTACATTTGCTCAGGGGCCCAAGGCCTTAAGAAATTTTAAGACGTTCCTGACCAAGGCTTAAATTCGAGATCAAAGGTTTGTTTTATATTTTTCTTTAAAAAAGCTTGACTTTTAATATTTTTAAGTCAGAGGACCAGCATTTATTTCGAAACTATCTTTATTTAATAAAATAAATGTCATTAGTTACAGAATAATACACTATCCGTTTCTGCAGCAGCCTTTTGTTCCCTTTCTTATTAAGTTTGACCCTTTTACAGGTTACAGGTTAACTGTCGGTATTTGTACAAGACAGACTAGAATATACAAACAATACAATGATGCAGGTTGATATAGTGCAATCTGAAAATGTGGTCTATCACTTATTTCTTTGAAAGAAAAACTATACAACAGTAGGAGAGTAAAGAATGTTAACACAAAAATTCATCGATGCCATATATATATATAGTGAAATTTATAAATTTTAATATAGTTAATTAAAATAAAGGAAAATTACAAAACTATACAATTTATAATCAAACATAAATAATTATTTAAGGAATTTTTAAGAGTTCTTGTTTACATTGGAAAGTGTGAGTGAGTATATATTAACATCGCTCTTTTAAGCAGCTCTTAGGCTATTGACGACGGTTGACTGGTTGAATATTAACGTCGCACTGATCAGCTACACGACGTAATTTTGAAACATGGTCAAGTGACGTGGACGGCACCTGAGCTGGCACCCCCCCTCTCCTAATTACCACACCACACAACACCAACCGGAGGACGTTTCAGCTCTCGACAGATTTAATAGACAGACACTTCCCTGCACGGCGGGTCTTTAGTGGTACAGGGCTCAAACTCGTGACAAGGCAAGCCCCGGTCCGATACCTATACCACTCGGCTACCGCGGCCATGCTATTGACGACGGAACACGAAACTTTGAAATATAGTAAGGGACGAGGACGACACCTGAGTAGGCACCACTTCTCCAAACATCCACACCACGCCAACGAGAGGACTTTGAGTTTCGACAAATGTCTTCAGTGCACTCGGCACGAATTCACGACATGCCAACCATGAATCCGTAACCCTAACCACCAGGATACCGCGACATCACTTGTTTACATAGGTAAATTGAGTTAAAGAATTTAAAGAACATAAATTTTATATTTTTAGCATTAAATACGAAAGAAAAAGAAAACAAGATTTTCCATAAGGAAGAGTTCCAGTCAGTCTCGTTTCAGTATTTCATTTACAGAGTTTAAACATGAAACGAAAAGGGTTGTCCAAGTTTCATTATTTCGGATCAAGCAACCTCAAGTACAAAGACTCGATCAGAAGCGCACGCAGGAATTTTTGAAGAGGAGGGGAAGGGTCGAAGTTCACCACTCCCATACGCTGCCCAACATATTTTTTTGATTTTGTCAATTTTCGTGAACAAAAAAACAATAAAAAATTAATTATTGAATAGACAATTAGCATTAATTAATTATTAATAACAAATACTTAATTAAATTTAACGTCAATGTAGATAGGATTATAATCAATCGAAAAAAAAAAGGCAAGGGCTTTTGAGGGGTACGAACCCGAGACCCCCCTCCCTCTTATTTGCGCCACTGCTCTGGAGGAATATAATTAATATAGAGATAATTGTGAAATTTTCCTAATGGACGAAGAATTTGAGTAAATAATTATGTTTATGGAATAAAGGAGCCAAAATCTAAGAAAATAACCAATCATGACGGACGTCGCGATTACGAATTTCTTGCTCAGCAATTCGTTAAGCTTTTACGTTATGGCGCCACTCAGAGTACGAGTTATAAAAAAAGACGTGGCTATAATTCTACAGTACATAAAAAGTGGACTTTACAGAGCATGTAACAGCCCCAAGCAGGCGCAGTATGTCTTTAACACTCAGCGTAATGATTTTTTTTTTGCCCGTATATGACTTTGGAAAGGGTAAGGGGAAAAAAGGAGGGTGATACAGATTAAAAAAAAAAGGCGGGAAGTATCCGATTTCAAACTTTCATGGAAGTTTTTTATTTTTTTCGTTTCTAGATCTAGAAGAAACGTGCATGCTAGAAAACTAAACGCTTCGTAATTGCAAGAAATAATAATGTCGACGAAATGAAAATTTAAATTGAGTAAATTATCAATTTTTTTGTGAAAAAATAACTTATAAATTTTAATAAAAATCTTGATAAATACAATATTTTTTAAAAAGGGCCGAGTTATCATTTGGAAATACCAATTGAATAAAAAATATATTTTAAACAATTTTTATATATTAAAAAAACGTAATTTTTATCTTTTAGCTAGAAAATTTGAATCTGTATTATGATATGCATCAGATTAGTATGTAGCAATTTATCAGGATAATTTATAATATATGAATGAATAGTACTATTCCTTGCTTTCTAAACACTTTTGAAAATTCATTCAAAAAATCTTTCAAACAAAATAACAATCGAAAGTAATAAATTTACATTTCTATATGCAACTAGTAGCAACATTCGACCACACATCAACAAATATCCCGAAAAAGAAATATAAGACGAAGAGTAACATATCTTAATTTCGTTTCTTTAAAATACAACATTCTTTTTAAAATATACATATTAACGTTTTTCTTAAACTGTCAAAATTTTTAATTCATATTTTTTTTAACGTGTCTAAAATAAGATGCATTTCAAATACAGTAGAGTACAATTTTCACATATGAAAATTAACAAATTTTCATCCTATACCAGTGGCGTAACGTACACCCCAGCATCGGGGAAGGGGGAGAGCAGGGCTCTAGGGGGCTAAAAGCCTATGTTATATTATGTTATGATTTAAAACTTTTTGTAAGATCCGGTTTTTGTGGCCCTTAACCTGACTTTGCAGGGGGCCCTTATACTTTCCGTTACGCCATTGTTGCATACATTATATAATATCAGAACGAATAGTTTCTATGAAGGTACATTGAAAAGAAAATATGCACACAAAAACTCATTCCAGAAAATATTTGCTAGATATCATAAAATATTATATTAATATTTTCAACATAAGAAACATTTACGCTATACAGGGACGTCTTGAGACTCTTTGAAGCACTGGGGCCTATGCAATTGTAGGCCCTACCTTTAAAAAGTAGACAGTATATAGAATGCATTGTCAAATACTCGTACAGACGGTAGTTTGGAACAAATAAATGTGCACAACTCAAAATCCCCAAAACATAGGCGCAAACTTGCTAGACCAATTGCCGCATTTCAACTGAATGAGTTTATGGTATTGGAACTCAGACCTAAATATGGACAACGGTCATCACATAACAATACAGTATGGCCACTTTTACCAGTTGACATGCAGTTTGAAATTCTCTGTTTTTCTGAGAACATCTACGGGAATAATATTGGACCATTTAAATTATCAGATCATTAACTTATTAAGACAGAGTCGAGAACAAAACGAGGCACCCACCGAGGGTGAGGCCCTGGGCCCGGGCCCAATTGGTCCCTGCCTTAAGCCGACCCTGACGCTATAGTAGCTTTAAAAAAAAAAAGGCAGACGAATTATTTTTAATATATTCATCTACATCACAGTAAAAACTTGAAAAAGTATTAAATATATTAAATAAAAACACCCAGAAAATTATAATTTTAAAGATTTTTTTCCCCACAAAACGATTCAAAACATTGGAGCGAAATTTAGAACGCGCGCGCCATTTTTTTCTTCTCTCCAAACACACATTCTCTTTTTCTCCTTTTAATTCTTCCAGCAAACCCTAAACCAATGACAGAACAGGAGGAAAACGGTGAAAAGCGGCACCTCCGAAGTCCATATGGCCGTCATCATCATCATCATCAGACTACCTGACTGACTCTTCGGCAAGCGACAGCTGGCAGGCCCGACTTCGAAGGAGAGGAGGGAGCAGAATAAGTAAAAGAATATAGACAAGGGGGTAGGTAGAACGAAAGAAAAACACACAAATAAAAAGACTCTCGCGTGGACTACGCGTGCCGCAGCGCGCTTTTATAACACTTCTCTTTTTTTTCCCTCTCCCCTTGCCTACCCGCTTCAGATTTTGATCTTCAGGGGAGTTCTTATAGAACGTTCGTGAAGGCTTCCCCCATTTTTCTAACCTTTTTTAAATAGGCGCTAGAAGGTAATTAATGTGTCGGGGAAAGAAATGAGGATAACTTTTAACAAAAATGGATCCCCTACATATTTTTTTTTCTGTGTGATCCATCCCCCATTCTAAATCTTATTCGGTAGGGAGGAAGAAAAAAAAGCATTTACTTCACCTTGAGTCAAAAATTTACGGTTCAGGGATGATAAGGAGAGGGGAAGATATAAAAGGGATACAAATTAATATATAACTCTCCTTGCGTATTAGAAGGCAGTAAAATTTTTATGAGGTACACAGGCTCTTTGTGAAGGGTCACGTATTAGGAATTTATTCCCTTTTTTTGTTGTTGCTGCAGTTGCATAATAATATATGGTTAATATTTTGTACTTACCTACTATCCTGAGGATAGTGGATACATATAGCACCAGGAGTAACGTTGGATGATGCATTATTACTAAAATGCGGAATGCTGACTCTTCCAGCCACCTTTGACCTGGAATTAATGAAATTTGTTAGTGCTAATGGCAACAGTAAATACATCATGTTTGTATTTTAAGAACAAATTCAATGTCAATAATACGGGATAAAATTTAGAAGAAAAAAAAATGCATGACATTCAAGAAAAAGAACATAAAAACACAATAGAGCTAAAAAAATATTTCCCCTAAAAAATATGAAAGATTTTATATTGCTTCTCAGAGTATTTAAAAAACATAACGATGATTTTGTTTTTATGCAAAAAACATAGAAATTAATAATTCTTTTAATTAGCTACATCTTCTTTATATAAAATCATCACTTTGTTTTAAAGACATTAAATATATATATGTTTCGCTTAAAAATATATTAATTTTATTTTAATTATACTGATGGCAACAAGTATTCTTGATTTATCTTCTACTATGATTTTGTTTCCATGGAAACTTGAAATAAAATTTCTATTTCTAGGTCAATATTTTAAACATAAAGTATATTTTTTTGCAAATGTAACAATTTTTTTTAATTCATTGCATTTGCATTATAGAAAAATAGATGCAAACGATTTCATTCACTATGCGCTTAAGCCTTTAGGAAGAAATCGAACGCAAGTTTGGCGGGAGGGATTTAAAAAAATAAAGAACTAGTAGACAGTCTACGTGGCACCCCACTCAGACGGTACGTAGACTAAAAAATCTATTGCCAGAAAAACTAGCAAAGAAAATAAAAAAATAAAATAATGACGATCATCCGCAAGCCAAGCAGTAGCTGCAGCCAGGAGCTAAATCCAGCAAACAGCAAGTTAGAAAAAAAATGTTTTAACTAACAACTTATTCTCAACAGTCTTGGCGGAAAACACACACACAGGTTAACTAAATATTTTGGAACTCCAGGTGACACTATAATTTTAAAGACTTGACAACATGTACAATTTTAAATTTGTTTAAAATATATATTTTTTAAAAAACTGGTGGAATAAAGAAACAGTTGTTTTTAAAGACAACTCAACTCATCAACAGACGATTAATGAAAGGCATTAAAATAATTAACAGGGAATAATTTTATTTTCACCATATATTTGCATCAATTATTCCACAAAACGACTGTTGCAAAAGAATGTGTGAAATAAAATTCGGAAGTGTAATAAACTTAACTACCATTATTGGAATCTAAGTCAGTTTTAGAATTGAAAAATATTCTTCATTTCTGGTAAGTTTATTTTAAATTCTAAATTATATTTTTCAGAAATAAGTTATGACAGAACTAGTGTTTCTATCAAATTTTCTCTTTTTAAGTATGTGTGTGTGTGTTTTTTTCTTCTTTGTACATTAAAATCTTCCTAGTTTTAATAATAAATGCAAAACAAAAGTTTTGTATTAAAAATATCTATAATGTAATAATATTAAAATATAAATTCCACAACCTAGCACATTATATATTTGTATATATGATATAATCATAATAAAAATCTTGGTAATATTTTTTAAATTGTTGATCAATCTAAACGACATTGATAAAGTTTAAATCGAAATTTAAAGCATCATCAATATAAATAAATGGTCAATTTAAATGGCGGAAGATGGATTATAAAGATGTAAATAAATTTAAAACCTTCAAAATTCACTTAGTTTACTTTAAAAAAATCAAACATTTAGTTCCGCTTTACATTTAAAGTTTAAAAGTAAAGATAATTTTTTCAAATAGCAATCCAAACATTTTGCAAAAATTTAAAATGGTTTATTTTGTATATTTATACGTATAATTTGCAATCTGACTTACTGACATATATAAATAATACATGGGACCAGTGTTTTAAATATTACGATACAAAATTATACAATGTGATAAATATGACAAGCAATTAAGATTCATATATGGTACATCATTAACTTTTTAAACCATATGACAAATATGTTCCATGAATATTTATGGAATTATATGACACACACAAGCAAAATTATTTTAACTCTGTTTTTAGACACATTATATTTTTTATTTAAATTCATCCTTCCCCTCAAATCATGGCTAAAATATTTAAATACACATTTTTCTAAGTTAGTTAATGTTTTACAGCCATAAAAATTTTACATTTGAATTATTAATACAAATAATACCGACATATTGATAAAAGACAATGATGGCGAAAAAGTTCAGTTCTTTAAAACTTCAAATGAAATACACGACGTAATATATTATTTTTAAACACCTTTTAATTCTCGAGAGAGAGAGACTTTTCTAACATAAAACCTATTCTGAAACGAGCAAAGTGAAAGGAACAGGATGATGTACTGTTTTGTTTATTCTTTTAAAAATTCCAATATATTCTTTTCCTTTTTTTTTTTAAGAAAGTTGCATTCTTAGGTGCTACAAACACAAATAAGCATGTTGCAAACAGTATTTAACAACTATCTCTAAATACTTTATTTTAAAATTAATTTACTTAATTCTACATTTTCTAGAACATTTCGAAAATGGTGCATAATGATATACTTTTGGTATTATGATGCATAAGTCAGTACAAACTGTGAGCCTATTTTTTAATTTTGTAGGCGCGTACGCACACAAACATATAAATTTATAACCAGAATATGGAGAAATATTTCTATGAAAATACGAAATTTTACAAATATGATTATTGATGGACACAATGAAAAACTATACCCTTTGTCTAAAAATATACAACAAGCCTGAAATCAAAGAAAAAATAATTACAGTATGCAATTACCCCCTCCCCTCGAAAAAAAAGGAGGGGAAAAAATGCATACAATCAAATTTGTCATCCGATCAGTTAAGACTTTCGAAATAACTTTATAAATAATTCGTTTTATAAACATTTTACAAAAAAAGAAACTACTTAACATTTTAATTTTATAAGAATTTCTTAGCTTTTATTATCATATCAGATTCTAAAAGCAAAAATGATGTTCTAATTATAACAAAACTAAAAATGATAAAAGTGAGAACTCTTTTTAAATAACTTTTTATTTTATTTGAACTGCAGAAGATAAAACCTAATCCAGTTAAAAATATCCATTTTAAACTATATGTGTAAGAATATTAAGCATTAAATTAAATGAAACACCTGCTACTTATGAAGAAATGTCTATATCTTATTTATGTTTCATTCATTGCTGATTTTAACATAAAATTTAACTAAAAGGATTAGATCTTTAAAATTATCCTATTTTCAACGAGTTTAACCTCAACATTTTTTTTATGTTAAGTTCTTATAATGGCAAAGCACCTTTTACTGACGTGTAAAGAAAATAAAGGTAACAGTTTTGTAAAACATTGTGTCCTGAAGAAAGTTAGAATTTAATAGCTGAGACCTATCGACGCAGTAAAAAATTCCTCTTAAAATATCCACTGAGTACCTGTACCGTACTCGGAATAGAAGCAACGCCGAGACATGTCGTAAAGAAATACATTTTGAAATGGATGAACATATGACAGGGTATCTGATTCATTTGAAGCTGTCTTGTCAATTCGTCAAAAAGTTTTAAGTAACCCTAAAAAGAGAGCGACGGTGAAAAATCCACTTCGCACTTCAGAAAAAAACTTTAAATTATGGCAAAAACTTATTTATTATGTCCATATTAGATTCTAATCTTGTAAAAAATAATGAAAATATAAGAAACATTTGTCTAATTACCAAGGAGAAAAGAGCACAAAATAAGTTTTATTCATATATTTACAATTTTGATCTGACGGACTTCCAATAGAGCTAAATTACGAGATATATAAATATCATTTAAAAAACTAATGGAAAGGGTAAATTAGTTAAAACTTTTTCATTTATTGAACATTGAAATGTAGAATACAAATTCCAACTATTTGGGTTATTTTTTTAAAAAAAATTTCTATCTAAAGATTTTATACTAATAATACAATACAGATTGTTAATTGATTTATTATATTCAATTTTTTAGAGTAAGTAATGTTTGAAAATCCTATAAAGTACAAATATTTTTTAAAAACACGTTCATTCATAAAAATTAAAAATACGTTTCCATTGTTATCGTTGTTCGTAGTTATTTTACTCACAGTTATCTCTAATTTTCACTGCATTTCACTCCCCCAAAACTTGAACGTCAGTGGCGAGTCGCGTCTTTTTACAAAAATACTTAATTCCGGTTAGTTTCTCTATTTCAAAATTTATTAAAATAAATCCTGGAATATTTTATTATTCGAATCTGTTTGAGAACAGTTCAATTTCACATAATGAATGAATTATTACACAGACGATACTTATTCGTTAAAATTTTAATGAATTGATTTTTTTTTCTTCTGGCAAACGATTTTTTATTCACTGATAATTAAATATTCACAAAATGATGAGAAGCAACCAAACAACTCGAAGAAATAAGAGTACTAGAATCCAGAAGAATTATTCATTCGGGGTACAGGGTATTTTTATTCGCCGATACTTCGAAAACAACTGGGAACAATTCGACAACTCATAAACCCGAGAATAATAATCAAAATTAAGAAGTGAATTAGTCAATTACCCTAAATAAAAAGGAACAGATGTTCTCAAACCCAGACTAGGGTGAACTTTCTATTTCTATTAGGGTGAATCACGATCCGAGCAGGCATCTTTCCACAAAAACTTGAATCTGCGGCCTAGAATTTTTAAGTTGTTTGCCGGCTGCTGACTCCAAGAGGGGAAGGGGATAGAGTACGAAAATGGGTCAGCGGCCAACCGAGAAGCGTAATCTGGAGGGACAATAAAAAAAAGGGGTTCTAAACGGTAGCAATGATTGTTAACACCTGGATGTACAATAAATACACAGAAGATAAAATGAACCAAAAAGGGGAGAAAGACAAAAGGGACCGAATTTATTGTTTTATACCTTTCTCTTGCTTTTTAGAGCTTGTATTTTCCAGCGGGGGCTATTTTTATAGGGATCATTAAAACAAGATGCAATTTTGTAAAAAAAATGATATATAAAACCGAGCACATTAATAATCATTATCCTTATATTAAAAAATTTATAGCCATTTTAATGAGATTCTGGTTTGCCCTCCGCTGAACGCTAACGAATCTGCATACAAATTTAAAATATATAAATTTATTACACTGATAAAAATAACCTAATAAGCATTTAAAAAAATTCCCCTCTTTCAGATCCACCTGTCCTCGCACACTATCCTTTTAGAGCTGTATCTTGAAGCTTTTAAGTTCCAACCAACAAACTAAACTGATAAATTTTAATAAGATTAATTGGATTTAAAATTACTATTAAAAAAATAGCTTTAAATATTTTAAAAAAGAGCGGGTGGGAAATAATTTTCTGAAAAAAAAATTTCCATTGTTTTTAATAAGAATATACATTTAATAATGTACACATTTGAGTATTAAATCAAAGGATACTTTATAAGTATTTACACACACAAACATTTTATTTTCTATAACGATTTTTTAGATTTGGTAGATGATTTTCCTTTTCCACAATCAGATTTCCTGATTCTAAAGAAGGATTATATCTGAGATATCATTCACACTGCATTTTATCAGCTTTCTATTTCACTTGGTGAAGAAATTTCGACTTTACCCACAGTTATATCAGTTCATCGCACGTGGAATTGAAACATAACGGTCGCTGTTGTAAAGCGGATGTTTAAAATACATTTCACTTCGTTAATAAATTTTTCCCAATCACTCAGGCTGCTAGAATGAATTCAGAATTCAAATGTGCTTTTAAAAGACTGAATGGACATTCCAAACTATATTTAAGAATTATTATAAGAAAAATTAAAACACATATCCGAGAAATATAAAAAAAATTAAAAACAGATATAGTAAAGCAGCTATTTCTGAAAATAAGCAAACACGACAAAAAATAATTTAAATGATTCAAAGAAAAATCACAACGATTAATTGAAGGTCAGATAAATCGTTTATTAACAACCACTGGCGCACACAAGAGGGGAGGTTCCCGGTCCGTAACCCACCTAGCTCTTGATTTTCTTCAGTTGATTATAATCCTATGTATACAGTACGCACAATTTAATTAAGTATGTGTTATTAATAATTAACTTTATTTTAATTAATGCTAATTAATTTATTCAATATTTTTTTTTTCTGGAAATCGACAAAATCAGAAGAACATGTTGGGCGGCGTATTAGAGCATGATGCGAGAACGGTAGACTTACGACCCTGGACCCCCAAACTCCTTGAAAAATTCCTGTGTGCGCCACTGTTAACAACACATTCAGAAGACACTCAAGGGCCATTGACGAATTTTTTAATCCAGTCAAGCAACGACGGTGACACCTGAGTCAACACTCTCCTCTCCTTTCTTCCCTACCACACAAACGTGAGGACTTTGATAAGCAGATTTAAAGAACTTTAGCCTCCACGGCGAGGCTTTGGAACCATGACTGAATAATGCCAACCATGATCACACACTAACTGCGATCACATCTGAAGATTAGAAGATATTTTGATGCAGAATTCTGTTTAGATTTATTGATACGGAGAAACAAAGAATGGAGACAAATTTACCAACAGCTTCATTTCTATAACTCTCCCCCAAAAAAAAGAATTCCATGAGAATGTACAGACATTTAGGTGAGCGTTAATTACGCTTTTCCATCGTAACTTATTTGTGATCCCAATTTTTTTAAAAATACAGATTTGAGATACATAAGATAAATGTGAATATACACACAACATAAAATGAGGTTCTTACAGGTTAAAGAAAGAACGTTACAAAAAAAATGTATATTATTAAATTAATGCATCTGGAGCACTGGCGTCCTGAGCAGGGACGTCTTAAGAGGGCCCAGGGTCCCTACGCAAAAGTAGGCTATGGGACGCAATACAAATGTAGGCCCTACCTATGACCAATAAAAGCAAACAGTTCATATCATACACCTCACAACAATACTCTCACAAACAATAACCCAAAACAAATAAATGTGCATGACTTACAATCGCACAAACCGGCTCGACCCACTGCTGCCTTTCGACTGAATGAGTAATGATGGTGTATGCATGGACGTACATGGCATATACATGGACGTCGGTCATCACATGTAGCCAGTTGATATATCGTCCGAAATTCTCAGTTTTCCAGAGAATACAAACGGAAAAAACATTTGATCGAGGAAATTATTCGAATCATGATCTTATTAAGGCTGAGTCGAGAACGAGATGTGGCCCCATTGTGATCGAGGCCTCGGTCCTGGGCCCATGCCTTAAGATATCCTGAGTGGGCCCTGTATCAAAATTCCTCGGACGTCTTTTAGGGACCCTCCAGCTTGGAGAGCCGTATCATTGATACGGCCGTAGCTACGCCCCTAATCTGGAGGATTAATATTTTAAGCTTAATTTAAAAAGTTTTCGAAAGAATTTTTCCGATGTTGAACTCCGACGTCAATTGAAATTCGAAAGCAAGATCATAATTGGAAAACAATTAATCTTAAGTTTTTCATTAGTCAAGTGGATTTCAGAGAACAGAATTTTAAAATTTGTTTTAATAATCATTGAAAAAAATATTTCTTTAAACCCCGTGTATTAATTAAATAGATAATTCGATCAAATTTTAAGCAGCAAGAGAAACATTATGAAAAAATTCAATATTTTGGATGTTTATAAATGAAATACAGGTAAAAGTAAAAATTTACTGGGAGATTCTCACTATTTCTTTTAAATAAAATTCCTTTTTCATAAGTCACATGGGAAATAATAGTTCCTTATTGAATGTACCCAGAATACTGTTCCTCTCAATTCAATTCAATGTAACTTCTGAACAATATTATTTCCAAAGCATGCTTTAAAAATTATAACTCTGATATACAAAATTACGGTCTCTTCAGAGACGAGATATCAAAGCATTTAATAAATGAAATGTAGTTTTTTAACACACCCTTCCCTTTTTATCTTTAAATTAAATGATATAGTACATTAATAAAGATTATAAGAGCACATTTTTTGCTTTTGTTCACAGATAATTTTTATGTGTCTCTTTCACTGACGTAGCTAGCTCCGAGGGGGCCCTGTATCAAAATTCTTTCGGGGCCCTTTTTTAGATATGGGAGCCCTGTTACTGTGACTGGAGTTACACATGTTGGGGCCCCTGTAGCTTGGGGCCTCGTATCATTGATACGGCGGTGGTAGCTACGTCCCTGGTCTCATTAAATTATTCTATAGATTCCAATGAGATAAATTTCAACCAGTGGCGCAGCCTACACCCACACATCGCGGGGGAGGATTCTAGAGAACCCAAAACTTCACTGGCGATAAGTACGTACCCTTTGTAATATCCAGCTTGGGCACAAACCTGACTTTGTAGTAGGCCCTAATATTCTCTGTTACGCCACTGGTGGCGCACACAGACTACTTTCATGGGAGGGGTTACATTAAAAAAAAACGTAAACGAAAGTATCAATACGCAACCTTTATGCTAAAAATTGATAATCTCTGTAGGTCTATGGGAGGGTTTTGTATATATATATATATAAACCCCTACACCTTACCCTTGTGTACGCCACTGATTTCAGCAAGTGATGAAAATAATCTAAGATCTCAGCGAACAACTGAAGTATGATTGAAACCGTTGGGCGTATGAAACTATGCGGCACATTCCAATAAAAAGGGGAGGGAAAGACAACTAGACACTACCGGAATGATATATATCTGACCAGTCACTGACCCGTGACTGACCATTCACCTACGAGTTTAGAAGACAGTTGAATAACTTTGAAATGGTCACGCTTCATCACAAACGCATAAATGTCAGAAAAGTTAAGACATCAAGAGAAATCATACATATTGATAAAAATACACCAAAGTTATCAAAATGATTATAAAATAATATTTCTAAATTCATTTATAAGAGATAATGGACTGAGTGGAAAACATAGCTTTGTAAAATTTACCATAATGACACCAACGCTGTATACACTCACATGCTATGGCCACTAGCACAATTGTTTTAATAAAGTCAAAAATTGTTCAGGATTGCTAGTTCTATCACCGATGATTAAACAGAGGAGTAACTCAGAAATGAAAAAAAAATTTTCTCTTAAAAAAGCATTACTAGGATTTATATAAAAAAAATTGTAGGGAATTTTAGCTCTAATTCTTTTCCCTGGTTGATTCCATTTGTATTACCCTCTTCTTCACAGCCAATAAGAGTCAAGAATTTCGTTGCAACACTCTTAGACAAAAAGAAACAAAACATTTACACAAATTGCATGTATAACAACGGAATGTGAATTTCCTTTTTATCATAATTCGTCATAAAACCGGAATTCCTGTTAAAATTTTTGAGGAAGAAATTATAACTTTTAGACTGAAATTATAAAAAAGTTGTTAAATATCGTGAGATTAGCAGAAGTGAACAACTAATTCTCATTCTTGTTTCAATATCAAATCATGCTAATTTCGTTAAACAATGAGTATTTACAAAGCAAGAGACATCTTTTCTAAGAACTTCAATATTGCTTTTTATATTTAAGGAGAAAGAAAGAGAATTTACACGCACATATATATATCTACATATATAAAAACTTTCACACAAATGAAATCCTAAGTACTATTATAATCCTAAGTACAACCTATTTGTAGTTTCCCTCTCAGAACTAATGGCCGCGTTAGCCGAGTGGTCATAGTTGCGAACTCGTACTCGGCACGGGTTTCAGTCCTGGTCCCACTGAAGACCTACCTTTTAGAGGGGCTGATGTGCGTTAAATCTGTTTAGGCTTTAAATCCTCACGTGGGGGAGATGTGGAAGTTGTGGCGTTCCAACATAGGTATCGTTTCTCGTCACTAGATTGAGGTAAAAAATTACGAGGTTCGTCGTCAAAAAGCCTTAACGTAGGTTCATAGCGCGACGTTAATAAACACATTCATTCATTCAACCTCTAACAGCTAACTTAGTTTTTTTAAAGTTTTATTGCTACCTTCTTACGGAAGAGTGGCGATATGTAGATGAGTTTTAGAATACAAGGAAAAGGTTTGGAGTGGTTAAGGTGAGAGAAGATATTTACACTGTCAGTGGGAGATAATAATTGTTCTGGGAACTAGATAGCAATTATCTGTGTCTAGACCTGGGTGTTTATCTATTATTAAAGTAATTCAATTGTCTGACCAACTTTCAACTTGGTTCGGATTGAATTCTTCCGCTCTGATGAGAATCATCCTCACACAGTTTATTGGAGAAATAGTAATTCCTCTGATTACAGATAAGTGTATTTTGTTTAGAATTGGATAGTTAAATGGATATTTTCCTCATACTTTGAGTTAAAATTTAATAAATTGTTACTTGATTATTTGTGTATCTGGTTATTTTTATAGTGTTTTGTATTCCATCGACTACTTCTAATGTCATGTCGATTTCGAATCACAAGTACGGAGAATCTTCAGAGTTATCTCTTGTCAACTTTTAATGGGACCGCAACACTAGCACTAAATACACATAGGAAATGTAATTGTTGAAAATATTTGTACATTCACCTGAACAAAGTAAATTATAAAAAAAAAAGAAGATTAAATGGAACAACTGGAAATAAACGAAACATGCTCATGTACATTAATTTGTAACCGAAAATATCGTTAAGAATATAAGCGCAAATAAACGAAAAGTTACGAGTTTATCAAGCTGATGTTCAGGACAAAATGTAAATTGTAAAAAAAATCAGAACGACGAAAAAACTGTCAGGTAATCAATCTTTCGATTAAAGAGCTTTTGATAACATTTTAAAAGGAATACAAAGAAACTATTGTTTTATCAGTTACAAATTCAGGGTATTTTCAAATAAGAGGGAAAAGATAACATTCTTATCAATTTGTTATCCAAGTTTGATTTGCCGATTGTTTTTCTAAAGAAAAAAAAATTCTGCTCATTATCATACTAGTAATGAATAACTAGCTGTTATTCATTTCGTCATTTTATTTCTTAATTTAATTGCTTAATCTTTTAGGCATTTTTTTAACAATAAGAATTTTTTATAAAAAAATGTTTCACACAATGGCCTCTGACGTAATAATAAAGTTGCACATAATCAAATTTTCTACGTAATTTCTGAAGATTTTACTAATGCATTTTCCTGTGTAGATTCAATTTGAAAAGCTATATTCTTATAATGAATTATTCTACTAGTTTTTGTATATAAATATGCCGTTTTTTAAGCAAAAATTCTAAGAATCAAATATTTATTGTTCGGAGTGATTTTAAAAATTTACGAAAAAACGTACTCAGAAATTACAAGAAAACATTTGAAAATATTTATCTTTATTAATTTAAAAGCTGAATAGTTTGTTATTTTTATTAACAAGTAAGGGAATTACGAAATATTTTAGCTATCCCACGTACTCAGGTTAACCATTCAGGCACAAAATTTAAAGCACAATGTCGTCTATGGAATTTATCTCTGACATTTAGAATAACAGGCAGTTTAAAGAAACTATTAGAATCAAAACACTATAAAGCAGTCAAATAATTTCAGCTAGAACAGAGCCTCTCTTGGGGGTCGGCGGGGTCTCATGTAATGTTGAGATTTCTCTCTTTTACAGACTCTGAAAAGCATAGTGGGAAAATTGAAAGATGTACTATACTAGACTAGATAAATACTCCTCAACGGAAAAAAACTCTACTAGAACTTGCATTTTGATCAAGAATATTGAGTCGGGGAGGGATGCTCAACATCTTGGGAGTCCGCGATGTCACGTTGATACATAAAGGGGCGATCTTAATTTTAAGAACAGCTGCTTTAGGATATCAAAATATTTTAAAACAATGTTAACTATAATCAAAATTCGCATCATACACAATGCACTAGAAATTATATTTTACTTATTTTCGTTGTTTGAATGCAATTACATATTTTCTAAAAAATAGTTAATTCAAATTTTTAATTTTTCAACTATAAGGAACAGTGTAACTATTATTCACTATCAGATTCCCTAATAAAAATTTCGCTTTAAAAAGGCTTTCTTGTACTCAATAAATCAATTATGTAATAAATCATAAAATGTAATAAACTATATTTTAGTACATTTTTATTTTTAATTAACATCATACTTATTCTTTGTAATCAACATTATAATTATACAAAAATAATCGTCTCTAATAATGAATTTTATTTTTAAATTAAAAAAAATTAAGCAATGAAAGTGTTAAAACTACAAACGATCTAAAACAATAGTAAAAACAAAACAAAAAATTTTTTCAAATCAATACGTTTCTAATTGTTAAAAAATCTCACAGAAAAGTTACTTTGGAAATACGCGCAATAGAAATTCGCAACCAAGTCAAAAACCAAAGTACATAAATCGCTTTTTATTGGACACATTTCCATCTTTAACATTTGTATTCTATCCTTCACGAGAAACAGGAATAAAAAAACAAATCAATCCGATCTTCAAGCAATGCGACAGGTGCTACAACATTCATCCTACTTCCTCATGAATGGGAAATAAATGATCAAAACATACGCACGTGCACTCTGCAAAGAAAGATAGGCTCAAAATAAAACAAAGGAAAGAAGAGAAAAAAGACAATCGAACGACCTGAGAGGGACGAAAAACGATAAGCATCGGCGATCCGAAATGATCACGTGTGTCGCCTTAAAGGGGGAGGGGGATTACAAGGGTCAGTAACTGACCCGCGGTCGATGCTAAAAGAGTAGATTCTTTTCTTTAAAGGTTGCATATTTGGGATTTATTTCCGGCAATAACAGAGACGAAACAAGATGAGGCATGTTTAGGCATGCATATAATCGTTTGTAAGGCCGAATAGTAGTTATTATGGAGCCGTAAAGGAAGATTACACTTTACATTATCAGCATTAAACAATGTTGTGGCGTTCATCTGACTGGTTGTTAAAGCATCAGTAGACGCGAGTTAGGACTTGTGATAAAGAATTACAATGAAAGTGGTGATAATTTGTTGTAATCGCATTAATTTTAAAATATAGCTCTCTGAAAGATATAACTAAAAACAAACTTGGGAGTGACAAAGCTTTTTTCTGTTTTGATAAAATATCAAACATCTAAAACTGTACATTGATCTAAATCATGAAATTTTTGTACAATTTAAAAATGCATCCTATTTAAAAATAGAGAAATCATTATCAAAATAATAAAATACACAATTCGGGTTAAATAATATTCTTAAACATAATTTTTTAAAATTAATATATTTTTAAAGTTGTTTTGTTTTGAACTTATAACCATTTGAAAGTTTTCCCAAGAATTCTCGGTAAAAAAAAAAGTAGTAATGGCGATTGCAATACATAAGACATTATTTTTCTTTAATCTCTAGTTTAATTTGGAGAAAATGTCATAGTTAAAAAGTCTATAAATAAAACTTATATTTATTAGGCTTAAAATTTTACATCAATTAAAAGGAATTATTTATAAAAATTAATTTTCCAACACCAATTCTAGTCTTGCATTCAATGCCGATTTAAGTTCATTTCGGGTCCTGGGCGCACAAGATCTACAAGCCCCTTTGGCACTGGCGGATTGAAATTGATAACCAGATTTTCTGGTTAAGTACAGCTTATCCGGGCCCCGAAGCGTCCACCCCAAGAGTCAAATGGATAAATTGGCATTGCTTGCATTTCATTAAAACTTGCGAATTTTTAAAAAGAAATTCGATATTTTTACAACACAAAATCTTATATTGAGTAATTAATAATATATTTTCGAAAAAATTGTGAATTATTGCGATAAATGGGGGGAAGCGCACATCACGCATTAAAAATGAATATGTGTTTTAAAACCCTAAAAAATAAGTAAAATGTTAACCAGTTGGAAAATCTAAAAAAAAATAAGTGGAAAAAAAAAAGAAAAATGAAATTTTCCTTAGGTTTACTTGAATACTCACATTAAATATAAAATATCAGTTACTATACAGACATAAAAAAATTTGTCATTTTATAACACAAATTAAAATTTATAACACTACAGTAATGTTACAGCTTATTTTGAAACAATCAAACCTCACAACAAATTTCTAACAGTACATCACCACAACTCTTACAAGAATCACTAAAATTATTCCATATTCAATTTGTGTCAACCTATCTGTGAAGGAAATGTACACCCCATCAGAAAAACCATGTCTCGTCTTTTGGACAAAACACGTCAACACGCCGCAAATCTGACAAGTACAAACCTCAACACAGAATAGTGCAAAAACACAATAAAAAAAGAACTTACACTGAGTCCGGCACCACCATCGTACCTCGTTGAAAGCAGCACAGGTTCTTTCGTAGTCGACCGACATGTCCGGCACCAAACCGGAAGGGCAGGGCGAAACATTGCGTTCCGCACCGCTACGTCTCTCCATCATAACAATAATATAGATATATATAAAAAAAAGGCACACAGCAGCAGAAAAAAATGATAAAATAAAATCCAGGCAAATCACACAACACTTCACTTCCAGTTATGAGGCGAGCAAAAAACCTCTCGAAAATCCATGTTTAGAATGATGTGGTGACCAAGGCATACCGGCACACATCTTCATTAATATTCTTTCCTTCTTTCTAGAAAGCACAACACGCAACGGCACAATGACAGCAGCATAAGCGCGCGGACGGACGACAGTAGTAATCCAGAGACGGGCGCGGATCAGACGCAACTGAGCAGAGAGAGAAGCGGCGAGGAGAAACACAGAGGGGCGAGCAGGGTTGCCGGATCGCAGGTGATGCAACGGGATTGGCGCTCGCCAAATGGGGGGAATGAAAGATTGAAAAGGTTGGGAGGGGAGGGAAATTGGTGATAATATGGAGGAATCACAGGCACGCGTAAAGGCGTTCGGTTTTGAGGTTTGACGGGGTGCCTAAATCAAGACGGTTTGGTTAAGAGTTAGGAGGGAGGGGAAAAAAAATGGCTGAGGGAAGGAACGTAATAACTTTCGAGAAGTTTTTCAAAATAATCAAATAATTTGTGAAGTTTTTGAGCTAATTTTGTTTTGTTTTTATTTACCGTAAAACCCGGCGTATAACGCCCACATTTTTAACACAAAAAATAACATCGAAATATAAGGGTGCGCGTTATACGCTGGGTACAGTGGCGCACACAGGAATTTTTCAAGGGGGAGGTCAGTGTCAAAAGTTAACCATTCTCGTATCATACTCCAACACGCCGATGGACATATTCTTTTGATTTTGACGATTTTCGGGAACAAAAAAACAGTAAAAAATTAGCATTAATTAATAAAATTAATTAATAATAAAAAATAATTAAATTTAAGCACTATATACATAGGATTATAATCAATCGAAAAAAATTTAAGGGTTGGGGGGAGGTCCGGCTCCCTCCCCCTTGTGTGCACCACTGGCCGTGTATTAATGTGAGAGCTTAAAAAAGAGATGAGCCTAGGGGGAAAAAAAAATAGACCAACAACTATCGAAATACGGCTCTTATTTATTTATTTATTTTAAATGACATTCCTTGTGAACTTAAAGGGTTGTAGTCCTAGATGTACTCTATTTTTTTCTACAGCTTGGAAAAATGACTTTAAAACAACAGCATTATGCACGTTTGTTTCAGATATCTCCGTAAAAAAAAAAAAAAAACGGGGGATGTGAGCGTTATGCGGCAAATATATCTAAAATTCAAAATTACAGTTGGAAAGTATCGGTGCGCGTTATAAGCCGGACTTTACGGCAATTATATTATTAATATTATAACACACATCATAAAGCTTATTCTCAGTGTGACAACGTGTTAATATAGGAATTGGTGTACTTTTGAAATAAAAATTTATAAATCTTTACAAATCGACAATAATGTGAATGGAGAACTGTTTTTTTTTTTTATTTATGTCGTACTGTGACGTCTCTCGCGTCTTTCTGTTAACATAACTCCTATGTTCTTTGACGGCCACGATTAATGGCAAAACTTTTCCAACCCAATACCAAGAAGATAAACAAAGATATTATGCAAATGAGATTTACTATAAAAGGATAGAAGCTTTGATGATAAGATAGAGCGTGGCAAGCTTAGATATAGCGTGGCAAGCCTAGAGATAACGCGGTAAGCTTAGAGATAGTAGTGTGGAATCATTCTGATCGATAGCGTGACAAAGCTTAGTGTGAAATCTTGCAGATCAAGAATTAGCGGTCCGATAGCTTTAGAAGGAATAGAAATCCTATATAAAGAAGTTGGAATCTTCATATATAAAGCGAAAGATATATATCTCTTTAGGTAAGGAAGGAGATCTGTAAAAGGTAATATTGGATATAAGTAATTAGATGAATAGGATTATTAATGATAATTGGGATAAAGGATCTAGTTGCGTGATCTGACTTGAATACGTGATTTAATTTGGGCTTGACTCTCACTTTAATTAAAATTGTCAAATTAGAATTTAAGTAATATAAGTTAATCTTAATAAAAGTTGTATTAAAATTATTATGTCTCATCATTTGATAATCCCACACCTCTAGCTTACGCGGAACCGTCACGACATGGTCATCACAGGATGGCTATGTCGCAATGCCCGAACATATATAATTCTGGGTTAGGTAATGTAGGTGGAAGTACGGTTCTACCTGAAATGTACTTTTCAGGGTCGGAGAACGTTGCAGAGTTTATAGAGTGTATAGATAACAACATACAGTTACTTGAAATCCCAAGTAATCTGTCATGTGCTTACTTAAAAAGTCATCTCAGGGGAAGGGCTCAAGATTGGTATTCGATATTTGGTTCGTTGTTAGTGCAAAATACAGCCACGGATTTTGCGCAGCTCAAACTGAATTAGCGAAGGCTTTTCCGCGGTCAAAAATAAGAAAGAACTACAGTCGGAGTTTTATGCATCCCAGCAGGGAAGAAATCAGGATGCTACTGATTTTGTTTATAGATTACTAAAAATAGAGAGAAGTTTAGAATTAGGAATGTCCCAAGCAGACTTAGTGGATCATATTTTAGTTCGACTCGAACCACAGGTACAAGACTATGTGGAGGTGCGCAATCCACAAAACACGATACAACTTTTAGAGGTCTTGGCCAAATTCGAAAGAGATATTCTTGCAAATTACAAAGGGTTATCAGAACGATAATATAGAAAGACGAGGTCAAAATGCGCATAGGATGCCAAATTTTTTGAAGCTAATGGTAGAAACTGGGGGAATTTTGAAATAAGGCGTGACCAAATAACAGTAGAAATGAGTCTTACGAGAATAGCCGTCAAAGTAATAGGGGTTCGAGAGGGAATGGGTTTTTCATAATAATGATCAGAGATTCAATAACGGGGTTTACCAGGTCGAAATAGCGAAAATTTTTTAAAGGGGGGACCGTAAAATGGGGGTTAGTGAAAATTTCAATCGAGGCGATAGGCCCAAAAGGGACGATTAAATATTGAAAAAGGTTAATGATAAACCTCAAAGGTGTCGACAAGAGAACAATTAGACTTTCTCCGATATGTATAGCCCCGTAGAACTTCCCCACGTTCCTATTTTATTAAATAACACTTTTTTGGGCTAGGGGACCCCCGAATAAACTTTATATGGAAGGTATATAGAAAATATTTTTCTATAAGCAAATTAAAATCGCGAGCAGGTAATAACAGCACAAGGTGCGAAATCCCAAAACAGGGGATTGTAGAATTGAAAATTGGGATCAACAATTCGAAAGAAATTGGTCTTTTCATGTGTTGAAAGATTTAGAATACCCATGTATTCATATAGAATTTCATAAGTGCGTAAAGAATCGTATTAGATTTTAATAAAAAATGTTTGAAAATTCCAGATTCTCAAATAAATAATGGTTGCCAATTAAAGAGGAAAAGTTGAGATAGATTTATCTAAAACAAAATTGGGGAAGAAAAAAAAAAACTACAAAATTTGTTTGGTAGTTTTAAAGGGTTATTTTCGACAAACCAGGTCTTACTCATGTTTTTACCATGAAATTGACACGGGAATAACCCACCGTAGCTAAGGCCTTATAGGTATGATCGCACTAAGCAAGCAATAATAGATTTTCACATACAAAAAATTTTAAAAGGGGGAAAACAATTTTCAATTCAGTCCCCATACGCGTCACCGTTGTATTATGCAAAAAATAATGGGTTACCACCGGATAATCCAAGATATAGTTTGCAGTAGACTATAGAAAATTAAATTCGATCACAAAGTATCCAGATCCCCCTTTACCGTTAATAGATGATTTATTAACGAACATCCATATACAACAATAACATCTCTTGACCCAAGAAGTGGGTACTTTCAAATGGCAGAAACCCCAGCGATATGTTAAGACCGCTTTGTAGAAAAAAGTGGCACTTATGCTTTCAAGCGGATCCATTCGGTTTATCGGAGCAGCTCCCAATTTTCAAAAAAATTGACATAACCCTAAAACCGGTGATGGGAGGTTTGTGAGTGTTTACAGGGAAAACGTTTTTTGCGTCTCCATCATTCACTCACCATGTTGAAATTTAAGGAAGTTTTTGTTGAAAAAGGGAAGGGTTGACATTAAAAAAGGAAAAAATGAAAAATTTGCGTGCGATGTTGAAATATTTAGGTTTAAATTATTAGTAAAAAAAGGGAATTAAAACGGATGAGAAAAAGGTTAGAGCTATACAAGAGATAAAACCCGCCCGTAACTAAAAAAGAGGTGTCCAAGTTTTTGGTATGTCCCATGGTACGGGGGAAATTTTTTAAAAAATATGCGGATATTTGTAAAACCACTTTATAATCAAAAACAAAAATTTAAAAAAATTTGTCGGCCCAATGAAGCAAAAAAGGCATTCGAAGAGGTAAAGGAGGCGGTAACAAAGCCCCATTTTTAAAATTCCCAAACTTTCGGGCCATTCGAGTTATTTACAGATGAGTTCGATTGGTTTAGGAGCAGTCAAACCCAACAAAACGACCAGTGGTATTTGCGCCCGTACCTGAACAACGCAGAGAGGAATTAACGTAACAAAAAGAGAATGTCAGAGTAGTATGGGCGTTGAACAAATTTAGAACATATTTAGGAATATTACCAATTAAGGTAATAACAGATCACGCCATTAAACCCGCCTAACACATGGAAAAAAATTTGTCAGTAGGTGATTAGATGGGCACAAAAGTTAGCAGAATTCAATATAAAAGGGGGAACATAGCCCGAACCCAAAAATCAGGGCTACATTCTTTCAAGGAATCCAATTAATAGTAAAATGGTGACAAAATTAATTGTGCCAAAATCAAAGATTTGGTCCCCCTTCGGGGAACAATTAAAAAATAAACAGAAAAATGACCCAGTTAGTCTATATATAGATATTTAAAAAACCCCGGAAGATAACTCGGTTAATGCAACGTTTGGGTTGGTCCCACGATTTCCGTTTAATTGAAGGATTGTTATTTTAGGGAAACACGCAACGTCATTGGGTAAAAATGCGTGTATCATTAAAATCTTTAGGAATGAAATAATGAAGAATTTATCAAGCCACTCGCTGGACACTTAGGCAGATTTAAACGTATCAAAAAATTTCGGGACGTTTGTTATTTCCGTACATGAAAATTTATTGATCAATATGTCTCTACATATATGTCCCAAATTTAACTAAAAAAACGCGTTACCAGCGGTCGATTAAATCAATTATATCGTTATCCGAATGAGATGGACGTTAGATTTGTTAGGGTATCCTATATCGAAAAAAAGACGTAACCGCTATTTTTTAGAAATAACCGATCATTTCAGCAAATGGGCTGAAATTATACCTTTTAAAAAAGGCCTCATCTCGTATAATAGGGATATTTTTTGAAACTTTATATCGCGTTATGGAGCTCCAAAAAATTTAATAAGTGATAATGGGTAATTTATATCAAGTTTTTGAGCATTAAGTGAAAGATTAGGCATAAGGCATGTGAAGACTGTTGCATATCACCACAACAAATCGGACTGAAAGAGAATCGAGATATGGCAAATGATTGCAAATTATTTTTAATGATCAACACGATCGGGATCAATTCTGGGTGAGTTTCACGCTATTCGTACAGCGGTGAATGAAACAACGGAAAAACACCGGCGAATTTTTTTTTAGGTCGAAAATTGATTACACCATTTCAAAAACTAGTTACGATATCGGAAAGTTAAAAAATTCAAAATCAAAATATAGAAATTATTCGGGGAATGACTAAGTACGAAAATTAAACGGGAAAAGGTGGGAAAAATATTATAATAGACGTAGAAAAGACATAAAAAAAAAAGGTAAATGATTGGGTTTTTGGGAAACACACCCTGTAAGTTCAGCAGCTAATAAAGTATCCCTAAATTTAAAACAAAATTTGGGGACCTTATAGAGTCTTAGAAGTTAAAATTTTAATAATATTGAAATATGGAAATCGGGAAAAAAGATTAACAGTTAACGTGATCAAATAAGAATATATCGTCATAGGAAATGTGACAGGTCGAATTAGGAACAGGTATCCCAAAAAATATAAGATCAAGTCAAAAACTCGTACTTCGGAAAAAAATACCCCAAAGGTTAAATGAGCCCAAATAGGGGAAAAAAAAAAAATCTGCGGTGAAACGTGGTTAAGCAAAAGGGGTTTGGGAACCAATCAAATCAATAAAAAAAATACAGAGAGGCCCCTAAAAAAAAATCCTGGTCAGATCACTACCGTTCAGTTGGGAATGAAAAAAAAAACAAAGGTTTGATATAACCAGGGTATTAAAAACAGGTGTTTTGGGGAAGTGGACCAAAAAAGAAATTGGCAAAAAAAAGGGCAATAATAATAAAAATAAAAAAAATGTCACCCAGTACTTTTTTTTAGAACGGAAAAGGAATAGAAGAGAGTGCACTGAAGTTACAGATGAAGAAAAGAAAAGAAGACCACGACGGAGAACAGAAGAACCCCAGACCAGCCAAGGACCAGTTGGGAAGGAAAGGGAAAAGGACGACAAGGAGATTACAAGCCTTACAACAAAAAATTCAGTACAACCGAGGAATGAAGAGTGATGACACCTCATCGTTGAACGTGAATGGGGAAAACATAAAAAAATCAGGTTGTATTGTTTCATTTTTATGATCTTCCAACAATGGTCGGAAAATTTTGAAAAGAAGGAAGTCGGCGGGGCAAAAATTATAAGCCAAGTAAAAACAATGAGTGTTCATTTAATTTTAACTTTTGACTTGTTAAAAATTTTTTTTTTGGAAAACATTTTTAATCACACATTTGTTTGTTCGATGTATGACTTCGTGAGATGGAAACCTTTGGTTATTTGTTTTATTAAAAAATGTTTGTAATTGTATAATATGTTATATATATATGTTTTTTTTGTTATGTATTATGAGGCATCTGGTTTGGGGAAAAAGGGGGTAGTCAGGGCACTAACAATAAAAAACGGGCTCGCGGCTCATTGGGAGTTTTTGGAACCAGATGTGGGGAATGGAGATGAAAATTTATTGTGATATATAAATAATATATAATAATTTTTAAAATTTATTAATATTTTGGAAATAGGACTCAAAAAGTTTTTATTTCAGGAGACGACCCCCAAAATCTTGAAAAGTATAGAATTATAGCTTCAACAAAAGGGGGGCGAAATACCAGCTCCATATGAAGTGTTGAGTCAAAAAATTGGGGCCGCACCCAGAATATTTCTTTAGAATATTTAAGTGTATAAATATTTTAAGTAATTGAAATGTAAAAGTGAGGGGCATAAATTAACAGTAATTTTTTAATGTTGGCCCGTTTTGGGTAAAAATTTTTTGTCACGAGTTTAAATTTAAATTAATATTAAAAAATTTTAAATTTAAGATGGGAATAAAAATTAAAACAAGATAAATTTTGGGAAAATTTTAAAAATTAAAATTTAAGATTAAAAATTTCAATGAAAAATTAAAGTCAAGATAAATATTGAAATTATAAAAGTTAAAATGAGGTTTAAGATTAAAATTTAAATAAAAAAATCAGAAAGCGAAGAAATTTGAAATAGAGATTTAACACGTAATTTAAAGGGCATTGAGAACCCTTAAGTAAATCCCTTTTTTTTCTTGGAGGGGGTTTTGACGTTCTCGCGTCTTTCTTTTAAAATAACTCCCATGTTTTTGACGGCCGATTAATGGCAAAAATTTTCAACCAATACCAGAAGATAAACAAAGAATTTGCAAATGAGATTTACTTGGATGAAGCTTTGATGATAAGATAGGCGTCAAACTTAGATATGGGGTGGCAAGCCTAGAGATAACCGTGAAGATAGTAGTGTGGAATCATTCTGATCGATAGCGTGACAAAGCAGTGTGAAATCTTGAGATCAAAATTAGGGTCCGATAGCTTTGAAAGGAAAAAACCATATGAAATTAATCTTCAAAATAAACAAAGATATATATCTCTTTGGGAAAAGGGGAAAGGGGATCTGCAAAAGGTAATATTGGAAAAAGTAATTTGATGAATAGGTTATTAATGATAATTGGGATAAAGGATCTAGTTTGGGATCTGACTTGAATACGGATTTAATTTGGGGTTGACTCTCACTTTAATTAAAATTGGGAAATTAAATTTAAAATATAAGTTAATCTTAATAAAAATTGTATTAAAATTATTATGTCTCATCATTTGATAATCCACACCCCACTTACCAATCACAATGGTCCCGGATGGGTTTCGGTACCTAAACAACATGAGGGCTACTGAGATGGACCTCGGTCAAGTGATGAGGCTGACACCCGAGCTGGTACCCCTCTCTGCCAACTTCACACCAAGCCAACAAGAGAACATTCAGCCTCGGTAGGTTCATCAGCCCCTTTGCACGGCGGGTCTTCAGAGGTACTAGGTTTTCAATTCGAACCTAGTGCCGTAACTTGATAACGTCGGTTACTAGTTTACGACCCTTGATGACTCGGCTACCTTAGCCATGAAAACTGTTAAAATATGTGTTTAAATTATTTGATACAACATAATTCTTCAAAAAAATTCGATTTGCAAAAAAGATTTTTTTTGAATACTAAAACTTTCAACAAGCTATTAACAAATTTTATACTGAACTTACAGGGTTGTAGTTCTAGATATGCTCTATTTTTTCACAGCTTGGAAAAATACCTCGAATAAATGACTTCAAAACAACAGCATTTTTGAATACTAAAAGCCTGAAAACTGTTAAAATATGTGTTTAATTTATTTGATACTCTTCAAAAAAAAAATTTCGAGCTGCAAAAAAGATTTTTTTGAGTACTAAAACTTTTAACAAGCTAATAAAATTTTATACTGAAGGAAGCTGAACAAAGAAGCAATAAAACTTTTTTGTTGATTTAATGAATGTAAATGTAAAAGAATATATCCGCAATTGAAAATTAAAGGGCAAATATTTTCGCTATACGAGACCAAAGTATTAAGGGGGGGAAAGTTTTTGATTCTTGTAAACAGGCTCTAATATGTATCTCAAACCATTAAAACCTTACAGCCTTTTCGTCAACTTCTATATTTAAAAATGCAATAAAACTATTTAGAAAAACACGATAGAAACTAAATTTTCGAAGTTCGCCAAGTAAGTCAAATTCTCAATCCATTCACTACGTGGAACACATGAATATCTCGTCACCAATGATGTATAACGAAGCATGAGAGTTAACGGATAGAGCAGAAGAAACAAATGTTAACTTCTGATCTAATTAGCCTTATTACCAGTTTCATTCCATATTGCAAACTATTCTCATGTTAAGGTCAATAACTTTAAAAGGTAATGAATATTCATTCTCTCTAACGAAAAAATATATATTTAAAATTCGATTAGACGTGAAAGCAATAACAAAATTCGTCACACTACATTGAAACTATAAAGGTGTAATTGAATCATTAACTGCTCCACATAACAACAAAAGTATAAAACTAAACCTAATTTCTAATGAGCGAAAGAAAAAAAAATTATCTAAAATTGAGAAAACACGAGATATTTTTTTGTGATTAAATTCTATTGCACCAAAAATAAATTCTTCAGTGTATATGGGCATTTTATTTAATTTATCCAGTACAATAACAATACTTGGCCAATAATTTGAGGAGAATATGAACGGCAAAGGAGTAGAAACGCTCTCTTTAAAAAATTTCTCAAGGAAAAAATACCATAAAACCCATAATACTCTCTTTACGTGGGTATTATGGTGTTCCCCATAATACTTTATGGGGAGAGTCTATGTACTAAAACTTCATTTACGAAAAACAAGTCGGTTAAAAAAAAAAAAAAGATAGGGGATGCTCTATAAGATTAGTTTTCGTCATTCAGACATTTTTTTTAATAAAAAGAACGCGCATATACACAAGTTGGTAAGTGCTTTTAATTTCAAAAGCCTTTTATTTTTCTTTGTGCGGGAAAAAAAATCTATATAGAACTTATCATGCTTTAAATTTTTAAGACTATGTACTGAAGTACTCTATGAACACCGAAGGAGATAAATTAACCATACAGATAAAAATCAGTCCTTTGAACCAGTTTGTATCAAATCGGAGAATTAAAGCTGAATTTGACGCGACAAGAATAATAATAAGAGGGCAAAATCTCATGCGCATAAGCATACAGAAAAATTTTACAGAATTATTTTTGTTTCAGGTATGAATTTTGGTATTTACATTCTTAATAAAAGCCAGTGCTGGTTTATCCATTGGGCGCTTGGGGCGGGCGCCTAGGGGCCCGGATAAGCTAGACTTAACTAGATTTTCTGGTAATAAATTTCGATCCGCCAGTGCCAAAGGGGCCCGTAGGTCTTCTGCACCCAGGGCCTGAAATTAAGCTTTCTTTGATAACGGAGCTTTCTTGTTTTTACAGAAATAACAAGCAACACAAAGATGTAAAGTTTTCTAAAGCTCTACATTTATCAATAATAACAATAAAACGCATCTTTTTAAACAACTTTTCCCCCCTTTTTTTCAATTCCTACTATTAACTCACATTCTCTATATATTTATTAATTTATCTTGGTGGAATTTTCTATTGTTAAAAAAATACATTTTAAAGCGTTCAATTGAGCTGAAATTTTATATACATGATTATTTTGGATGATAATACAGTAATTTAATTATAATTAATAAAAATTAATTGATTAAAACTAATTATTCAAATAATTACAAATACAGCCACGTTGCCATCATTTTTGGCGACTTGTGTCAAACCTTGAAAAGGTTTTTTTCTCGCATTTTAAAGCGCACATTTGAGCTGAAATTTTCAATACACTATTGTTTTGAGTAAAAATACGATAATTTAATTATAATTAATTGACTGAAACTAATTATTTAAAGAATTACAGATACAGCCACGTTGGTTTCATTTTTAGCAACTTGGGTCAAAACTTTAAAAAGATTTTTTTTCCCCTCACATTTTAAAGCATTCAATTGAAGTGAAATATTTTCTACACGATTGTTTTGGATGACAATACGATACTTCAATGATAATTAATAAAAATTCATTACAACTTACTGTTGTGATTCTGTCATATGTGTATACATATTTATATTATAATTGTAACTATTTAATAAAAAGTAGCTAAAATAAAAATTTTCTTTGTTGATCTAAGTAGGAATTGACTTAAAAACATTTTTTTTTTAATATTACTTGTTTTTTTAATACGGCCATTTCAATTTCGATACTATAACTTTTGTCTACTAAAATTTTGCAACGATATTGCACCAAAAGTTGCTTAGTTTTTCCAGTGGAACAATCTAATGAAGAGTTAGCGAAGAAAAAATGAAAATAGAGTGAAAAACACGCGGTAACCTTCCCCCACTAAAATTCCCGCTTCAGTGCGGACTAGAGCCTCATTAACAGTCTTCATCAGAAGGCTAATAGAACGTCCAAGAGTGTCAGGCAATTCTAGCAACCTCCCAGCACAGGCTATGTATAGAAAACCGAATGTGGCACGCTCCGGTGCACGGCCAATCACAGCTGCTGCAGACGCCAATACTTGTGAGCGTTGTCCCCCAAGACACGGTACATAAAAATATAATAGTTCACTCCACTTAAACAGGTTGCTTCGATCGGGGCTGCATCTGACCCCTAAGAAAGCCCCTCTTTCTCCTGTCGTTCAAAGTCCCTTTTGTAGTATAATTTTTTCCTACATTGTCAACAAGTTATGACAGCATATCAGGAGAAAAAAATTAATTAAACATAGTCAGAGAAAAATATTTCCATTGTGATACAAAAATATAATCCACAACAAAAAAAAAGTTCTGATTTATCTTATTAACATTATTTATTTGATTAACTTTAAATTATTCATTGTGTTCAACGTTATCTGGTTGAGAAACTATATTATTGGATTAAAATTTCCTTAAGAGGTATAAATAACGTTTATTTAAGAAAAAAAAACAGCATACCTCTCCAATCAATTTTTAAAGGTATAAGTAATTTGTGAAATATGCACTGGAAAGCATATACACACACAGAGAGTAATTATAAACGACAAACTTGTAATAAAAATAAAAACTGTTAAAACAAAGTTTATATTCCCTCAATCGGCAAAATAATTTGTTAATTATTAGTACCAAAGAAAGTTTTGAACTCAGCAAGTGCAACTCCGCAAATTGTGGAATATGTTGTTAAAATACTTTTATACCAAACTTCCACCTCTGCGAATTGCCACGCCAAAAATAAACATAGAAACAATAACATCAACAAAAAAAAATTTCACATACATACACACACACACACACACACAAAAACCAATCAAGGCTTCAACAAATTAATAAAGCATTTGGTGAAAAATGTATAAATTATTTAATCCTGAATTGTAAGCCAATTCAAAATATATCAAACTAATTGAGCTTTTCTATATTGTCTCTTAGACTGTATTTAAAGACAACTTCTAATAAATCTGCGAGATGATTCATTTTGCAAGGCCTTAACTTCTTAAAGTAATCCGAATTAGTACAGAACTATTTTGAAAAATTTAATACCTGCTGTAATTTATGTAAAATATATTTTCAGAATTATCGCTTTATAATCCAGAATAAAAATTGGCTATTTGAAGGAACTTAATCTATATGTTGAGAAAATTAATCAAAATGAGTTTAATTGAAAGCAATTTTTTTAAAACAAAGTACGTACAGGAGTGTAAAAATATTTACCGATATGATCTGGAAAAGCCTTTTAAAAAAACACTCCCCTAACCAATGACACAAACAAATATTTTTCAGGTGTGTATGTGGGGAGGGGGGCGTTCAGGATCGAAAGTTCACCATTCTCGCGCCGCGTATCATAACCCCAATACGCCACCAAATAAATTCTTTTGATTTTGTTGATTGTGAGGAACAAAAAACAGCAAAAATTAATTATTGATAGCAAACAATTAAATTTTATGTGATATATACATAAGATTATAAACAATCGATAAAAAGTTAAGGATAATAGGGGGCCCCTGGGACTCCCTTTGTGTGCGCCACTGTCCCTTACTATTTAGATTCGGAATTACATTCAACGAAAATACTGCCACTTAAAACCTGACACTCACTTAAGGTGTCCGACTACCCTAAAATCATGATTTTTTTCAAAAATTGACAATTTTTTTTTATGGTTTTATTTTATAGGCCATTTTATTAGCTTTATAAAAATACCAAGTTTTTTATTTTCAATCTCACTAGAACAAAAACTACAAGAGTTTTCGTAAAAGAAGATGCAATTACTTTACATAAGATGTCAAACTTAAGAATGCCTTTTACTCGAAATGTGTTTTTTTTCGAAAATCTCAAACGGGAACAGCGATTGCTCAAGAAGTTTTTAAAATAATTTGCTGAAATTTTTGTGTATGTTCTGTATAACAGTAGAAGTGTTTTAACCTTCAGAATTATCAATCACTGTTTAATTACAAAATTGACAGTTCTTAATGTGAATATAATCACTGTTTTTTAAATCAATTTCATATAACTAGGATAAAGTGCTCTAGTTTTTATATAAAAATTAAAATATATCTTATCCTGAAGGTCATTTCAAAAAGGAATAGCAAAGTAATACATCAAAATAGAAAAACCCAGAATTTGTTTATTTACTATTTGCACAGAGTGGGCCCCGTTTATGTAATTTTTTGTCCATTTTTACCTATTTTAGTAATAATAATTTATTTTTCTTTTCTTAATTTTGACCTTTTTTTTTTTAAAAAAGACTAAATAAATCTAAAAACCGCTAAAAAATCTCCATATCTCCATTTTTTTTTTTAAAAAAAATTGTCGCAAGTAGTCGGATACCTTGAACGAATCATAATTTTAAGAAATAGATGCATCAAAGTAACATTGTAACATTAAAGTACATTTAAATAGCGAGAGAGAGAAAAAAAAAGAAAAAAAAAAGAACACGCCCAAACACGCTTAAAAAAAATTCACACTTCATCTCTTATCGTTTTCAGAAACTCGATTATCATTTTTCTGGAAAAAAGCCAAGACGTTCGTTTCGAAAAATGTCCTAAATCGAACGTTGGGTGGCATGTCGGTGCACGCGGGGTCCGATTATAAAAGGACACATGCGGCACAACAAAGGACGGCAGCAGATGCAAGACGAATATAACGAGAGCGAGAGACACCCCTCCTTCCCCTCAAGAAGCTACCTGAAGAAAAAAAGAAAAAAACATTGTCCAACCAGCGTATGGCGATGAATCGCCAATAACACACAAGTCGTGTCAAAATAAACACGCCAATCTTTTTTTCTCCGTTTTCGATTAGGGAGTAGTGATGCAATATTTTGAGAGAGTGACTGCATGATTCGACACTAATGAGCTCATGCAATAAGCATCTGCCGATTCTAAATCTAGTTTTCCGGCTTCTTCTAAAACAAACAGGAAAAGTGCAGAACGGATTAGGATTTTTTACCCTCCTAAGAAAGGGGCGCATATGTGGTACATAAGATGTTGGAACGATTTTTTTTTTGGAAGGGAGGGGATGCCGTTTAATTCTTGTCTCTTTTTTTGACTCGAGGAAGGAAAAAAAAATTTATTTTTGAGAATCAGATCATGGTGCATTTTTAGTTCTAAATTATTTTTCAAAACGTTAAAATCTGATTTTTACCTTGAACTAATATAACATTTCATTATAATAGTAAACATATTTTTTGCTCATTTCAGAATCAGCAAATATGAATAATTTCTACAATTTCTTTTGTGCAAAAAAAAAAAAACATAAGGCTTGATTATTTTCTTTCGTTCCATTTTGCAATCTATTAACAGATCAATGATTTTTCAACCATAATTTTCACATTCAAAAGAAAAGCTTTTTACCGATCCAAATTTTGATCCAATTTCAATAAAAAGAGCATGAAAGTGATTTCGCAAAAAAAAGTATGCAAGGTCATCTGCTTCGAAAAATATGCAAGGTAAAACATTTATGTCAAATATTATGATTTAAACCATTTAATATAAAACTATAGATATGATCCTACATGTATATTCCGCATAACATACGTTAAAGGGCACAACTAAGAATTAAAGGATGTATGAGTAGTGTGTGTTGTTTTAGACATTTATTCATGCTTACACACAAATGTTAAAACAAATAGTCAACATTAAAAAATGGCAAAATAAAAACGCAGATTTTATTTTGCTACTTTTATAGTTTACTTTTAATTAATTTACAACAGCCCATAAGTACACATAAGAAAAGGAATGTTTTTTGAGCTTAAATATTACATTCCGTAGATATTACTATTTATTAAACCCACATTCGAAAATAGAAAGAATATATTTAACAGGTTCTGTGAATTGGAAAAACCACTGAAAAATGGTTTCTTTGATCACAATTCTAGCTTATAATTAAATATATATTTTTTTTTTACTTTCCCAACTCATAAAAAATGATTTTAAATACATTTGGGGAAGGAGAGAATTTATTTTTTGGCCGATACAAATCCACAAAACAACAACGAATTAATATAATAATAAATGGGATTATTAAAAAAATAAATGCATTTTATTTTCGAAGTGTTCATTGCGTATTGAAATTTAATTTAATTTAAATATGATTTCGCTCGCTATAAATACACAGGCGAATTTAATTTCAAATAAAGCATTTGATGCTCTTATCTCTACAAAACTATCCACATGAATCAATGAGAAACCGCTTCTTTTCACAAGTGTTTATTTTTTCCACACTGATCATTTTTTTAACCTTCTCGAAGGAGATAGTTTTCCCCACACAACCTAAATGTTCTGTTATTTTCATTTTCTCGTCGAGATAGTGTTACCGGGACAGCAGAGGATATCTGGGGAGGAAAAGAGCAGAGAGAGAGAGAAAGAAAGAAAAAAAAATTAACTCCTCTCTAACCTAACTGTACCATCATTCTTCTGCAAAAAGGGCACCCGAAATGAGCACGTCACCTGGTAGCAATAGTACTAACTGTTGTATTCCGAACATCTTGAGCAAACTGAATGGGAATTGCACCGTGCTTTTCAAGAAATCACCGGATAAGAGACTGCCGGGTAATTTTCACCACTCGTATTCTTAGGGGAGCCCCTTGTTGTTCAGCTGTTCGGGGGATAACCTCAGGTGACTGGGGGCACGTGCCCTATGCCAGAAGGCCCTATTCATTGGCGAGGAGAAAGTGACAGACGACACGCGCGTCTCTCATTCTCTCCCTCCTTCAAAAATACCCCCTTTTGAAATCTATTTTTTTTCTCCTTCTCATCTTCCAATCTGCTCTCGGCCTATTGTTGTCTGCTTCTTCTCTACTCTCCAGGGTAGAAAATCTATCGCCAGAAAGAGTGCATTGATGGCGATATAAATTTCCAATTGGTACCTCGTTTTCGATTTCGTTCGGAACACGCAGGGTTTTTGAAATAAGAATGTAGGTTAAAAAAAGAAAATGTTTAAAGGGTAGTTGAGAAATCATAATGTTTGAACGTATGAGTATTTCTTCCGATTTCTTTATATCCAACATTTGTTCTGATATGCATTTTAAAACAATTATAATCAATATATATATTTATAAAGCTTTAAAGCAGCGATACTCAAACTGCAGCCCACCGAGCCTTTTAAAGTGGCTCGGTCAGTGCCAATTGCTCTGAAAAATTCACTTATTTAAGAACAATATATTAAAAATTTGGTGTTAAGAAATCAAATATATCAATTTTACTTTTTGTTGTCAATGTCGTACGAGTGCGAATTGGTATTCTTTTTCTATTCGTAACAGTTACGGTTAGTGATAACAGACAACAGAGGAGTAGTGATAGTTTTATGGGTGGAACTAATTTTTAACTATCCTTCGTATCTTGCAAGCGAAAAATATTCGAAGAAAATGTATCGTTTCAAGACGACTGGAAGGTTGACTATTTTGTAGAGAAAACCAAACATGAGGATCAGTAATTGTTTGATTTGTCACGAAATTCTGTATTTAAAAAAATGCCAATAAACAGGAATCGTTCAATGACACTTTTCTTCGAAGATCTTTTTCAAGAGGTAATAAATAGGCTTTCTTGAATAATCTTTGCGCGACAGCAACAAAGTGTTTTGTCAGTAATAATGTCATAGTGGTAACAAAGACATCTTATGAAGTTTGTTATATCGCATCACATGAAACCGTTTACTGATGCAGATATTGTGAAGGAGAGTTTCTTAAATGCTTCTAATTTAGCGTTAGTGACACAAATAAAAAATCGTAATTAAAAAACCAAAACAGAGGTTAAAATATTTTGATCAATTTTCCACATTTTAACCCCCTCCTCCTTTTATCCTCGTGATGCGGCCCGCGTGAAATAGCTGACATATGTATGCGGCCCAGCAGAGAAAAAGGTTGAGTATCCCTAGTTTAAAAGGACGGGTGGACCATTAAAACTAATTTTTTAAATTATTAGTTAAATTAGCACAAATTGGAATCAATTTTGTAAATGATTATTATTTTTCGCAATTTTAATATATATTTTTAAAAATGCTCCTTGCGCATTAGTTTTTAATATATGTACATATTTTTTGTTGTATATGTTTATGAACTATAACAAAGTATATCTGTGCAAGGATTTTAAATTCAGAATAAAATTTGATGAAAAAAAATAAATAAATTTTCTACACTCTATGAAATATTTCACCAATTATCACACATTCAAGGTATTCAAAACAACACAAAATATGATCCATTAATTTTTTTAGAAAACTAATGCACAAATTTAGGAATTATTTCATCTTTCATAAGTTGTCAAAATTTCAAAGAGATATGAAACGAAAGCTGCATTTTGCATAACACTGACTGAGGAAAATTTAACGAACAAAGAAAAGTACATTTTAAACATTTATGTTTGTAAAATAAAAAAAAAAAAACTCAGTGATTATTAATTAAAATGAATAATTCGGTCAAAGAATTTTGTCAGTGAAATATACGGAATATTATTAGTATAAAAAATCAAAATCGCGATTTTGACAAAAAATTGACATTGTGAAGGTCCACCATCCCCTTAACTTTGCATTAACTTTTAAGCGCATTATAATTAGTAGTGCACAGAACATTTATATATAAATCAATCAGCATAAAAATTAAAAATTATCATGAAATATTTTTTAAAGTACATATGATTTTGGTTAAAACGTGTTTTCTCACGTCTGTTCTTAGTTTCCTCTGTTCAGTGGAAATTAAAGGACTCGAACATCCTCTTTCAAAAAGAACAGATTATAAATTCCCCACACTTTCTCAACTGAACATTTCTCACAATCTACTGATTATCTGGCCAAAGTCCTCCTGAAATACCAATACTTCCTTTTGCATAACATAGTTAAAATGATTATAACTGAGAGTAGAGATTATATTCCCTTTTTATACGCAAAAACAAGGAACAATTTTTTTTCAATTTTTCAAAATTAAACGATTACCCATATTTATAATTGAAAAAACTTTATACAGAGCTTTTAAAGAGTCATGACTAATTTTTAAAATATGTCCATGAATTAACTTCAACCTGTAAAATTAGCTTTGTTACGAAATTAAAATATATAAGAACTATATAATCGTATAAATCAATTTACTTGTTAAAATTATTGATAAAAATTATTCATAACTGATTGACAAAACGCACACTCAAAATTTCAAATTTTAATTTTTCAAGCATCTCTTACAAGAAAAAGATAAATGAAAGTTGTATTTCAGAATTATATATATATAAATTGCGAGTTTATTACTTCATTAAAAGGCAATTTAAAAAAAATGAATTGTCTTCTCTTTCCTATAAACGAAAAATAATTATGTTTAATTGTCTACGACATTAAAAGTAACAAGATAAAAATAAGTCTTTTAATATCAGCTTTCTTTTTGAAAAACTGCCTCATCATAGATATATTTTCTTTCATTTTTAGTACAAATGTCTCAACCCACACTAAATTCCGGTCTTAACTTACATCAAAAATATTTTGAAACAACGATTTTTTTTAAACAGAAAATAAATTTTATTTCGCAAAATCTAACTCCAGTCTTTCTAAAATGCACTATTTTTAAGATAACAAACATTGCACGTCAGGAATCACAAATTATCACGTGACCGAACTGTCATGTGAACTCTATCACATGTATTATGGACCCAACATAAAAAAAGGTGGGGAAATAAATAAATCACGAAAGGCGTGCTTGTTTTTAAAAGGGGAAAAAATAGGCATCTAATTTACACAAATACCAACAACTCAAATTCTTTTTTATAAAATTAGGGAAGACTGTCCTTTTTCTAGTAAAATTTTTCGATTTTTCTTCTCAGCTATTATGAATTTATAGAGCCTTAACGGCAAGTTAGACTGAATTACGGTTTATTAAATTTTGTTTTTGTATTAATGTCATCCAAGAGCAATAAGACGGGATATAAAAGATGGATTTTGCAATTTCGAGACACGATCAGACGCGAAAAATAATACTTCAGATAAATAACTCATCAAATTTCCACACCACTCAATTGAACAGATTGATATTGGTAGTTAAAGCTAAATTTAAAAATTAGTGCCAGAGATATTGGCGATGAGCCTCGTAATTTTGAACTACGGTCAAGTGATGAGAACATTTGAGCTCGAAACCAACTCTCCAAACTTCCACACCTAGCCAAGGGTCACCAGTGGAATCAGAACACGAAGTAACAACTCAAATGAAACAACGTTAGCCAAGAGTTAGCGCTCATGACTTCTCGAAGATGAAGCCAGGTAATTAATAATAGGTACTTACGTATTATCGTAACAATTGCCAACGTGCAAGATAACTCATCAAGTTGGCAACCTTAATTTCACATGCATCATACGCCCTGAATTGGCTGTCATATGCTTCGTTTCATATAATGTTGCCAAAAGGTTGCCATAATAAGTAAGTACCCAATAATCTACTATGTCCTAATGAGCGAGTGAATATTAACGTCGCACTGTTTAGCTACACGGGGGCTTTTGGCGACGGACCACGTAATTTTTAAAACCCAAATGGTCAAGTACGTGGACGACCCCCCAAAACTGGCACCCTCCTCCCCCCAACCTTACCACACTAAGGGGGAGGACTTTTCAGCTCTCGACAGATTTAGTGTGCATCGCTGCCCTACACGGCGGGTCTTTAGTGGTACTACTATGTCCTAAAGTAAAACGTTAAAGAGCTATTATTTAGTTTACTGAAGTAAAATTAAATGTTTTTCCCTTTAAATAAATGTATAATTGAAAATACAATTCTAAATAGGCATTTTCGTTCGTAAAATGTTGAAAGAAAACATTTTAACTCTCGCCCACATAACTATAAGAATTATAAACTCTTCTGATGGAGTTTTATTTAAAAAAAGAAAAAACCAGAAAATTCATGGTCTAATCTTTCAAGACAACAAATGAAATATGGATGGACTACTTTAATTGGTATCACATATTAACTTGTTAGCGAACTCACACAACTCACTTTTCGGCGTACATTCTCCAATTAAAACGTCCTTCTTGCTTCTGTTTCGTTTGAATTATAAGATTTTCAAGTTATGTCTCATTTCAGAAACTTAATCTTGAATGACTCACACAACCTACTCAAAGATGAATCACAATCTTGATCCAGTTACAATTATTTTGAAGATTCATGTTCATTTATACAATAAGTATTAAATCATAAAGGAAAATAAATTAGAACATGGATACTCAACCTTTTTTCTCTCCGGGTCACAACACATGAAATATATTTCACGCGGGCCGCAACAAGAGGATTAATGGGGAAAAAAAATTTAAAATAAGGGAAATTGATCAAAATATTAAAACCCCATTTTTGGCTTTTAATACTATGTTAATCACTACAAAAAACACACAAATTTTCGGTTTTATCATTTTTTTCTGAGTTAAAGGGGGTAGTTTCGATTTTACTTTCCTCCATCACCAAGTTTTAGTTTACATTCTACCCGTCATACAAACCCGCTGCTATACCTCTTTATAATTTGATTTTTTCTATTGATAAAAATTTTTTTTATTTTTTTTTTCAAATTATTTATCAAGTGTAAAAATGGCAACAAAAAAGTTTTTTACTGAATTTAGACCTTTAAAAATCAGTAAAATTTGTTTATTATTAAAACTAAGTTTCACCAATCACTTCTCCAGTTCAGTTCACTACTTCACTATTAATTGTTGTTACTAACAGTTACAGTTACAAATAGAAAAAAAAATCTTGCTATTCATACCCCAGATATCGACAGCAAAATTGAGAGATTTGATTGTTTGATTGATGTAATTTCCCACTAAATTTTTGATACATGACTCACAAATAATTGAATTTTTTAGTGAAATAGACCACAACCGGGCTAATCAGAAATGCTCTTTGGGGCATATTTGCGGCCCCGCAGGTTGAATATCACTGAATTAGAACCTGAACAGCAAGTTCTATCGAGATGGCAATGTATTATAAATATAAAGCATCATTTCTCCCCTCCAAACACCCTATATTAATTACCAATATATAATTTATTTTACCTTATAGAATGAAATTTTAATATTTAAATTTTCAAGTTTCCAACACTAAAAATTAAAAATGAAAAACTTATTTGTCGTAAAATTACAATTTTAGAGGGGCGCATCAAGGGGGGTGTTATGACCCCCCCAAACCCTTATTTTTCCGATTATTATAACTCTAAATATATATATACAAAATTTAAATTTAAATATTTATTTTAATGGTTAATTTTATTAATTAATGATAATTATTTATTCAAAATCAAAAGGACCATGATACAAGAATGGTGGACTTTCACCCTTTCCCCCCTTAAAAAATTTCCCTGTTCCCTTTATTTCAATTTATATATATATAATAATAATTTTATACCACTTCTAAAATTTAAAAAAAAAAAAAATCCCCCCTTTTTCTTTTATACAAAACATAAATCACTAGTAATAACAAACATCCAACAAAACACCCGAGTCCTCGTGGAAGCAGGTAAACAATCGCATAGTGGTCCAGCAGTAGAAGCAGACACAGCGCGGAAGCCCCACAAAACAGATGGGGTTCATCGGGCCGGAAAATGCGGAGCACACTCCCCGCTCGCCCAAAATAAGAATCAGCCCCTGCCCACCTGCTCGAGCAAGACACAGATAGGTAGAGGGGGGCAGGCTACCGAAAGAAAAAAAAAGGGCTGCTGCACAGAGGGAGAACCGTTTGCTGGAATACCCCCTCGTCTTAACAACGGCAATGACATGGAAATCTGTTATACCTGATTTCAAGTAGCTTTAAATCTATCATATTGTACATTTATGCTTTTGCTCCAGAGAAGATTTGATTTTATGGTACAAAATATACATAAACCATCGAAAGTTAATATATCTAAAGAGAATAAAGGTTAATTAGGTACATTTAAAACGCAATAATGTCATTATATGGTAATAATTTTTTTTTTTCACTGTAAAACATTTGTCGCTCTATATGCTTGGGGTCATCCTGGATTCAAAGCTGACATTTAAAAAACAAAATATATTAAAAGCAAATATCTGGCTAAAATAAACAAATGCATCTCACTCATCGATTGTCATTCTCACCTCACTTCCAGTAAAATATTTTTTTTAAACAAGTAATGAGGTCTATAATTAAAAATGCTTCATCAGTAAGGAGACATACTACCGCAACACAAAGAAAATTCAAATTTTACAAAATAAACTTAAGAATCACCAGTAATTCTCACCCTGGTACATTGGGGGTGAGTAGAGATTGCAATATCGGACTAAAAGTTCAATACCGGTATTCGGTATTTTTTAGGTCTTAATACCGGTTTTAATACCGGTAGTAGAAATTTTAGAAAAAGAAAGAAAACACAGGTGTTTTTTTTGTTTCTTATGCAAGTTTTATCACAAAGTATAAATATCACAAAAAATAATGTGTAATTTATAAATTATAACAATACATAAAGAATCATAAAAAAGAGTATTAGAACATCTTATTTATTTAAATCACAAAAAAAAAAGTGTTAATATTACTATCCAGTCTGTGGTCAGTGGTTTTCATCATATAAATAATGAAATGAAACCGAAGCATTACCAACTGATTTTTTATGTTCTTAAAGTTACTTTTAGGGAAATTTTTTATGAGTATATTAAAAAACTAAAAAAATATTTTGAACCCTAGAGTATGATTTGAAAATACAAGGGAATAACAAACCCAAAAATTTTAAAAAAATATCGAAATATTACCACTTTTTTCCCACAACTACAACCTTTGTTTTCAAAGATAGAATATGACTCAAATTTTCTGTCCCCAAGCAGATCGCTCTGAGTGAAAGGATAGTTTTGGTCCATCCTTGATGATTGCTATTTTATCATTTTCTTGATTGTACGATAAAACTTTGTATTCACAGTCTAAATAGTTTCGTTCGTTAGGGAGACATAAGAATAAAAACTTATACTATTTTGCTATGTTCGTGATCCCTGAACAAATACTGGAGACAATTTAAAAAAAAAAACACTTTCTATAAAACCGAAAACCTATTTAAACGGAATACCGTATTACAAAAAGCAAAAAGGCTCAAAAACCGGGGACCGGGTTTCCCGACCCCCCAAAACCCCAGGGGGGAGCGAGGAAAAATAACGTCGCACTTGGCGACGGACCTCATAATTTTGAACCATCCTGGTTCATTGGAAACAGAACTCTATATACACCTAAAAATACCCAAATCAACAAACAGCGTTTCTTTATTGAAAATTTTAAAAAAAGATTTCGATTATAACCCCAAAACATAACATCACAAAAATAATAGCACCCCACTTATTTCCATACACATCTTGCAGCAACTATTTTTACTCTTGACCAGCCTACCTACTCTATTTCTCCTTCGTCCCCCTTCATAATCATTGCTTCATCTCCCAAGAATTCAAAATTTCGTTTAAAGAAAATTCATTTGCCCAATGGTAATTTTTCGTTTGAAAAATTTAACTTCAATAGTCAATTTCAAACTGTAAATGAAACGTTAAAGCTCAAGTGACAAGGCAATTTAAAAGTATATTCCCTACGGATTTCATTAATATTTCACTATTAGTGTATGGTTTCTTATTAAATAATTAGTACAATTCTTGGATAAAAAGATCGAGATAAGGAATGTTAAAATTAAAAAGTATCTCCTCCACCCATATATTTAAAGTTCGAACGTGAATTTGTTTCCCTGTTTCTGATACTATAAATCAGGGGTGTCAAACTCTCGGTCCGGCCAGTATATTGGCACACAATAATATATAATAAAATATCAAAATTTCTTCCAAAATAAGAAATACAGTAGAAGAGAGGAGATGTCAAGTGTCAGGATGTAAATATTAAATTCTTTTTGCTCTTTTATATATGTTTATTAAATGCATAATTCCAAATAAACCTATGTTTCTATAAACATTGATTTTTTGGTTTTTGTTTTTTTGCGGCCACTTAAAGTTAAACCTTGTTTATTTGGCCCAAGTCAGCCTTTGAGTTTGACACCCTTCATATAAATGATAACATATTTTCTGCCTTTTCAAGAATTAATTTTCCAATCATAAATTTCCGCGTAAATAAACTATTATACAACGTATTTATACAAGTATATCAAAATTTTATCTCTTTTTTTTTATTTAAACAAATAATATAAAGGTATGAAATTAGAGATTTAAGTGACTTTTCAGAAATTTACCGAATTAAAAGAAAAGTTTATCAAGCAATACCATCGACCGTCCCTTTTTTTTAAGTTTTTAAAAAGTTTTATGAAAAGCAATTTATTTTTCTATTCTGATAATTAATTTCCACGGCAGACTTTTTTCAAAATAAGTTAATTTTGTAGAATTCCGGGATTTACATAAATTTATTTTGTCACATTAAAAATCATACTCTCCTTTGCACTTTTCAGTAAATTTTATTTTCGCTATTCCTTCTAAAGTCAAGTATCCATTTTTTGGTCAAAATATATATATATCAAACTATCCGGAACATTATGGATGCTTCAAAGTTCAACCGAGTTCAATTTTATTATGGTTGGGGTAAAGGACTCCCCACAAATAAACTGCAGTTATTACAACAACAGTCTATTGAGAAAAGGCGCGAAAGGATTTTGTTTTCTCGCATACCTTCTACCCCCACGAAGTCGTCTGGTGACCATCAGCAGTGGACAATGTCCCTTTGTCGGTGGCACACTTTCCTAGCAGTAAATAACCGGAGGCATCTGCGAACAGATGTCACTGACCTACTGAAAGGGCATCGATTTTTTCCCTTTTGTTACCGATTTCACTTTGACCCTCTGTCCCCCTTCCCCAAGCACATTTTGCATTCCAATGTCCACACACACGGTCGTTATTTCCCGCACTTTAGAAATGCGCGCCAAACTAAGTCTTTGAAGATAATTTATTGAATAGTTTAGTTTAGTTAAATCAAATGGAGTAGCACAATAGGTTAATGGAGATACACATCATTTTGTATTACTGTTAACTGACAAGGACGACGATTTTTTAAATTTATGACACGTTCTTAGACGTTAGTAATTGCGCCACGTGAAGACTTATAGGAGCAATTAAAATTTACTGTGCAGGATTTTGCACCGTCATAGAGTCCATTCGCTGCTTCGACCCTTTTCTTTCGATATGATCCAAGATTCTCTGACTGTGACATCGTATTTAACCCGGGGTCACTCACGCCTGTTTTTGCTACCGTCGTTACTCGCGGGGTGTAGCGAACACCCCAAACCTTTAACGCGTGTATTTAAAGATTAAACAAATTTTAAGTCAATTATACGTTTTTATAAAGTACAAGATGTTTTTTGAGTTATACAAATAAAATAAATTTATTGCATACAAATGAGTTTAACATTAATTTAAACTAAACATACAAAATTTTCATTTTCAATACGTATAGACTAGTAAAAAACATACTTTATAATTAATGATAAGGATAGGAGAAAGTAGAAAATAATATTTTTATCATTTTCCAAGCATTCAGAGCAGACTGTATACATGTGCTCAATTGCTCACGGGGAGTTCTCAGCACCCCAGATAAACTTTTGAAGGTCATTACGTTCCAATCATCCGAGCGAGAGTGATTGCATCAGGCCTGATGTTTCAATGGCCTAAAATGTGCAGCTACAGAAAAAATCGTGGTTCAGCGCATTCTTTTTGAAATTCTAGGACGCTTTTCTTGTTGCTGGGATCGCGGGTTAGCGAACAAATCTTTTGCACGTTTGAACGTTATGCAAGGGCGTCAAGTACACCCATCACGGGAAGGATTCTAGGAGGCCCAAAGCATGACTGACGCCAAGAACATATTTAACCAATTTATAAAATAATAAAGGCAAGATCTGACTTGCAGGGGGCTCTAACATTCACCGTTGCGCCACTGACGCATGAGATTTTTAGTGGTGGGTACCTCCAAAGCATACTCTGGAATTTCCTTTTTGGCTTGATAGCAAGCAGTATTCCTGCCAACTTTGTGGATCCAACATTCTTTCAATCAAAGCTCTCTAATTTCGAACACGCGCTATTTCGACCAAGCTATTTACTCTGGATTATAAAATAATTCCTAGGGGAAAGATAATCCCAAAAAATATAGAAAAGACAAATCAAAAGTCAAAATAATAAAATAAATTCTATGGCATGGTTTATATCTTTGACTGATAGTTTATCAACGACATTTTTAAATCTAGACGAGGGAAATTGGCGAATGACTTCATTATTTTAAGCTATGAGCAAGTGACGAAAACGACATCTGAACAATATCCTACTCTCCATCTTCACTTTGTCAATGCGTGAGGACTTCGAGCCTCAATAGATTTAACGTGCATCAGCTCCCAACACAGCGAGTCTTTAGTTGCATTAGGACTCGAACCCACGTTTCGACACAAACAGCGCAAAAACAAGATAAAAATTATTCCTTAATAATAATAATAATAAAATTGATAAACTTGTTTATATTTTCGCGTTCTGCCGACAAGCTCCGAGGTTTTGATTACGATATTATTGATATTACTATCTAGCAACCGCAAAGTTCCTCAACTTAATTTCAAATACATACAATGAATCTATCGCAGAATGGAAAGTATAGAACATAAATCATTCAAATAATTTAATCTATTTATAAAATGAAATATACAGTTCTCCTATTGCTTATAAAATTAAAAATGTATCATATAAAATATTTATCAGGAACATTAATACGATTGTACAGGTATCAAAAGATAATTTCATTCTCACGCATTAAACAAATTGATTATATATGAAGCGTTTCCGGAAAGGAAATATAATTCCGTTTCATATTTCCGTTGTCACAATCCTACTGATAACGCTCCTAGCATGTTCGGCAGTCTTTTTGGTCTCTTCATTTTTCACGGATGCTATTATGAAAGAGTGAGAATCATATTAACGTCGTATAAAAAAGCAACACGAGGGCTGTTGGCAACAGACCTCGTAGTTTTGAGCTTCGGCCAAATGACGAGGACGACACCCGAGTTGGCACCCACCACCTTGCCTAACCACCACACCAACGGGTGAGCATTGAGCCTTGACAGATTAAACGTGCATCAGCCCCTCTACCCGGAGGTTTTCAGAGCCACTTGGACTCGAACCCGTGACATGTCGGCCACGAGTTAATGACCATAACCACTAGGGAAGCGCGGCCCATGGATGCTATTATGGTCGTATGCATTGTGCTTTCAGTTTGCTGCGATCACGAAAAACGTTTACGACAGTGGAAGAACCCGTCGTCAGTGAGATTCGGTCTGTTATTCATTTGTTTTACATGCAAAAAACGTGAAGGCTGCTGAAATTCAGCATCAAATTACTGAGATTTAAGATGAAAGTGTAATTAGCGATATTGTGGGTGAGAAAATGGGTTAGAAAATTCGACGAAGGACGAACAAATGTGCACGACAAAGGACGGAGCGGAAGATTTTTTGCTGCCAATGATATTTTGATAAGACAAATTGATGAAAAATAAACAGCAGACGCGTTACAACGCCAAATATTTCAGACAAATTCCAAAAATTTCAAAAACTGTTTTGTACGAAATTGTTTCTGTTTTGGTTATCGTGTTTTCGTTGGATACCATATCAAGAAAACCAAGTGACTTCGCAGTATTTTGAATTTACTTTCACACCAGTGTTATGAAAGAAAGGTATTTCAAATCAGTTAGTGATTGGTAACGGAATTTAGGATAACGCTAGAATCGAAATGGATGCAGACACACAAAATCTCTCAAAAAAGCAAAAATTCAAAAACATCATTCAAAACTTTCTCCCGTAGAAGACGCGGTCTATGTAAATGAAGACATATTTAAGCAGTAACTTTTAGGTTCGAGAGATAGAGAGAGGTTAGGAGTGAGATAATAGAAGTTAGTGATTAAAGTAAAGTAGTGGAAAACTAGTCGAGAGTGACTCGATGATTAACTACTTAATATTTAAGATTGATAATTAACGATTTAGTCAATAAGTTATATTGGACTTAATGACGATCAGAAGTCGAATAGTTGAGAAAAGAATACGGTAATTCAAACCGTAAGTAATAAAAGAGTGCTAAGCGTAAGTTAATTAAATCGTTATAAATTATTAAGTATCTTTTCTTCCATGTAGTTCCTCTCATACTTTATAATAATGTGTATTTCCTATCCAGGGTTGTTGCGATTTAACAAAGGATTAATAAATTATATTTATTCTGACTATGGCTGAGCTTCATTCTAACTCATAAACGTTAATGACAGGGGCGGCCCGTTCCTTACAATGTATAATTTTTTATTCATGTATATATTTAAATAATTTCGCAACCATGGAGAAATTTTACAAAGATGTAAATGTTAAAAATTATTCTGCATTGAGGTTAAAAAGATCATTTACTTCAGTCAAAACTCTTCTATTAATGTATCTAATTGTTTTTAATTAACAAAATATTTTAATATATTATTAAATTATTTTTAAAAATATATTTTATTTATTTTTAAAATACTCCAGGTTAATTATATATAACTGTTTTCACACAGTTGAGATTTCTCAAAAACATTCGTCAACACACTATTCATTTGAAGCTTCAGGCTGAACACATCCAGGATGTTTACATAAACCTTATCGACATACAAAAAAGGGACTGGTAATACATTGAATCTTGTAAGCATTTTGTAACTACAACAAAATGCACTGTTTCATCTAGGAAACAGCACATCCCTTCGCACGTCCCATTGACACAATGACGAAGTGAAAACAAGCCATCATCTCGGAGAGCAATTCATAAGAAGAGAAGATCTTCAGTTTCCTCTCTCGCGTTCGCTGGCACGTCTTTTGGCGGACAATAAAACGCGCATGACACATCGTGCCGTGACGTCACTTTCACCGCGCGCGCTCTTTTCGCGTCACACATGCTTCTGCCCCCCTCCCCTTTCCATCCACCTGAGATGACAGATTGATGATGGGCAAGCTGGAGCATGAATGATTGCTCTAGATTAATCAGCGTCGACTGGATCTGATTCACTGTGCATTAGAATCATGTTACGAGTTTTTAATGATCGACTCGGATTCATAAAAGATGCAGATCCGGAAACCGTTGAAACTGTAATTGTTGTTCGTTTATTATAAGTTTATCAATTACTCGTGATCAAAATTTTATTTTTGTACGATATAAAACTGTGATTTACGTTAATACAAGATTAAGATTTGGATTTGATTTATATAGTAAAGGTGACCATTTTTTTTACAATGAAAAGGAGAACGAAAAATTTAAGAAAAATTACAACTTAAATATATGAGACGTTTTATTAATTCAAACAAAAATATGCTAATTACGCTTACATTCTTTTTATTTATTAACTTAAACGAGTATTTTTCCCCATTGAGGGGTTTTTCTTTGTCAACATATTTTTTAATATATCGGAAAGTTCGGGCAAAAAATATCCTTCATACTGAATTTTACGGTAAGCACTGCAACTAAAATATTAACATTCAATTTTGATTTCTCACTAGTCACTTCATAAAAATCATTACCAACAACAAAAAAAAAACTTTTTCAACTGCTGCATTAGTTCCAGGGCAGCACAACGTAAATTCAACCAGAATAACTATATTTTCACATGGAATGCGTTCATTTTTGAAATGGCTAAGTTTTTTCACCTATCTTTTATCAATTTCAGCACGTTGCTTTTCCACTTGTTCTAATTTATTAGAATTTAAATATGCATTCAGTCGTCTTTCTTCTTCAAAACACCATTGTCATCGATTTTAATATCAGGTATTTCTTTCGATAAAAACTTAACACAATTTTCTATATTCACCACTTTATTTGCGATGAAGTCAAAACAATTTGAAAACTGTTATTTCCTGTGATATTTGTTTCAGACCAGTTTTCGACTTATTGGAAATATGTTTATCTCTGAATACACAGATTAACAGATCAGTTTTAAATATTGAAAAATAAAATAGTAGGAGGACACTTTTCGAGGAAGGACAGAACCCATAAAAGGAGGACGTTTGGTCACCTAATTTATAAATAATGTCATTAAGAAGTTACTGTCATTTTTTTTTAAAACGACACTCTTATTTATAAATCAAAGCAGTAATAATTTAAAATTATATTTTAATATATGAACTATAAGAAATAAAGCGAACGAATAAGTCAATAAATAACTTATTTCTTAAATAATCAATAATTTTGAGTATGATTATTGCAATTGAGTAAGAACAATTACGTTAAGAGAAGAACGTACGTTAATTTGCGAAAACAAATATTTTCGTATCAACGATTCATTTCTTTTCTTTTCTTTCTCTCTCCTTTCAGCATTCGTATGGTACTAATACTCCTCAACCTCCGGTCCGTGGATCAAATGGTACCGGGCCACCAAAAAAACATTTAATTATTTCCATTTTATTTACTATGGTGTATTTACTCCCCAAAAATAACTTTATATTAATTTTTAATGGAAAGTTATTTTATTCTGAAGGCATATTTAAATACAATTAAATTAAAGTTTAGTCAAAACAATTTAAAACAAATAATCCACGTCCTCCCTTCCTTCCGCAGCGGGCCGCGGTAAAATTATCAAAAGTTGACAGGGCCGCGGCGATAAAAAGGTTGGGTAGCACTGCTTTCAAGCAATGGGATAAATTCATGTGACGTCATAGTCACATGATAACTACAAATAAGTGTTTTCAGCAAAACAGTTCATAAATTCATGTGACGTCATAATCCCACGATAAAACAATCGTATGTTTTCAGCCAATCAGTCATGTGCTTCACCGTTGCCAACTTTTGGTTCTAGCAAAACTTTCTTTTAAAAAGTACATAATTGTCAAGAATAAAACGCACATAAAGAGAAAAAATATACATTTGATTCAAAAGTGCATGAATAATATAATTTTTTTTTAATCTTAAAAACTTTTTAATCATGCAAAAAGAATTTAAATAGAATTGAACACGTTTGTCTGTTATAAACTTTGAAGTTTTATCAAAATTTACAAATAGAGTAGAAATTACAAGTTAAAGCGTTATTTTAGTTTAAAGGAGAACGTACAAGCTTTATCAAATGACAGTCTGAACGTAAGCCATTGAACTTGCAACTTTTGAACCATAAAAAAACCGTTTTTCATCTATTTAGCCCAAAACCTTAAAATCTTTTTTTTTTAAAACAAATTTAACATGAAATTAGAAACTCTGACTACTAAGTGTCAAATGACATAAAGGATGAAATCAAGAAGTACAAAATACAAAATAAAATTTAAAAAATTTAAAGATGTGGATTAATCCTCCATTTTTATCTTTTAATACGTTTTTTAAAATGCACAACTGCTCTTTGGAGTACATATGAATATTCGTTGAAGATTTTGTTTGAAGGAGTTAAAAATCAACAAGGAGTTGAAATGTTACATAAGAGAAATTTTTATAGATGAAAATGAGGAGATTGGATATTGTAAAATGAGGCGGAATTACTTTTTTCGGCATTGAGTTCCTTCGCGTTCTTTTACCAATCTTTACGAGGAAATACTTTCAATGCATTGTTTGATTTGAGAACCTTTTTTCTGAGAAGGAAACGGGATGCATCCAAATGAGAGATACTATTTCAAGTTAAGTGGATCGAGTTCAAGGAGGAAAATAACAGTAAGGTGTGTTGATGTGCTATTTTGAGTTATATTCCGCATTCAACGTATCTGGGCATAGAACTTGGAGCCTTGTTATCAAAGTTCAGAGAGGATAGTCGTGCGTCCGCAAATTTCCACATTTCTGCTTGATAAGTACATTTTACAATCGTTATTTATTAAGCATAACTCGCTCCCAATAGCTGTTTGCAACCATATTATACTTGGAATTAATAGAAATAAAGCTTTTTTTACAGAAAGATTTTTCTACCCCTTTGGTTTAACCCTCACATTAACGAGGGTTCGCTACATTTTAAACAATCTATAATTTTCGTATTCTGATATAAAGTTTTAAGAACATTTATCCTTTCTTCCTCAGTGGCTCGACAGCCCAGGGTGGGTCTTGGCCTTCTCAAAAAGCTTTTCCAGGCCAGGCTTTTTCCTACTAGTGTTCTCCAGTTCTTAGTTCTCAAAACTAGGAGAGCTTTTTCTAGGTCACCAATCCATCTAATATTTGGCCTGCCCTTTCTTCGAGTGCTAATTGGTTGGACATTGAAGACTTTTTTAGTGGTACGGTCTTCGAACATATATACATAGGTAAAAACATATATAAGGCCCAGTGGTCGAGTGGTAGCGTATCGCGCTTCCACACCACAGGTCTGGGTTCTATTACCGGGCTGAGCAAGGTCGACTCAATCTTTCATCCCTACTGTAGGGGGTCGATAAATGAGTACCAAGCTTGCTTGGGGACTTAAACACTGGAAGTCTCACTTCAAACTGACCACCTGATCGGGACATCTGCTCATGCACATCAGCGCCCAATGGTCACGTATACTGGGATGGGCACAGTAAGTCTTGGCCCTCATGAGCTGTTGCGCCACTGAGTTTGAGTTTCAGAACATATATACATACGTAATAATTTAGAAAAAGCATTAGTTTTTATCAACAAAGTAACAGCTCCATCAACTGGATAAATTAATTTGTAAAAAGAGAATTAGAGCTAACCTTTATTTTGAATACATAGACAAATAGTCAAAAAGATTACGAGATTGCTCTTTCGTGGATTTGTTATAGATTAATGAAAGATTCACTGTGGGATTCAAAAATATAGCAAAATTAAAAGCTGTTCTTCACATAATGCTTAAAAATAGGACCTCAAATCGAAATATTTTTCAGATAGGAAATAGCTTCAACATTAATAGAAAATTCTGGCTTCGATAATCTATAGAGAACTGAATTTTTTTATTATACTATAAATTTTAATTCCAGCGTAGAGGTGGCCACACACAATTGTTTTGGCTCGACAACCACATTGTGGAAGCAGAAGATACTGGATCCTTTTTTTCCCCCTAGTATAAAAATGTGATTCATATTTTATAATGCTAAATGAGTTTTCATTTCATACATTAAAGAAAAAATTGCTAATTTATGGAATACTTTTAAACTTTAACCCTTTATCTACCGATGGTACTTTAAAGTACCACTCACTTTTAAATTACATAGAATAACCACACATTTTTACGAATATTTTGACGATTATAAGCAGGAATATTCTTTGAAATCCACTCTTCCAAGATATATGGCAGCACAGGGTCTATCATGAGTATTTTAGCGGGGAAGGTGAATTGTTTTATAGCAGAAATTGTGTTTTCAGCAGACGGCGTTTTCAGCGGATTGCGAAGATTATCATTTTTGTCCCGAAAAAATAAATAATGTCAAAAGGTAAATGTCTCATTTTGTTTTATGTTAATGAAGACCTTAGAAAACGATTTGACAGTTTATTTTAAGTGAACAGGGTATATAATTAGTTACAGGTGAATATCGTCAATTAATTAAACGAATTAACGAATTAAATTTCCCAAAGTTGAGAATTTTGTTTACGTATACCCCTTAATTTTCAATGTAGTAATTCAAAAAAAATATTGCATGAAAAAAACTGCAGTAAATCATAATGCGGTAGGTAAAGGGTTAAACACGTAATGTTATAAAGAAGGGCACAATTTAGAACGATAATTTCATGAAAGCTGAAACTTTTTTTCTGTTTGAAAATCTAACCCTAGTTTATTTCAAATTTTTCTACATTTGGAAAAAACAGCCTTAATACTCAAAGTTATGAATTGTCAAATGCCACAGAAACAAATACGTAAGATACATGAAATGTAATGAAGGATTTTTGAACAATAAACCACAAAACGCTTCACAAATCACTGTTTTTTTCTTTTCTTAAAAAGACTCAGATATCATAATTCAATAGGACGACGAAGGTAAAAATTCCTCAAAAGTGACGTGTCCAGGGGGCTCGCTGACAATTTACAAGCGTCAAAAAAAAGAGAAAAGTGTCCACAGGAAAAATTGACTTCCTCTCACGAGAGGGCGCTTCCGCTTACTCTGAAGAGTTCCAAGGCCATGTGCAGAAGATACCGCTACTCGAAAGAATAGAATCGAAAACACAATGGACATTATTATCATTTAGCACAGGTACGATGATGACACCGGAAGGTAGAGTAGTTTCAAGTGAATATGGAACACAATCTAATACATAATTTAGCAATCTATTTTATGATTATTTTATTTTTTCCTTTTGTTTTTCCAAGGCGTCGATAAGGCTGCTCGTCAAATAATCAGCGTCATATTCGCATTTCTAACGAAGCGAATCAGAATTGCAGAAGCGAAACACAAACTGGGCATTTTTTTAATGAGTAACGTGTTTGTTTAAACTGTATATCTTTATATTCATGCGTCAAGAAAATAATTTAAAATTTTGGGTTACATATATTTTTTATATGTATAATGGGATCCTCATTCATTCTTAAAAACAAACTTGACAATTCATAAAGCTTTTATTTCTCACGAAAATGTTTATGTATAATAATTTAATATTAAAAGAATGATGAATACTGAAAGTAAAAAAAAAAAATTCGTTCCTTGAGATTAAAATAAATAAATAAATAAATAAATTTGTAATAAGTTAAACTTTTATTCGATTTTACGTGGCACGAACTTCTACAGACTGAAATTACCTGGTTTCCTTATTATCGTACCACGTCGTTTAAAATTGCAATTTCTATTATAAAATGCCTTCCGTATCCTGCAAGCATTGTAAAAGAAGATAATTTCTGAAATTGTACATTAAGAACAATAAGCTGAAATAATAAAACTGCTTCGATCATTAAATATTCAAAAATTAATTTTATTCGGAATGAAGTAATATTACTTTGTGTTCAAATAAATTCATAACTTCACAGGTCAACAAAAAAATGTACATGCAAGAAAAATGCTATCTGTAGGATGTCACAAATTTGGAAATAGTGCTTAAAATCAGGTTTTAGAAAGGTAGATTTTAGAATGAAAATCACAACTACGAAAGTTGTTTCTAAAGGATAGCTGTGAAAGGTATGGATTAAAAAAAGATATCAATTAAATGCTTTTTACAATTAGACATGTTTGATAACATATATGCTATCATACCAAAATCAAGATACACGAACAATCACTGCGTTGGTAACAACAAGGGTTTCTTTCCCGGGAACCCCCGGGAAATCATAAGATTTCTGCACTTTTTCTATTCCCGGGAATTATACTTCGTTCCCGGGATTTCCAGGGAATCAAAGGGATCAAAACACCCTGGAATATTTTGTTGGCAATGCTTGAAAGTTTTTAGAAATAAAGTCAGCAATTTTAAAAGCATTAAATGACATTAAAGAAAAACAAACGATGACCAATGTAGAGTTTGAAACTGTGACTACAATTGTAGCAGGCTTAAAGCCGGTCAAAATTGGCTTAGAAAAATTATGCAGTCGAAGTGGAACTTTGCTAACTGCAGAAGGTGTATTTTCTTTTGTTATTTGAACATTGAACGAACAAAATTCAGAATTTGCGAAAAATATGAAATATTCTCTAATTTAAAGAATTAATGAGGGATGCAACGTTAATTTAACAGGATTAATGCAATACCTGAATTTTGGGACAAAATACGAAGCAGTTGCAGTTACTGTCGATATTTCGCGATTGCCTGGTAAAAATTGTTTTGTAAAACAAGCCCAAATAATAGGGATAAGGCTTTTTTGCGAAGAGGAATCAATATCCAACTCTTCGCACTCAGAAGTATGGAGATTTTGAAAGAAAAACTTCTGGCGTTGAACGAAAAAATAGAGAAAGCAATTTACTCTAAAACAAAAGTTTCATATCGTTACAACCAAGGAAAGTACAAGTTTCAACAAAATGGTGAAACAAGAGATGAAGTTGTTCGACTCGACTGAAAATCCATTACCAGACATTATAAAACTATGCGAGGCTTTAAAAACAATTCCTCCAACGTCAGTTGAAGGCGAGAGAGCATTTTCTGCTGCTGGATTGTTCGTCACAAAGCTTAGAACCAGGCGGAGTGATAAAAGTATAAATTGCTTATGCTTTCTGAAATCCTATTTTAAAAATAAATAATCAATTTATCATATATTTTTTGTATTTTTTAGCTCATTATATAAACAAGTATTAGTTTTGGAATTTATATGTATCCTTGTTTTATATGTTATTGATTTTGTTTAAAAATCAATTGTTGTTGTTTTTAAATTCTTTGAAATTTTGATGTATTCTCGGGAATCTCGAACGACAATTACACTCCCGGGAATGGAAAAACCCGGGAAATAAGAAACCCTAGTCACCAATGACTGACGTTTAACTTTGCACTAAGATGTAATTGGCCATCGGTGACTGGACAGTAAAAAGAAATAATATCTTATTACCAACCTTAATTTTTGTAACAGGTAATTAAACACGAAACAGTTTGCAGAAAAAAAGCATAGCTAAAATTTACAATAATTTTTAATTTCAGACATAAAATTGTATAATACCAATAAATTACTATTTTAATACATACCTGTGATATGAATAATAGAAATTTCGTTATTAATAGATTTCTTCCTAATGGAAAGTCACCAATATCTGTTTTAAAGAAACAAAATTTTTTCAGAATCAGCTCTGCCGAAAGTTTATGAGAATGATAAAAACGTTTCGCCATTTCTTTTGTAAAGGTGTACTCATTAGGGAAAAGATAATTTATTTTGACTCAATTTTTACTACTTTTTCAACTATTTTAAGACTATAACTTTTTTTTCTACTTCTTTTTATTTCGGATTATAAAAACGTACGTATAGAGGTATGTTTTTCCCATTCCTAAGCATTAATTACGAACAATTTCAAGTAAGGAATATTAAATTCAGTATTAAATGGGTCCATCCAGTATAGCACATATTTAATTTAAAGAATAATTAATTTAAAGATGATAAAAATAACTTATCAGGAAAAACAGCACTAACCACAGTTCAACGAAAACTGAATCTTTAAAATAAGAGGGAAATAGCGTTTTTCAAACACACGAGTTGTTTGTCATATGTACCATCAAATCATATGTACACACAAACATGCGATTCCCTCCCTCAAATAAAAATTGTTCTTTTCAAGAAATTACCTCTTTTGCCTTTTGTGTTACGTGCCTAAGAAAATAAGGTATTAAATATGAACTGTTACATATAACGTAAATACCCCAAAACTAATAAACGTGTATGACATAATCGCACAAACAGACTTGACCGACTGCCGCCTTTTGACTGAATGATGACTGAACCTTAGGTCTATACATGGACGGCGGTCATCACATGTAGCCAGTTGACATATCGTCCGAAATTCTCAGCGTTTCGGAGAACACAACCAGAAATAACATTTGACCGTTGAAATTATTCGAATCAGGATCTTATTAAAGCTAAGTCGAGAACGAAACGAGGCCCCCATTGTGACAGAAGCCCTGAGCCCAAGCCCATGCCCGAAGACATCCTGCACAAAAACTAAGAATTTTATTTTTTTGAATATATATCACTCGAAAAGGATAAGAAAATACTTCAGTTATATCTAAAAAAAAAATCACGATTTTTATAGCTTTTTTTTTTCCCTTTTTTCCCTACTGCGGAGCTTGTTTGAAATAGTTTATTCTCCACAATAAAAACAATTTTTTTTAAATTTTAAATTTTTCCCTTCAAGGATAAAAAAAAATAAAGCATTTTTCATCCTTCGTGAGGAAAGGTTTTCAAATTCATTTTTACAATTGGTGCAAATTCAAAGACATTCCAGTCTGCCACAAATTGAGATCAAACAAAAACAGGGGAAAAAAAAATAATTCTCGCAAAAGAAAAAGGGAAAAGTTCAACCCACAATATCAGTAGCAAAACATCCCGTTCTCACGCTCCAATACAATGCAACTTCATATTTTTTTTTTTCTATTCGTGCAACCTCAATCCAATCCTCCAGAACAAGTTCGATTTCCACTTTTCGCCGCAGCAGAAGCAAATTACCTGCAAATATTACCCCAAAAATACCAAGGACCGCGTAAATCTGTTTTGATCCGCCACCCAACAGGCATAAGGAAAAGAGCGATGAACCAGAACCGTTCAAATCGCATCCTCGCTCAGAGAGATATCGAAACAGCATTATTTCATTATCGGCAGTACCGTCGAGTGCTAATGGGTGGGCGGAGAGGAACGCACAGGAAGCCACCCACGTAAGCGTAGGCAGGGGGACGCGAAAGGGTTGATTAACAAACAGTTGATAATCGGCTGGCACGTGATGATTCGTCATCGGCGAGATTAGTTTGATTGATCTTCCGCTTGTCCGGAAATAATTCATTATAATCAATAAATACGTACAGAAATCGATAGCAATGCTTTTTTCTCTCGTTAATGTATATGGAAATAAGGGCATTCTTTAAAGATGAACAAAACAGAAAAAAAACTAATAAGATTAAACGTATTGATGAAATGACAATTTCTGTTAAGTATTCTATGAAAAGAATATTGTATTTGAAAAGCCTAGAAGTTCTAGATTTACACCTTACGTACAATATTGAATTTATTTTTAATACTTCTATAGAAATAGTAAAAACAACAATGAATCATTCCAAGGATAGATGACAGTATAAAAAAAAACGCAGACAAAGCTGATGATTCTAAATAAGTGGTGATTCTCATCTAAAAAAAAGAAAAAAATCGGTTTCGATAGCACCTTATCGATAACACATTTTCGAGCAGCTTCTCTATAAAACATATACATGTTTCATATGAGTGAGTAAGAAAAAACCCATTGCATATCAGACAACAGATTTTTCGAGGACCCAATTTCGAGCCACAGCCAAATGACTTGGAGCACACTTGAACTGGCACCCACTTCTCCAAACTAGCAAACGCAACGAGATGATTTTAACCTCGACAGCAAAAAGTGCCCCCCCTACAGGGGGTCTTCAGGGCACCAAAATTCAAACCCTCGCACCCGCCCACAACCCGGGACCAAAACCACTAGGCTACCATAGCCAATTCAAAAAGTTAGAAGGTTGAATAAAAAACCGCATTCAAAACCGACCATTTTAATTAAAGTGAACAAGATCTTATCTAAGAAAAAACCGGGTTCAAGAACACCCTTACCGATGACATATTATTTAACAGCTTCTATAAAACAAGACGTTTAATATGAAGCTCAACAAAATGACCCATACAAAACGAATTTATTTTTTTCGCATTACTTATTCAAAATATCCAAATGTGATAACAGAGAAAGAAATTATGCCTTCGAAAACAAAACAAAAAAAAATCTACGACTAACCGCATATAAATAATATGTTATTAATTACTTCAACAACAATTTACGTCTAATAACTTTTATGTATAGAATGAGGTGACTTAAAATTTAGCACAGTTTATATAGTAACAAAATTATTATCAAAATTATATACAAGAAAAAAATCTCATGGAGACTTTAATCGGTCATTTGTGAAGAAATGCTGAATTTTTACTAGATATGAAATGGAAATAAATGAAATTCTCTATTCGCAAAAGAGGGCTAAAAATAACATTCATTCAAATATCCATGTTTATCTATTCATAAAGGAATCGTTACTTGTATTAAGTTATGGTGAGGTAAAGTATAAAATTTTTCTGTAAACTTCAAATTAATCTTCGTCTCCTTTTTTGATGATTAACCTATTTACAATTTTCGCCGTTGTTTCGAAGGAAAAGTACAATAAAATATAATTTAAGGATTTAATAAAACACTCTACGTTAACCTTTCATCCATTGCCATTTCAGGATACATAGTCTGAACACGAATTCTGCAATCATTATAGCATATACATGTATGTCAACTGTGTCCTTGAAATGTCAAAACAAAGGTCAGACCGAGAAGCAAGGACGATATTTTAGGCGCTTAAAGTTAAATAAAACTGCAACAGTTGCATTAAAAGTTTTTAATTCAGTCAAATCAAATGCTATTACAGGAAATATCAGTTGGAGAGACTGACAAAATTTTTGAATATTATATAATAAATTCCCTTATATTTATGTTGGTATCTGCTTAGACATAACAAGGTTGTTTTTTATTTATTTTATTATCATTTAGAAGTAAATTATTTTTTTAACATTACTATTACCTGGACCAACATGTTCAAAGTTTTTCTTCGATTTAATATATATCATGTACGTAATGAATGCACTGATTGTTCTCTTGTGCAGTTATTTACTATTTTACTTTAACTTTTAGTGCTAAGTACATATTCCTTTTATAGTACAGAATGTTAACTATATCTTTTGGTTCATTTTATAGGTAATTTTGAAAAATCTGGATTACCAAGAACCCCAATTAGTACATATTAATGAGATTCTATTGTATTATTTAATTAGACAGCAAGAATGATTTTCATATCCAAAAACCTTTCACTCCCTTTCAAACCCGAATAATTTTCCAAAAAAAAAATTGAACCTTCACTTTTTTTACAATACGAAATCCTTCAACTAAAAAAAAAATGTGCTCAATAGTTGAGCTATAACAAAGATTTAACCATTCCGTAATTATACGCGCGTTGTATAAAATTAATATGGACAACACGTAGTTTATATATAAAATCCTTGCATAGTATAATAAATTATTTTTGTTAATGTATCCATACATTGAATTTACTTTTGGTTAAATCTTCATCACTGTATTTTATTGATAGTTAATTTTATTACGTAGATTTATTATTTAGAGACGAGAGTATTGTAAGGTATCGGAACACGTTGAAATGACCAATTTCGACGAGGTTTGGTTGGTTTTTCTTATTTTATTGATAGAGCGCTTCTTTTGGCTTTAATCAAAACATATATTATTTTGTTTTCACGTTGCATAAAGGTCAAGTTACAATAAATTACATAAAAATAGAAGAAAAGCAGAAGAGGGCCTTTAATATACCAGAAGCGGGGATTTAAAGTATTCAAAATCTATCATGGTGTGAGCCTGATAAATCAAAATATTATAAAAGTATTTCTACAAAACTTTTTGAATCTCATATTTATATAATTTTTTAGGAAAGTACTAAAATAATTTTACTATAAAAATTTTTTCAGTTGTGGTCTGTTTTTTTTAATATCCTAAAAATATGTCACATTTCTTACAATATTTATACGATCAACTCTAAAATTTTTATGTTTTAATAAAATATTTAAGAAATAATTAATAAATAATTTTTTTTTTATTGAAAAGAATTTTAATTACTTTTTTTTTCTTAAGGAGCTAGCAAAAATTTCCTTATAATTGTGATTTTTAAAAATTTAGATAATTTAATTTAAATATTACTAGTTAAGTATCAACACTTAACAATCATTTATTTTAGGGGGAAAATAACATTTTTTTATTTTTATTTTATAGCCTCGTTTTGGCCAAAAATAAAAGATACAAAATCCATCAAAAATTGTTACTTTAATTTTTGATTTCGATCCACAGTGCAAATAAGAGTCGAATAATGCAATCTTGCACGTACATCGACTCTTTCATTATCTTTCTTTTCAAATTTCGAAAAGATAGATAGTAAAAGTCGATTTTTTTCTTTTTAAGTTTCAGAAAAACATTTTAATCAGTAAAAATATTTATGTATTCTTTTGGAACAGAAATAACAATAGTAAAATTTTTTAAAATTATTAATTTATATATATATATATATTTGGAAGCAAGATGAAGTACAAAAAGCCCAACATCGCAATTATTTATTTTTTGTGTAAAACATATGCGTTTGAAATGTTGATGTCTCATAAAAAATTGTAAAGTATAAGACACAATAGCCTTTATCAAAACTTATGAAATCACGAAGACAAATCTCAATCTCACGAGTCCAAAAACGGCGTTCGCTTATACTCCAGTGTGAAAATTACAACAGTATAAAATACGACCCCACTCGAATTGTCGCGATTGCGCGCAGTTTGATCCTATTGAGCGCGCTCAAATTAAGGGGTTAATATTTATTGGTATTGTTTCCTAAAAAGTATTTACAGTAGAACGTCGTTTATCCGAACGTTAATTATCCGGGTCGTCAAATATCCGAACCAGTTGTTTCAGAGACCTTGCAGCGAAAAAACGAAGGTGTACAATGGTACAACGAAAACTAAGTGATTTTTCACAATAAAGTTAAAATTTCGACATTTTGCTCCTATTTTGCTTTTTCTTCAAGCACTTTTCCCGCATGTGATGATTTTCAATATTCGTATAGCGTCCGGTTTCATATACTGCTTGGATCGCATTCGGTTTTCGGTTATCCGAAAGGTGTCCGGTCTCAATTGATTCGGATAAACGACGTTCTACTGTATAATGTTTTACGTGTGAACGATCGCGAATACCTTAAACATGAGGATTGACTTCCATAAACACAAAATATAGAACTTAAGAATAAATACTAAAAAGCTTTTCCTCAAAACATAATTAGTCAATAATATTTAGAAAAGCACACGAGGGAATTGGAAATATATTTTATCCATAAGCAATTCGATGTTACTTTGAGCACCGGTTGCTATCCGTGTAGCAGTAGAATCAAACGCGATATCGCATGTCAGAAAGGGATTCCCCATTCCCGAACGAAGGAAGCAGCATTCAAGGCCAATAAAAACATTTTACGACGCCCATATCTATGCCACCGATTTTCAATGCCGAAGTATGAAATATGATTCGCGCGATAAGCAGGGTGGACGGGAGAATCGGCAATATTTCAATGCACTGAAATGATTAAAAAGGTTTAGAATGTGACATCACGGTTCATATTTTATCTGAACAACCATCTCAATAGTATATCAACAGATAAATCTGATAATTTAAAGCTGTTGCCATTCGATGAACAAAAACTATAAACATTTTAAAAACTTATTTTGAATTTTATAATTCATGCAGCCTTTTTCATAACGTCAGAAAACATTGTGACCATATATTTTCGGTTTGATTAACACAAAGAATCAGGGGCGTCTTAAGAATTCTTGAGGCCCTGGGTCCCCAACACAAATGTTAGCCCACCTATGACCATAAAAGTAGATAGTACATAGCATACGTTGTCAAATACTCCTACAAACAATAACCGAATCAAATAAATGTGCATGATTTACAATCGGACAAAACGGCTCGACCCATTGCCGCCTTTTGACTAAATGAGTAATGAAAGGTGTATGGTGGTACGCCTAGGAATATATAGAGACAACGGTCAATCAGTAGCGCACACAGAAATGTTTCAAGGGGGGTGTCCAAGGTCGCAAGTCCACCATTTTTGTATCATGCTAATTTTGATTTTGTATATTTTCGGAAACAAAACAGTAAAACTAATTATTAAAAAAAAAATTAACTTTAAATTTTTAAAAAACAACCATTTTAAAAAAAAACTTAATTAAAAGCTACTTTTATTTTCTTTGAATTATAATCAACGGAAAAATAATCAAGGGCTTTGGGAGAGGTCCGGACCCCCAGACACCCCTGTGCGCCACGGGTCAATACGTGAAAATTGGGTTTTATCGTCCGAAATTCTAGCGGAGAATACAATCAGAAATAACATTCGGCCGTTGAAATTATTCGAATCATGATCTTATCCAAGCTGAGTCGAGAACGAGACGAGGCCCCCATCGTGGTGGTGGTCCAGTTGAGCTATGCCTTAAGACGTCCCTGCAAACAATACCAAAAACTATGCAAAATTCGGTAGTTTTTTTTTCTGTTTGAGAGAGGAAAATATTTAACTTAAATAGAAATGTAACGCGTAAATTAGCTCTTTGTGTAATAAAGACAAAGAAATAGTATAGTGATCTACACTGAATTAGCAAAAAATTTACTCACAGTAGAATTTGTGTTATTAATAGATTTATCCCTTTTTTTTCTTTTTCTTTTCAATATCCAAAATAATACAGAGGCGTTTGCACATTTTTAGAACAATTACGGGGTCGGTTATTTTTAATGTTTTAAAAGCAAACATTTTATGATAACCCTGTTTCTGAACGATATATCTATTTTATGCTTTCCATGACAGGACCTTTCATAGAATTCCTCAGGAGTATTTTCCAGCCGTTTCTCATACACTTCTTTTAAGAGTCAGCAGAGTTATGATAAGTTTATATTTCGAAAGAGTTTTTTTTTCTTTAGCAAATAAAGGGTACAGTAATCAATAGATAAAAAGTCAGGGGACTTCGCAAGAATAAGTTGAAAAGGTATAAACTCGTAATATTTATTGCAGTTTCAATGCATTATCCATTATTCAATTCCTACTATTAGTTCACAATCTCCCTATATACATATATATCTTGTTCAAATTTTCAATCGTTAATAAAATACTTTTTGTTCGTCCACTCAATTCAAATACTTTTTTAAACTAGTAGTGGATGACACTTGATGTTAATACAGTTTTTCAAATATTCCTTAGTTAGATCTGATTAATGAATAAATAGCAACAAAAATAATAGTCCAACACCATATATAAAAAGGAAAGTCGCTCGTTGTATCCCTGTAGAGCAATGAATAGCGCGGTGGACTTCTAATCCAAAGGTCGTGAGTGCGAGTCCCACCTGGATGGCCTAATTTCTCTGGGAATGTGATTACTTTTTACTATGCTGTTTTATTGAAATAATTAAATTTAGTTTGACACCCTATATAGAAAGAAAAATACAAAATTGCAAGGAAAATCGCTTTCTATTTTGTCACTTAATATTGTGATTCTGTCCTATGTATATACATATTTATATTAATTATAATTATTTAATAAAAAGAAAATAAAATAAAAATTTTCTTTGTTGACCTAGTAGGAATTGATTACTATTAATATTTTTTTTTTCCTTTTGTATTACTTGTTTTTCAAAGGATTTCGCTCAGTATTATAAATACAGGCAGAAAGGGAAGGCTGGTTAGCCTTAAAACAGGTTAAACTACACTTTTATGCAAATTTAAAAGCTATTCCTAAGTCATCAGCAGTGTTCATAATACTGCTGCATTTTTTTTAATTTCTAAAATCTCAATGATATTTTTATCTTAAACATGAAAGTCCTTTCCATCAACCAAGAGGAGTTCGTTAAAATTATATATACATAATTCTACAATAGATTAAATTAATGTAAATAATACCAATGAATTTATGTAGCTTTAATAAAGAGAAAGATGGAGGGAGGGGGAGCAATGGTGGATGACGTCACCAAAGCAACTGCCAATAACTTTTCAATGCGATTCGTAGGCGACCTCATATGAAATTCCAAATGCCTAAGATCATGTCAAACACGCATTCCGAGCTCGGATTTACTGCCGGATCATGCAGGAGTATTGCGTGCGGTCACAGTTTTAACACAGATCGCCGGTGCCTTGTTCCCAGACCTATGAGTATGACCAAACGAAATCCATATACATGCGCTGAGCTGGTTTTTAGGAGTACCAACCTGGTGGAGCAATGGCCTTGTCGTAAAAATTAGATCAAAAACTGGATTATTTTCATTTATAGAAAGAATGCAAAAAAAAAAAAAAAATAAAATAAGAGCGATTTAATTTTAATACATTAAAATAATGGGATTCATTTATTTTAAATTATGTTGATTAAAGAAGAATAAAGATAACGCTGATTTAAATTCAAGACGGTTATATGATAAATGTAATCACGTGTACGTTGAATTCAAAAACAAGTAACATAAAAAAAAAATCTTTTTAAGTCAATTCCCACTTAGATCAACAAAGAAAAATTTTATTTTAGCTACTTTTTATTAAATAGTTACAATTAATATAAATATGTCTATACATAGGACAGAATTACAACATTAAGTGGTAATTAATTTTTATCATAATCATTTAAGTATCGTATTGTCATCCAAAACAATCGTGTATATAAAATTTCAATTCAACTGAATGCTTTAACACATGAGAAAAAACCTTTTCAAGTTTTGACAAAAGTTGCCAAAAGGGTCGCTACGTCGCTGTATTTGTAATTCTTTAAATAATTAGTTTTAACCAATTAATTTTTATTAATTATAATTAAATTATTGTATTGTCATCCAAAAAATGATCATGTAAAAAATTTTCCCAGCCCAATTGAAAGGGCCAAAAGTATTTTGTTAACGATTGAAAATTCCCCCAAAAGATAAATAAATACATAAAAAAACAAATAAATATATAAGAGGGTGATTTTCAGTAGGAATTAAAAAATGAGTTAGATTTTTTTCCCCGGTTCTACTTATAAAGTTTTGATACAATTTCAAATTTGATAATTGGGTATGGGGGTTCAAGTACTAAAGATTCAGCAAATAGTTTTTCGAAATTAAATATATATATATATATATATACGGAGAACTTTTAAATCACGTGCATTTTTTTTTTACGTGTATTTTTAAAAGAAAGTTTGTGGGGAAAGTTGGGCAGCAAATCGAAAGGACGGGATGGGGCCGGGGAGTGATTAGTGAGTTACATTAACATAGCATTTTAAGCAAAGGGGGCCCTTTTTGGGCCCCTGGGTCAAGTGACGAGAACGCCCCCTGAGTTGGCACCCGCCCTTCAATACCCCACGATTCCAACGGGAGGGTACGGGTCCTCATGATCCAAAAACTAACGCGACCACACTGTTTGGGTTTTGGAAAAACGTGTTTTGATGTATCAAAGTGACTATGACGTCACATTGATTTATGAGACAATTACGTCACATGAATGTAGCATTGCAACTTTTTAATTGGAAAAAACCAAAAAACTTCTTTGGGAACCCTTTTTCCCCTAGCTTGAGTCATGATCAATCCGGGATACTGAAACGACTTCCCCAGATCTGGGATAAAAATATTTATTTCAAAGAAAAAAAAACCCTCAAAAAAAAATTCTATTACAATTAATTCGCAAAATGGGGGCGAAGGTTAAAGACCATCTTTTGCCCAATGTCTTAAGTAGCGCCGCCTAAACGGGACTTAAATAAAGTGATTATTTAGGGGAAATGTCCTATACATAGGATATGTCAAAGGGGGCCACAGTTCTCAGTTCACTCGGTAATTCCCACACCGAGATTGGGTGAGCCCCGCTGGGTTCTATATCCGTCGTGCGGTTGCTGATCTGAAACCTCCTCGGTTTTGAAGCCCAACCCCCCTTGCGGGCTCAGGTATCGCTGACCCCAAGTCATCGCCAACGAGAGGCCCCTTTATCGGATTTTTCTAGTCAAAATCTGCCCCTGGTACTCCCCCGCCCTCTTTATAAACCTCTCGTTTCACGATCACCCACCGCCTATCCCCCCGGGTCTATTGTCCGTCGGCCGCTTATAGCGGAGTCTACCCGGGCGGGATATAGTTTTGAGTCCGGTCCTGCAGACACGCTGTCGCCCCAGATCCATGAGAACCTGAAAAGCACGGTGTCTCTTTTTAACTTTCGGACTGGCATAGGAAAAATGGTCAGAATTTCTGACCACCCATTTGCGAAGCCTTTTCTCAGCAATTAGGGAAACGAATGGAATTTTCCCACGTTTGTCGGCGTCCCCTCTTAGCAATTAGGGGAACGAGACTGGGTACATTACAATACACAAGCTACACAAACGAGTTCCAACAGATTTAATGTGCATGAACCCAGCCACATAAAGATCTTCAGAAAAACGAGAACTAACGCGTTATTCATTAGTTATGAGTCTTGTGACGTTTGGGAAAATTGATGGGTGGTGTGAGAGTTAAGAAATTAAATAAATGATTTATTACGTCTACAGCTATTAATTACAATATGTACATTTGGTTACAAGTTATTCAAACTATTGACTATTTCCATTCTACAGAATATGCTGTTTGTGAAGGAGAAGGCAACACAACCTTTCTTTGGAGTATTTCAAAACGGACTGCCTCTTCATTCTCTTGGAGTGGTCGCCCCTTACCCCTAGAATTACATTCGTGATTACGGTTCGCAGGTGGAATGTGGTTTTTCTCACGGTGATCGGTGCGACGTCAGGTGAAAGGACTCCGCAATATTTTAGAGTGGATATTGGCGGTGTTTTGCTATTTCCATAAGAAAATCGATTTTGCAGCTGAGAGGCAGGAAAAAGTTACAGTCTGATCTTCATATCGCGGTCAATTAATTTTCATCTGCTGACAATACAGAATTCATAGATTTTACATAGCATTAATTTTAAATTAGAATTAAATAATTTCCACACAAAAACTGGATTATTTTGTACTTATTAATACACACACACACACACAAAGTTATAGCGCAAAGAAATTTTCAATTGCTACAGTAATTTTTCACACAACCACTTTATTTATCAAGGTAAAACCTACACTGAAATCCAAAGATTCTCCATAAATAGAAGTTAGACTATATTTAGTATTTTATTTAGGAAACAATACATTAACCTGTTTATATATATATATAAACCAAATTATTTGTAGTTAATCGAATATGATTACAAAAATAAATATATATAGCTTTGGGCAATAAAAAAAATCTTTGACATCCGGATTTCGGAAAACTTAGTTTACGTTCGTTGGTTAAACCAATATTTCTTTTAAAAATCCAATATATTTTTTAAAAACACTAAGCGTAGCGCAGGAAGACGAATGGGTCGTAAAAGTCAAGGTGTTCTCTAACTATCCATCGTGTTCCTTTCTATGTGAAGTAGAAAAGGTTTTTCAAGGCAAAAGCGAAAACAAAAGAATATGACAATAAAATCGAAACTAAAAATTTGAAAACATTTCAAAGTCGTTCAGATTTAGCTGTTCTTGTTTACATGTTAGATATGTCTATTTCTTATCATAAATGTTAATCTTATCTAGTTTCTATTGATGAACGGCTTTGTTTTTCTGATGTTCGAGAAAGACTCAACTCACAAAACGTATTATCAAAAGGAAATGTTACAAAATAAAGGAAATATTAATATTTCCTTATTAGATTTCAAAAAGAAAATATGTAAGTTATGTCAAATTAATTAAATACCGGTTAATATAATCATGAAATTGTTAAGAAATTAACTTAAAAAATTGTAATTCAGAAATTAAAAGCATTGTATCAATTAATAAAACATTAAAGACACATTTTTATAAATCCCCCTTTACATAAATTTAAATTGTATTTTTCAAAGTATAAAGCTTTAATTAAAAGTAATAGTTAAATTTTAAAAATGTTTATAAAGAAAAAAAGGGGGGAAGAAGGGGGGCGATTGCTTGATTATTATGTGGGTAAAGGCTTATTTTTTCACTTACAGTTTACTCGATGAATATTTCAATAATTTGATTTGATTTTAATTTAAAGGGCTTATTACACGTATTCGTATTTGGAGCAATTTTCCTTGAAAGCAACTCTTCTGAACAATTTTTACCTAGTTGCTATAGCAACGGCACTGAACAACTTTTTCCCAATGAGCTGAAAAAATTGCTCGAAATAAAAAAATTTCTTGAAATTCTAGTCAATGGGGTTCTTCAGCTCCCTACGTCAAACAAGATGGCAGCCTCGACTTCATCAAACGCATCAGAAATGGCGTATAGTATTTTAATGGTGTAAAATATTTTTAACAGAATGGTGCTCCATTTCTGTTTACACGATCATCAACAAAAGCGCGAGCGGAATGAAAGAAATAATATTGGATGTTCGTTTTCCAAAACAGAAAAATTGCCGAGTAATTTTTCAATGTGAAGATAAGGAACGGTTGACCTCAGAGCGTATTATTTTAATCTCGGCAACCCTTCACCCTCACAGCTTCTTGAAAAATTTCCCGAAACGGTTGCTCAAAATATGCGCGTGTGATAAGGGTTTAAGTCGCAATCAGAAGCATACAAGGGATACTGGCGACGGACCTCGTAATTTTAAACCACAGTCAAGTGACCAGAATTACACCTTAGCTGGCACCCTCTTTACACGTGAGAATATTCAGCTTCGATACATTTAACACGATGGGAATATTGCAATAAATGTGCTTTGTAACATTTTAATCATATAGATCATTAAGAGGAAAGATAATAAATTGATGGGTAATAAAACTAGTAAGATTAAGGACAATTTAATAGATTAAGCAAAATTAATTTAATAGATTAAAGATTACAAACTTTCTCTTTAAAAGCTGCATAATTTTACTATATACTAATTAAAACTACAGCAAACTTCGATAAATAATGAAAAATTGCTTTTACACTACGTAACTCAGATCAGTTCAGATCAACAAAATAATTTGAATTTTATTTTCTAATAATTAACACTACATTAGTAGAATATGATTGAACGGGCAAAAATGATTTGGAATTAAGTTTTTGTGGCACCTTCTTAAACTTCTTTATTCATACTTTTCAAATTCTTTACAAATGCATGGATAAATGAACAAAAACCTACACTCATGTATAATGAACGCCGTATAAGAAAAAATGCATCTGACTCCGGAAAAATCGGATATCCGGATTCCTGCGCACAGAGGAGAGCCTTCTTCCGGTCAGTGTTGGGCAAGCTCACGCCGAATTCCTTTTCAAAGTCAGGTGTTATTTACGAGCGCGGTTTCCGTCTTGTTTTTTGTCCGATTGTCTTCCCATGGGAAATGTTTGTCACTCCGACGTCTATCAGTCTTCCGTTGCGAAACATGCCGCTGATCCCATCTTTGCTGTGCCTGATAATTTCACCATTCATCTCGACACACAATTAAGCAATTTAAAAGGATAGATTACATTTAGAAAGCAATCAGAAAACACTAGAAAAGTTTTTCCATTTTTTTTCTCTTTCCTTTTGACAATTTTTAGGACTAATTAAAAACTCACAAGTTTTCCTCCACTCCCTTCCTTTTCCCAGAATTCTTATACATAGAAATTTGATTTACCGTAAAAATCCGGCGTATAACGCGCACCCCCATTTTTTCGAAGGAACCTGAAATGTCATTTATTCTAGATATTATCCCACGATTTTGAAGAAATAGTATACTTCTAGAATTACAACCCTTCAATTCATTAAGTATGTCATTTCTTTTAAATAAACAGTACTTCGATATATGTAGATTTCTAATTTTTTTTATGCTCTTCTCTATTTTTTTTAATTTTTATTTTTAAAGCTCTTTTATATTCGGCATATAATGCGCACCCATAAATTTCGATCTTATTTTTGGTGTTAAAAGTGCGCGTTATACGCCGGATTTTACGGTAATTATGTTAGATAAATGTTTCACTAGATTTATGCAATGGATTTTTATTAATTATTTTTTAACGTTGCACTTAGAAGTGAGAGAGAGTTTAATTAGATCGCGCTACAAAGCAGTACGACGGCTATTAGCAACGGATTTCATAATTTTTAACCTCAGTCACAATTGATGAGGACGACACTTGAGCATCTACCTCTTCAAACTACCACACCAACGGGAGGACTTTGAGCCACGACCGATTTAACACGCCTCACTCCCCTCTACACGGCGGACCTTCAGTGGCACCAAGACTGGAACCCGTGACACGACAGCTACGAATTCGTGACCATAACCACTAGGGTACCACGGCCACTCACTTAGTCCGAGTGAGTGAATGAATGAATGAATATTAACGTCGCACTATTCAGCTGCTTGCACTTAGGTTCGAACACGAGGACTAATGGCGATGGAATTTGTAATTTTGAGCTACAGTTACGCGACGAACATGACAGCTAAGTAATATCCCCATCCTCTTAATTCTCAAACAACACCAACGAGAGAATTTACCAAAAAAAGCAAGAGGTTTTCCTAACCGATTGTGACAAATATAATACTGTTCGAAAAATATTGGCCCATAGAATAAAAATTTTACTGGATGTACCCTTCGGAAATGAGCCATTTTCAAGGTATCGGCAAATTTATGCCATCAGATTTGTGGTGTCACAACATTTGTGCAAAAAAAAAAAAAAAAAACTATTAGTGAAAAGAACCATTTGTTCTTATATAGAATAATCGATAAATTATCTGTACTGACAGATACTACCCCTCGCCTGGTTCTACGGGGAGAAAAGAGGGCATGAGTATAGTCTAGTGGGGAAGCTCCCTATGCGCTCAACCATATGGAGAACTGTAGCAGTACCTATGGCTCGCTTTACAGGCGTGCTGGTTCAGGGAAGGTGGTATGCACCCCTGTGACATGTGGGAAGTTGGACCCAGGTTATGGAAGTTTTTTTGATGAGCCCTCGCGCTATGGGGGTTTCTGATAAAACAATCATTGTTAAACTTATATCTGGTTTAATATAGTCTTATTTTGTAGAGTCACTGGCTGTTCGAGAAGCAAACTGCTGTAGAAAATGAAATCTGTTCATAATTGTTCGCGACTGCGAAAACATGGGGCAGAAAATGAACTCTTTGGATCTACGAACAGACATTTGAGTTAGAGTAGATCATGAGTTAAAAGCTGAATATGATTATAAGCCTCCCGCAAAACAAGAATATGTAGAAATTCCGAACACTATCAAAGAAACAACGAAGAATATAATATGACTAATATAGGGAAGCTGAAAGCGACTAGGAGTTATAAATCTGGTGACATAAATTTGCCGATATCTTGAAACTTAATAGAGATCTATTAACATGTTGCATGTAACATGTTACCTGATTTGAAGAGATATCTCCATACTTTAGCCGAAATTGATATTCATACTCTGGAAAACACCCATTCAAAATATTCGAAATATATGAACTTCTGAAGAAAAAAAAATAAGATGCGTTTCACACACAGGCGTAAATACAAAATTAGATTAATCCGAACACACCGTAAATTTGTTTATTCTCAATTCGATCCCTCTGGTCCAATTCGCGTGTGTCGCAGCATCCGAAGGACCTTGCGAGTGGATTTCGGGCCTCTGACCTCTCTTAAGGCACTCCACCCATTATTTCGAGAAGCCTGCAATGACCGCTTTCTCTCTCTATCCTGTGCAGGACGGCGTGACACAACAAAAAGCATTGTTCTGAAAGAGGCTCCGAAATGTGCCACTGTGCCGCCGACAGCATCGAAGATGGTGTGCGGCACATCGCTCTCGCAGTTACGACACCGGAACTCTTCATCTCCAAAAAAAAATGTTTATTGTTGCGGGGGCTTCGTGGTGGCCTTGAGGAATAGCATTGCGAGGTATCCTAACCCATATCAGGACAGATAAATCTAGGTGTTTTATGATCGATTTCGCAGTCGTTGAGGTTGCAAAGAAAGTTTCTCCATCCCCCTTTTATCTTGATATTCAACACATAAGAATCTATAATAAAGTAGTTTCATTGCAGGATATTTTGTAAGCTTGAGATTTGAAATGCTAAATGATGACAAATCAAATCAAACAAGCACTATAAGAAAAAAAAGTCAATTCCTACTTAGGTCAACAAAGACTTACTTTTTATTAAATAGTTACTTTTGATTAAAAAGTTACAATTAATATAAATATGGATATACATATGACAGAATCACACAGAATCAATCAGAAAAGTGGGCAAAAATAGAAGCGATTTTCCTTTGTACTCTTCTTATATTTTCCTTTCTTAAGCATAGGTGTTGACTATTATTTTTGTTTGTTTCTATTTATTCAACTAAATTTAACATTCAACAAAAATAGTATAGGTATAAAAAAGAAATCACATTTTCAGAAATTAGCTATCCCAGGTGATTCCGAACCCACGACCTTGGATTAGAAGTCCAACGCGCTATCCATTACTCTACAGAGGCACAACGAGCGATTTTCCTTTTATATATGGTGTTGGACTATTATTTTTGTTTGTTACTATTTATTCATAAATCAATGAATTAATATTTGAAAATAATATCATGTCATCCAGCACAAAGTTTAAAAAAAAATGCATTTGAATCCTTGAGGGATGAATAAAAGTATTTTATCACCCACTAAAAATTTTAACAAGATTATATATATATATATATATATATATATATATATATATATATATATAGGGGAAGTGTGAACTAATAGTAGGAATTAAAAAATCGAGCCCTCTTTTTAATACATTACTGTATTATAATGTAAATTTATTCATTTAAGTTAGAGTCATATTTGAGTTGCTCAAAGAGATATTGGCGATGAACTTATATTTGAATACTGGAGGAGGATTGAATGTATTTCTAAATTACTGTAGATATCTCAACCTTCCTTTAACACTTTAAGAAGGCATGAAGGTTTAATTACTCACCGAGTCGAAACTCCTGCTGTTCTGAATTTTCAAACCTCTAACAATCAAACTGGGGTTTGGGTAACGAATGTTCAATTTCTCATTTCCCAGAGAGATTTAAAGATTTATTTGAAATGTATAATAGAAAATAATAAAAAGTCTATTACAATGCTACATCAATAAAAAGACATTGCAATACTCTTAACAATCATACAATTTACAAAAATATCAATAACACGACAGCACTTGAGACCTACCGTTTTATATAATTGTATTCTTATTGAAAAAGAAAATATCTTTCAGGTGATTTCCAAGGATTCATATTTCATGCATCAGAGAGTTTCAGGATAAAAAAACAATTCTATACAGTATTTAAGAAACTACTGAAGTACATGTTTATTTATCATTGTATAATAAATGTATATTAACTCGAAATACTTTATTTGCATTTAATCACTAATGAGCAAAAGTCTAATATTTACAACTATAAATTTAGATTTTTGTTACTTTTTTACAATGCGCTTCATTTTACAGAAAAACCACCTATTAATTATTGTGATATGATGTACCCTCATAAAAATCTGTAAGACAAGACAAAAACAAGAATTTCAAATATACGAGAGTTTCATGATTAAATGAACTTACGAAGAGAACGGGAAATTTCGTAATCAAATAATGAGTTCTTTTCACAAATTTTCTGCACCGATTAAGAATTGGATAAATCAGTATTTGCGAAGTTGTTCAACAATAGGGGGGGATGATATTAAGTCTTTCAACTCTCGCATATTTATAAAATAATTAAGAAAATAACTAACTCTCGCATATTTATAAAATAATTAAGAAAATAACTAAGAGATGAAGACCTATTTTTAAATCAATTTTGGCTGCTACCCCAGACGCATACCGTGGTTTATACAAGGTGTCCTAGGACATGGGACACAAATCCTTACGGGGAGGTAGTATTGAATACAAGTGATTCAACAAATTTCATAGCAACCCATGGTCGAAAACGTCTTCGCTCGGTACTAGGTGGCGTTGTTTACAAGAGCATTGGAGAAAACAGATCTGCCTTACCGCAGTCATTTCAGCTATGGAACGTTTTATGAACACCGAGATGGAAGATATGCACAGGTACGTCTTAAGGCATGGGCCGACTGGGACCGGGCCCAGGGCCTCACCCTTGGTGGGGGTCTCGTTTCGTTCTCTACTAAGTCTTAATAAGATCATGATACAGATAATTTTCATGGTCAAATATCATTCCCATACATATTCTCCGAAAACAGGGAATTTCAAATTGCATGTCAATTGGCAAAAGTGGCAAGACTGTATTATTATGTGATGACTGTTGTCCATGTCTGGCTCTAGGCCTAATATCATAAACAATCATTCAACTCATTTAATCGAAAAGCAGCCATCAGTCGAGCCGGTGTGCACCTAGGTTTGTGAGTCCCGTGCACATTTATTTGCTTCATATTACCATTTGTACGAGTATTTGACAATGCAAGCTATGTCTATTGTTAAAAATCACAGGTAGGGCCTACTTTTTAACAGGGGCTCAAGGCCTCAAAATTCTTAAAACGTCCCAGGATATGCAACTGATTTACGAAAATGCTCGAGCAGCAGAAAGATTGTATTCTGGGAATATGCAACAAAATTCAGGTGTATTTGAGCGAGTCCGTCAATCCATAGGCCCGAACGATGCATCGCTAGTAATGGTGGAAACTTTTAACATCCTTTGTGACATTTTCACATATCTACCACAGAACATGTAATATCTTTGACCAATAAATATTTCAGATGATCTCAGCCTTGTGTCAATCCGTCTCTTACACCTGCGATACTACTTTCCCGTGACGTTTCCGACCATAAGTTGCTATTCAAATCTGGATCCTTGCGACGTAGCCTACCTCTCCTTAAAGTTTGTCCCAATATATAATCTTGGGATACCCTGAAAAGAAGTAAGTTTCTCTCAAGTGTCGGAATTTGTTTTCATCATTGCCAGTGGCATACATAAAGGTGGGGTTCGAGGGTTTAAATGCCTCCTTAGACGAACAGATTTTTAATTTTCACCATAGAGATTAATTACCCCCTCGGCTCTTTCATTTACGTGTTTCTTAGAAAGTACCTCTTCCCCTATAACAGAGGTCTGCGTACGCTATACGTCACAGCAATTATACTGAGTTCTTCGAAGCATATGTGTGACGGATCTATACGCGATCTTCTACCTAATCCTCTTGGGAAATCTTTGGGGTAGCAATTCGCGTTATTCACAACCAATCCTTCGGAAGAAAAAAATGTGATATGCAAATTAACTTACAATAAATAGGCGAGGTTTTCTAGCTTAAGTGAGAGGGAGCGAAGATATACTCGGGACAGGCGAGATTGCTCTACTAAAGGTATAATATTAGAATTATAGAGCTTTGATTATTATTAGAAGGAAACCTTAAAGTGACGATTGTTCACTAAAAATTGAATTAAGATTAGATTGTCAGATAATAGGCGGGACCTTTAAGAAAAGGTTAAAAAAGAAGGATCGTAAGTTTGTTAGTCGCCTAATCAAGTTACGTGTTACTGTCGTTGTTCAACTTCTCACGATTTTCATTGAGGTTAGCCTCTTAATACTACACTGAAATTGTGTCCGTTCTAAGTGTTGAAATAAATAGATTAGTTGAACCATGTCGGTGTTTCTTCCCTTCTCTCCCCCCACACAGATCTAGGCCTCTTACATATGTACTGGTATATTTCTTACACTTAGAAATTCTATAAAAATATTCAATCACGCACATCTATATTTTTGAGTGTGTGTTTTAATTATATCATTTCTCTCTGTACTTGATTGTGTTCAAATTGAGCAATTTAAGTTTAATTTAATTTCTATAAATCTTGAAATAAGTAAAGATAAGTAACATTGCTATTTTTAAAAAATAATAATTAAATATAGTTATTATTGCAACTGGGATTTTTCTATCGAATCTGAACTTAATAATATAATCTGACTACTTACTGAACATTCTTAAAATACGGCAGATGCATTTAAAAGAACTTTGATTCACAAGAAAGTAAATAATATAAAGTATTATTTAAAGACGAATTTGTACTATAAAGATGAAAATATTTTGTATATGGTATAAAAATGTCACGTTTCACTATACAAGATAGATGAAAGTAACATTTAAAGAAGAAAATACAATCCTTTTCCTCCTTTTAAGAACAAGTATTCACACAGTTTTATCTTTACAATTCACAACCGTCTTTTATGGAAAACTTCCGGTACCAATTGAAATTTTGAAGAGTAGGTGTCAGTCGCGACAATCAGTCTCGATCGGTTATCGAGCGTTGAACTTTTGTGAAAGAGGATCAGTGTGTTACCAACTATGGCGAATATATTTCAAAAGAGATATTTTCTATGTCATTTTTTTTTACTCTCCAAACTTATTTCATATTATTTATTCCAAATATACTGGATCAGTATTTCATATAAGCATCTCTTTCATTTTACCACACTCATTTTTTTTCGGAATTAAAAACGAATTGTACTTTTTCACTTCAGTTCTAACATGAAATAAAAATAGTTTGAAAAAAAAATTTTGCAAAGTATTTGTCAATTCATGCTATTCCTACCAGCGAATCGGTCAAGAGACAAGAGACGATACCTGAGCTGCCACTCCCTTTTAAAAACTTCTACATCACAACAAAGTGAAGACTTAGGGCCTCGACAGATTTAACACGCATCAATTTCTCTAAACTACGGGTCTTCAATCTTTAATGATCGAGGGCATCAACAAATCTACAATGATCCACGGACCACATCAATAAATGTACAATAATCCACAGGCCACACTACTGTCAAAAAGTAATATAGTCAGGAAACTCAAATAAGAAAGGGAGGGTGAAAAATTGCCTCAGATTCAAATAAAGGGCTCCTAAAATACCTTCAGTGGGCCCTTCATGGCCCGCGGATTGAAGATCCCCTACTCTAAACAGAGGGTCTTTAATGGACATCAGGGTTTGAATCCACGAATCGATAAAAATATGACGACCATGTGTACTTGGCAACCGCTGCCACACCAGGTTCAATGAAGATTGGTAGCTTTAATTAAAGGCACTTTCGAACCACGTGAGAGATATTGGCAACAGAGTTTATAATTTGAAGCTCGGAGTCAGAAATTTATAATGATTATGATATTTAAGCTGGTACCTCACTGATATCATGCGATGGTAGAGCTTTAGGGCTTAGTTGAATTTAATGTGCACCAACATCCAGCATTCCACACGACAGATCTTTAACGAAAAAAGGACCGGAACCGTGATTCGATTTAATATATCTTTGGCCATGGAGCTCAAGAATATAACCACTCTTCTACTTCAGCTTGATGAAACCTAATTAAACACCATCAAGGAGAGCTTTACAATATCGTGGCTTTTACATGAGTAAGGGAATTTCTTTAACCAATTGAAAATCCTTTTAAAAATCGTTTGGAAATTATATCATTTACCTCCAGGGAATGTCTTAAGGCATGAGCGAACTGGGCCTGGTCCTAAGTGGGGGCCTTGTTTCGTTTTGACTCATCCTTAATAAGATCATGATCTGAATTTTAATGTTTGAATATTATTCCGGTATATATTCTCCGAAAAACAGGGAATTTCAAACTACATGTCAACTGCCAACAGTGACATGACCGTTGTCCATGCCTAGGACTAATACCATAAGCAATCAGTCAAATCATTTTAGTCGAAATGCTACCGTCGGTCGAGCTGATTTGTGACATTGTGAGCCGTGCACATTTATTTGTTTCAAACTATCGTTTGTATGAGTATTTGACAATGCATACTGTACACTGTCTACTTTAAAGAACGCGGGTAGGGTCTACGTTAAATAGGGGCCCAATGCCTCAAAAAATCTTAAGACGTCCCTGGTTACTTCCTTTCACTTAAAATAAACATATTCGTTTTACACAAGACGCTAAACTAAAAATTATCATTATCGTTAAATGAGGGAAATGAAAACGTAAGAAATGAAAATAACTTAGGGAGTTAATTATGCAAATTTTTACACAATCATCTCAAACTTAATTTTAACCGAAATAAAAAATTTCATTGGATTAAAATAAACTTAATCCTCAAAAATTTGCATAGTTTTATTTGTCTACAAAGTTATTCATATCCTCTGGTGAACTTTTCACCCTTAATTTTACGTTTTTAGGTATCCGACTACGTTCGGAACCATGATTTTAAAAAGGCGCATAATTGGATAATTTTCATGATATTTAGTGTCACTTAGATTAGAATACATGCATAAAATTGTTTTAAGGACATTTTGACAAAAATGATTTAATAAAATATTTCCTAAAAAATTAACTCAGAAAACCTTTTTTCAAAATGTTCTATTATAATTATATTTTGCATGTATGTAGCTCAGACCTCTGTGCAGAGACTATGATTTTTGAAAAATTCACATTATTTTCAGAGTTACAATCATTGAAATAATTATCGGCGTTTTTTTTCTTAAATTTACTCCCCTCTGTTGTCGTAAAACACAGATAAACCCACTTTTAAGTTATATATTTCAAAAATTTAGTTGAGCCTTTGTACAAAGGTCTGAGCTATATACAGGCAAAATATTATTATAATAGAAGCATTTTTCACAAAAGGAGAACATTTTGAAAAAAGTTTATTCTAAGTTAATTTTTAGCCGAAAGATTGTACTTAAATAATTCTTTATTGCAATACTATTCTTATAACAGTTTTATATACATTTTCTAATCTAATTGACACTAAATATTATAAATATTATCCATTTATACTCTTTTGCAAAATCACGGTTCCGAACGTAGTCAATTGATCAGTTCACACTTATAGAAGGGTGATCCTCATATCTAAAGAGTGACACACACATAAATTAATAAAGAAATACTCCAGATCCATATAAATAATTTTATCCAGACCCCTCCTCCCAAAGAATGTACTCTCTCGGACAATACAGAACAAACGAAAAGAATGAGAAGGCTAAATTATTCGGTAACCTTGGTCGTTCGGAATTTATCGCCGAGAAGAGGATGACCAGAGACCTTCGGCGGCGCCCTATAAACACCTCTGTGGCTGCCGCAACCTACATCCACAGACCCACGCCACGGTCTTGAGTTGTGGGACGCATAAATGAATATCGTTTCGCTCACGCTGCCTCCCTCTCCCACAGACTCGTTCCATTTTTTCCCGCTGACGAATGAAGGTATGCGCAAATGTCTGGCACTCTCGCTTCGCTAATTAATTCACAAAATATCTCTTGGCATTCATATTTTGATAGGTGTGGATGAAATGAATCAAGATGTGCGTGATTTGAAGAAATTCAATGTTGGAATTCGGTGACTAACTTAATAATTAATTTTAATCGCTGCTTTCACTTTAGGCCAGTGGCGTAACTGAAAACATTTCCCCCTGCAAAGAAAGTTTTGGGCCACCCAAGTTGGTTTTTAAAAAGGTGGTACTGGCATCAGAACTTTGGGCCCCCCCTAGAACTTCCCCCCCGCGATGGGGGGGTGTACTTTCCCCCAGGGCCGGTCAGCAGTTTTGTCGCCCGGAAAAAAATGGAAAACGTTCTCTCTATATATATATTATTTGAAGTCTTAAAAAATTCCAAATAATTCGAAATTAAGGACATAATTACTTGTTATTATTTCAAAAGAGTGAATTGAAAAAGAAACCATCTACCGTAAAATCCGGCGTATAACGCGCACCTATACTTTCAAGCTGTATTTTTTAATTTTTTAGGTATATTCGCCATAACGCCCCCTTTTTACGAAAAAATTTGAAATGTACTGTGCAATTTTCTTATGTTTTGAAGTCATTATTTAATGGAGAATCATTCCAGACTCTCTTTGAAAAAATAGTATACTTCTAAATTATACAATCCTTAAACGCAAGAAGGGAGGGAGGCTGAATCAACCCATGGCTGGATTTTCCCCACGCTTTTCTATAAACATTGATTCCTTTTTCCTCTTCATGTGATGTACGAGGCGGACGATTAATTTTGAAATAAATTAAAAAAAGCCTGAGACTTTTGCTGCTGTCTGTAGTATATTCAAATACTATGAATAATATTGAATACGCTTCAAACAGCGAGCAAAAAGGTCCTGGTAAATGAAGGAAAACACGTGCCGGTTTAGTCTAAATGATTCAATTTGAAAAAGAAATGGAAACGTGCTGCAGAAGGATGTTTGATAGGCAAAAAGCTTCAAAAGGGGAGGGGGGAAAAAATGAAATGACAATAATTAACATGTCAAAGAAGAAATGTGCTTTAAGTAAAGTAAGTAGAAATGGCCTATTCTGAAGAAAGTGTTGAGAAGTGGATCCTAGAAAATCGCCTGAATGATTAATTGTAAAATAAAAAAGGACGTTTATTTTCCTTAAAAAGGTAAAAAGTGCTTTTCATGTTATCCAACAATTTTTAAATAAATATTTTTTTAAATATATATTTATTTCTTTTAAATAAACAGTATTTCAATATATATATAAGTCTAAATTTGTTTTTAAATACTCATTTTTTTAAAGCTCTCATTTTTATACTCGGCGTATAACGCGCACTCCTAAATTTCGATCTTGTTTTTTGTGTTAAAAGTGCGCGTTATACGCTGGATTTTACGGTATTTAAGCAGGCCAATTTCTTCGAAAAATAGTTTACTAATAGAGTGGATCACAAGCGTTTGTTCTCATTTATAGTTACTACACTCAAGAATAAAAGAAAACATCTCCTGTGGCTCTCTTATCTATCAGAACCCCTGTCCCCTTTAGGATAGCTGAACCGGACATGGTGTGGAGGAAAGGAATTTCCGTTGCGACCTTACTCTTGAGTGGGGAGAAAGTTACTAGTGAAAGATGTGTAAACATGTCACATTTTATGATTTGATACATAATCCCACCTCGAACCCTTCAAGTCTGAACATAAAAAAAAAATCATTAAACATAGAGTACAAAATAAAAAAAATAAGATACATTAAATGAAATACCAAATTCACGCCTAATAATATTTCAGAAAAATATCAAATTTTTTTGTAACAGAAAATTTTTTTCAAAATTGAACAAATGCCGCCCTTAAAATTTGCCGCCCCAAGCAGGGGTCCGGTTTGTCCGGCCCTAGAGCCACCCCTGGTTACGCCACTGCTTTAGGTTCAAATATGCCGAGTAGAAATCATGGCAGAAGCGAGATATGCATGCGTATATTTAATCCATAGTCGACTTAGATGGCTTAGAGGTAGCGTGCTTGCTTCATAAGCCCAAGATTGAGGGTTCGACCCCAGCTGGAGTCGATAGATTTTCCGGATTCCGTAGGCACGCATGTCATATGATTATGTGGCATGTAAAAGATCCCTTGAGTATCAATTTGGCTCTGGGCAAAAATAAATCACGGAAATATTTAGCATCCGACGTGAGAACATGAATTAAAAATTTATTCAAACGTCCAAAAATTTGGTTAAGGCCAAGCCCCCATGGAAAATAAGATGAAAAAATTTTCCATTTATGTATAAAACAAAAAAGACTCACTCACTCACTCATCATGAGATATCTGGAATTATTAGACTAGCAGATTTGAGATTTGACACAAGCATATTTCTTCTGATGAGTAGAGATCCGCTAAGACCGGGTTTTTGCGAAAATCGACTTTCAAGAGGGAGAAGGGGGTGCAGGGGCGTTACAGACAAAATCCCGCTATTAAACTATTAGATCTATAGCTTGAAAATTTAGCAGACATGTTTCTTTTGTTTAGTGAAAATCCGCTACGATGTAGTTTTGCTCCTGACTAAAATGCATACAAAACACTAATGATTATATATCGTTGTTAATAATACAGAATGTGTTCATTTTTTTCACGGTGCGTTGTATTTATATTCTATTTCGAAACAAATAGATAAACTTTTTTAAAGTCTAATTTTCATACTATCTCAAAAATATAACCTCAACTACAAGTATCTTATCATTTGCGAAATATTTCAGAAGGCCAGATTCGAGGTAGCGTCCCCATAAGAAAAACTTCAAATGCAATTTTAAGAAAAGTTATTGTCAGTATCCATCCAAGTATTGACGATATTTTAGAATAAATCACAACTGACGAGTGTAGTATCAATCTGAGGCTTGAATAACCAAACTAGTTTAAGATAAGTCTGCCATGTCAATTGAAGATCGAAACAAGGGAAACTCATTGACATACCTTCTTATAGAACTCGGCAGGAGTAAACACATACTAACAAAAATCGGACAGTTGAGCCACTTTCTGGTATATGTACGTCCGTTGGAGTTTCAAAACAAACCTGTAATTAAAAAAATCACCAAATAAGTCAAACATTTAACCACAATAAATGCATATTCAATATTTCTCTAACAGCATTTCGTGAAAGCTTTTAAATAATATCCATTTAGCAATCATTTAAAATTCCCCATTCAATACATCATAATAAAGGGAAAAAATAACATTCTAAATAATACAATGCAGTATAGTTGAATAAAATATAGGGTTGTAACGAAAGTTTTCCTCAAAAGAGAGCGTTCTGCTTCTTAATGTTATAATCCTTTGTTTTTGAACTTTCGGTACAAAACCTTTACAATGTCAAATACAATAGCAGTACCTAAAACTGTACACATGATTCGGTGACATTCTGTAACTGACTTTTCGCAATAGAACTGGAGGTAAACGATGGTTCTAATCTGGTAGTTGATAGTTCCTTTTGGACACCTTGTACGTAACGATAACTATTTTTTTTAAATAATTTCACAACACAATATTCTAAAGCAAATCTCTTAATTCCAAATGAAAGATCTTTGAAAAATATGAACAAACATGCCAACACGAACTGTTGGCATGTTTGCATTGTTGCAAGTTGATGATATTAGCGCAAAACTTTTGATACAACCAGACATTTTAAAAACAATGTATTGCCATTAATTGTTAAAATTAAATATTTTGTAGGTTATTTTAAGCAGTTTCTGAAAAAGAATTATGAATATTCGAAATTGTTTTGAAACCAATTTAAAATGCGATTAAAGAAAGAAAAATTATTATTTTTTACAAGAAACATATTTATTTATACACTATAAGGGGATTCAAAATTATCCAGTTTTCACAAGGCATTGAAAAAATCATACTACAATACCATAGTACTGTAAGAAAATAATTCTACTAACACGTAAGAAGGGTAGAAACAAACATATCATATATCTTAAGGTATCCGACTACGTTCGGAACCGTGATTTTAAAAAGGTGCATAAATGGATAATTTTCATGATATTTAGTGTCACTTAAATTAGAATACATGTATAAAATTGTTTTAAGGACATTTTGATAAAAAAAAATTATTTAAACACAATATTTCGGCAAAAAATTAACTTAGAATAACCTTTTTTCGAAATGTTCTCCTTTTTTGAAAAATGCTTCAATCATAATATTTTGCTTGTATATAGCTCAGACCTCTGTACAGAGGCTCAACTATGATTTTTGAAAAATTTACATTATTTTCAGAGTTACAACCATTTGAAATAATTGTCGGCGTTTTTTTCTTAAAATTTCTTCTCCCTCTGTTGTCGTAAAACACGGATAAACCCACTTCTAAGTTACATATTTCAAAAATTCTACTTGAGTCTCTGTACAGAGGTCTGAGCTATATACAAGGCAAAATATTATTATAATAGAAGCATTTTTCACAAAAGGAGAATATTTTGAAAATTAGTCATTCTATGTCCATTTTTGTCAAAATATTGTACTTAAATAATTTTTCATTGTAATACTATTCTTGAAACAATTTTAGATACATTTTCTAATCTAAGTGACACTAAATATCATAAATATTATGCATTTATACGTTTCTGCAAAATCACGATTCCGAACGTAGTCGGATACCTTAACAGAGATAAAACACATCGTAACTCTTGCAACATTGTTACCTTTCCGCCAACTTTTCGTCAATTTTTCTTTTTTAAAATTTTATAATTACCTCGTTCAAGTACTTGCTTTCAAGGCTATTACACCTCAACACATGTTTTCCACGCCACGTATTTACTTTTAAATCAAGGAAGCGATATTTTTTCTCCTATTAGACACCAGAACGTGGTGACGCGTACTTCTATTAAAAGGGTCTGTAGAAAACAAATGCTTCCTAATAGTGACCGACCTTCACGGGAAGGCCTCTTCTCTGCCAGAATGACCCCTCCGACATGCGGTCACAGCCTACGGCTGCGGTTTTGCATACCCACGCTACAGTCCTGATGGAGATTGATGGACGCTTTAATAAGGAGAAAACTTCGTCATCCACTGCTTTAGAACAGACTTTTGTCCATACCGCTTTAACTCATTTCCCTGTTTCTATAACGAGTGTAATTAAATCCCGTGGAAATATATATAATTTACCAGTAATTTTACGTATATGAAAATTTCTGCTTCTGTGGGATTATTTATTAGTTAATACCGCATTTGAATGAGTAATCCAAATATATGATTAGAGAAATTTAAGATTGTATTTCGGACAAATAGAAGTTGTGAAGACGAATGAATAATGATGAAGTTTTGTGTCATTCCTCCAGCTGATTGTAATTATATTTATGAAAAATTTTGGTACGTGGGACGAGAATGCCTTTTCATTTGATTTATTTATTTATTTAAAAAATTAGATATTTAACTGGATAATTCCAATTATAAAATTTCGGTGGAAAAAAGGATTTAAATTTAAATAATTTTCGAATTAAATTAATTATAGTCATTAGGAAAAAAGCTCGAAAGTCAGGCGTACTCATATTCAAAATTCGAATTAACGGAAAATTTTTAAAAATTCCTATATAATTACAAATTTTTTACTTTCTTCAAAACCAACCGTTTCTCCTCCCACCAAATTCCAAAAAGCTAGCACAATAGCAAGGAGTAAATTATAAATTGAAGTAGATTACGTCATTATAATGTAAAAAGTTAAGATTTCGAATGAAAACAAACTTGTAACGAAAATTTATCACGATCAATACATAAATGTAAATTTATAAATAAACATTTTATACAATTATTATAACTAAAGAGATGAAAGTATAAGGAGATATAGCGATTTGAGGAAATTCATGATACGAACTTTCACAAAAAGATACCTTTCCTTTTTTTAATTCATATCTAAAACCCACAATAGCCTATATACACACATTACATTTAGCATATAAACTCACATATATTAAGGCGCAAACAAAATAAAACGGAATGATTCACAATAAATACTTTCCCTGTTTCTAAGGTTGATATAATCGTGAGATTAGACTAACTGATTACACTTTAATTTGTTATTTGAACAAATTGAAAACGATATTGTTATTGATTATTTTAATCCAATATCGTAATTTTTCACAGTTTTGATAAATTCCCCTGAGATTTGGAACTGATAATAACGATATCTAATCTGATTTTCATTTACGTCGTACTGTGAAGCAACACGAGTGCTATTGGCGACGGATCTCATAAATTCAAACCACGGTCAAGCGACGAGACGACAACTGTGCCGACACCCCCTCTCCTAACTTCCACACTACACAAACGTGTGGACCTTTGAGACTCGACATATTTAACGTGCACCGGCCTCCTCAGCCTCGAGTCCGTTACCTTGACCACTAGGCTACCGCAGCCACAATTTCGCACTCAGAAGCAATACAACAGTAGGTTTATTGGAGATTATCCAAAGAGATCGAGCTCCCCCTAAAGCCGGGTATGAGTAGTGAATATTAACGTCACTGTTCACTACAGGGCTTTTGGCAAAACGGACAACGTAATTACGACCATGGTCGAATGCGTGGACCGACACCTGGCTGCACCCCCTCTCCTAATCTTCCACGACACCAACGGGAGGACGTTTCAGCTCTCGACAGATTTAACGTGCATCGCTGCCCTAACGGGGGCATTTAGTGTACGGGCTCGACTCCTGCATCCTGCCATGGTCGAGTACCTTAACCACTGTACACCTCCTTAAAGCCGGTGGGCATTACGTCGATCGCGATCTAAAGATTTTAGCAGTTAGTAATTACATATTGAAATGTTCAAGATTGGCTGAAAAACGTAGACTAAGTCTTCTACTGACTATAACAACGAAAAGTAACTTTAGATAAAAATGTTTTATTTTTTTATGTATTTTGAGCTGTTTGATAATAAATGCATCATTTGATATTATTGTATTTGTAGCTACTATTATTATGTTTATGTATCTTGCGTTTTGCTTTAAATGCGTTTTAAAAGTTTAAGGTTTTATTTTAGTTCTATAGTTAAGTACATACTCCGTATTTTTTTTATTATATTAAGTTCTAATAAATATTTGAGACCTTTTCGTACCTCACCACACCTACGACAGTGGACATTGGCACACACAAGAATTTTTCAAAGGGGAGGGTCAAGGATCGTAAGTCTACCATTCTCGTCTCATACCCCAATACGCAGCCCAACATATTCTTTTGATTTTGTAGATTGTGGGAACAACAAACAGTACAAAATAAATTACTGAATAATAATCAACATTAATTAATAAAAATAATATAAATACTTATTAAGTTTTAGGTACATTATACATGGGATAATAATCAATTGAAAAAATCATAGGCTATGGGGGAAAGTTTGGATCCGTGGATCCCCTCCTCCTTTCGTGTGCAAAGACACTGGGTGGTGGACCACAACACCTTGAAAAAATTGGAAGTGGCCCGTACTCTCGAAAAGTCCGCCACACGCAGAGATCGACTTGCGAAAAATAAGTGAAAGAGTTGAGAAACAAATCTCACTAATAGAACAAATTAAACATTATCTGTGATCACAGTATTATTATTATTATATTAGCTATGTTTGGCAACATGAAAAATAATGAAAGCAATAACAACAATTCATTATGTTTTAAATTTTCACTCCTACAAATGTTTGTTATGGGTGCAAATCTGATATAAAGATATATATTTTTATATGTGCAGCCCTCGGGATTAGAATGTTTTTCCGAAGTGGCCAGCAAGGTCATTTGGGTTGGCCACCCCTGCTCTACGGGTACGTCTTAAGACTTCTTGAGGCCCTTGGCTCCTATGCTAAAGTAGGCCCCGTGTATGGCCCTTAAAAGTAGACAGCCCATAGCATACATTGTCAAATACTCGTACAAACAATAACCTGAAACAAATAAATGTGCATGATTTACAATTGCACTACAACCTTTTGACTGAATGAGAAATGATTATGTATGGTGGTAGGACATAGACGATGGTCATCACATATAGCCTGTTGACATGTCGTCCGAAATTCCCAGTTTTTCAGAGAATACAACCGGAAATAATATTTGACCGTTGAAATTATTCGAATTATGATCTTATTAAGGCTGAGTCGAGAACGAGACGAGGCCCTGGGCCGGTCCAGTTGTCCCTTACCTTAAGATGTCCCTGCTTGCTCTACATAGATAAATTATTTCAGTAATTCTAAGACCGAAATATCTTTTTTCAACATCTGTAAATGCTACTCCCACTCCTCAAACCTACTAATGCAGTGAAAACGTCTTTAAAATTCGAAACTAGCAAATCACCCATTGACAAGATAAAAACGCTTCCTTCTTCTGTGAATGGGCGGTTATTACGTCAGATAAGATAATGAGTTTTCCGTTTATTAAGCTAATCACTCCGTAACAACGTCTACGCAATACCCTATTAAATGTATCACTTATTTTGGCGATAAGCGTGACAATTGACCGTAGGAAGGTTATGATTCCACTTCGTAGCAGTCATTCGTGATACTGACGCAATGTAATAGATACTTAAAGAGACGAGGCGAAGCGGATGTAGGTTATCACTGGTTCCTTTCCCAAATAAGGTTACCATAATATACATATTATATTCATATATTGATTATATTACTTTCTAAAAAAATATGGAGAGCAAAAATAAGCAAACTTGATAGAATATTGCTTTGCTGTTACGATTACAATATCACATGTTGACAGCCTTTATATATCTTGTAAATTTGCAATTTTTTACCACAAAATTGATTTCTATAAATTAATATCACAAAACTTTTTTAAAAAAAGAAACCAGCTGGTTTTTAAAATTTATATCTGAACGCATACTTACGGAAATCTGATTTCATTAAAAATCCCATCTTTTCATGTGGATATTCCTTTTTTTTTTTTCCACAATTTCTATTAAATTCTAATTTGTTCCTAGAGTGTAGGACATAAGTATTTTTTAATTTCTTAACATCATAGAAAAAAAAGCCGACATTTAGAAAGATTGTTCTTTTAAAACAATATCTAAATTTTCAGAACTTCAATAGTTAGTTAGGTTTCGCTGCGTCCAGGTTTTAAAAATAATAATTTTTTTTATAAGAATATAATAAACAAGCGTTTGCAAATGTCAAGATTATAATAGTAATTAAAGCAATAAAATGATATTTTGAACATATATAATTTATTTTAATTAATCCTTTTGAATTCATAAATATAATGCATTATCTAAGGTATTTTGAAAGATTATTGATGTTGCGATTAGAAGCAGTGGCGTAACGGGGAATATTAGCCCCCCTGCAAAGCCAGGTTTTGAGCCCCAAGCCAGTTCTTACAAAGGATTTCAAAAGCATATCAAAGCTTTGGGCGGGGGTGTACGTTACGCCACTGATTAGAAGCAGGTTGAGGACTGTTGGAGATCAGATAGTGATATAGACACTTGAGCTGTCTATCGCTCTTCTAATTTTACGTTATCCCAACGTCATTTTAAACCTCGATCAACAAGCATAAAAAATCAGCACAACAGGTTTGTAAATCAATCAGAACTCGAAATTTGCAGTTCCTGTCATCACGAAACATTCAGGACGTTATGAAATCCGGTAACTTCAGCTAGATGTTAAAATATGATTATTTTTCAAAAATTTTATTTCAACTAAATTTAAGGAATACTTTTCCGGAATTGAAATTTTTCTTAATTAGGATTTGCGTATTTTAAAAATTTGTACTTCTTTCCATATACTGAAAGATTTGCTGATTGAACATTGTCAGCTTTACAGACATAATATTGAATCAATATGGCATAAATATTGTCTATCAGTATAATGTACTTTGATTTACGAATTTAATTTTATCTTGACCTTGATTTACATTTCGAGGCAGTGCCGGTTTATCCACCGGGCGCTTGGGGCAGGCGGCACAGGGGCCCGGATAAGCTGGACTTAACCAGATTTCCTGGTTACAAATTTCGATCCGCCAGTGGCAAGAGAACCTTTAGATCTTTTGCGCCCAGAGCCCGAACTGAGATTAAATCGGCACTGTTTCGCGGTCAAACTCTTTTCATTTTATTTTTTAAAAAAATTACATTATTAAGTTTGACGTTATTTTTTTTTTATTTATACTCAGCTCTTTTTAAAAATCTATTTTCTTGACTACTGTAATAATATAAGGATGGGGAATGTTAATTTAAGTGGTTCTAAGATTCAATTCGTTAATTCTAGGAATCAATTTAAAGCCTCCTTTCTCAGAGTTGTAAAATATTATCGACTCAAAATCAATTAAAAATTCAAGATATTTTTAACCAAAGTTGTAAGTGCTCAAGACCGAATAGAAAAAGCGGGGAGGGAGGTGTGTGTTTATTAACGTCGCACTATTAAGCACCACGAGGGCTATTGGTGATGGACCACGTTAATTTTGAGCCCCAATTAAGTGATGAGAACGACACCTGATCCAATATCACTTCCTAGTTTCCACACCACACCAACGTGAAGATTTTGAGCCACCATAGGTTTAACATGCATTAGCCTCTTTATACAAACGGTCTTCAGGATCATGAGGACTTGAACCAGCGACCTGACGATGCCGGGGCCTCGATTCATGACCATGACCTCTAGGCTACCACAGCCTTAGAGGGGAGGGGCAGATAGTAACATTTTGGAAGAAAGGATACAGGGTATTAACAAGATACTTTAAAACTTTTAGTTATGATAAAGGGATACTTTATAAAAAAAGATATACACAAGGAGTACGTTGAGGGGAGAAAATATAACAATCTTTATATCGCGTATCTCTTTAAAAATAATTAGATTAATCATTGTGACTTCATAGCGTGAAAATTTTCTAAAATATTAAACATTTCTACAGCACAAGGATATAAATCGATGCCTCAAAAATAATTTTCTTTTGCCAACTCAAACTGATATTCTATATATTCTGTGATTATTTTTCGGGATTCAGATATACGATTTTAAAAACAATCCATTAAAACCGAAATTTGTAATAAAATAGTCTTGAATCAGTGATAAAAGGTACACTAACACAAATATCACATTAGTTTATTATTGTAAATGACCTATTGAAGGAACTGAGATTTCAATACAGGAAGTATCTTACAGAGCTAATAGTTCAAACCACTAAGTGCATACAATAACATAGTAGTAGTAAAGGAAAATCAAAAAATATCAGTTATGAATGAAGTGTCTAGATTTTTCTTATTCATGTTTCACTCATCTGCGGTTTCTTCGAACGCTCCCCCCTCCCCCTCTAATACTGTGGTTTTCTTTCCGAAAGTAGTTTTGTGGCACGTGACACACATGTACTTCCTGTAAAATGTCATCATTTAACGCGGTTCGCGTGGCTTCTGTTTATAGCTCAGTTGTGGCAAAGTCACAGAAGTCATATCTTCCAGAAGTATCAGAGCATTTATGCTCACCGTCTGTTCCTTGTCTAAAAAATTTTTTTCATTTTTTTAAACAGTCAAAATATTTTTTTTTCTTTTCGCAAATTACAATGAGATTTACCGAAATGCTACACACTTTGCTTTAGTAATGTGGCTCTCATATTTGACTAGTTTGAAAACTAACACCACACACAGCGTAGAGCTACCGGTGAATTCTATCCGTGACAGACTTTATAATTTGTGTTGATGACGTCACAAAACATGACGGTTGTTTGTTGGAGATGCATCTCTTATTTCTGACAAAGTCACAGTGTCCTTGTCGCAATCAAGTGACAAGGACGACACTAGTGTTGGTACTTTTTTTTTACCTCTGGTAACTTTAAGGATTTACAAAATATCGTTTGAGTTTTCAGTTCAGAAATTCTCATTGCTCGGCATGAAAGTCTTCATGCAAATCAAGATTTTAATTCAAGCTTCAATGTATACTAAGAGGGTGAAACTCGAGACGTAAAAACTAACTATTAGACTTTCGTAGAACCTGTTAATGTTCAATGTATTCTGATTTTGATCGACTGGAAATGCAAAACAGTCGGACCTCCATTTTCGGAATCTTATTTTGCGAGCTTTTTCCTGGAACCAAGAACAGAAAAACATTGAAAGATCAATCTCTATTTTACGTATTTTCCACATAATGAACTTTTTTCTAGATTTAGCGACTTTGTTAAATAGAGGGCTGACTGTAGTTGTAATCAAAATCGTACTAAAGCTTCAAGAGGACTAAAAAGTGGTTTTATAACTGAATTTTGAAAGAAAGTTCATAAAAAATATCCCCACTGCTATAAGATTCTTCAGAAACAGGAGTAGTTTGAGGAATTTCTTTAGAGTCACTATATACAAAACTGAAGCTTACCAAATATGAATTTTTATCGGATGAATCAATATGCATTTAATAGGAATATTATGAAAAGTCATGATAAACCATTAATAAGCCATTAGGTATCCGACTACTTTCGGAACCGTGATTTTGCAAAAGCGTATAAATGGATAATACTTATAATATTTAGTGTCCCTTAGATTAGAAAATGTATATAAAATTGTTTTAAGAATAGTATTACAATAAAAAATTATTTAAGCACAATATTTTGACAAAAAATGAACATAGAATGACCCATTTTCAAAATATTCTCCTTTCGTGAAAAATTCTTCTATTATAATATTTTGCCTGTATATAGCTCAGACCTCTGTACAGAGGTTCAACTAGAAATATATAACTTAGAAGTGGGTTTATCCCTGTTTTACGACAACAGAGGGGAGAAATTTTAAGAAAAAAACGTCGATAATTATTTGAATGGGTTGTAACTCTGAAAATAATGTTAATTTTCCAAAAATCGTAGTTGAGCCTATGTACAGAGGTCTGAGCTATAATACAAGCAAAATATTATTACAATAGAAGCATTTTTTACAAAAGGAGAACATTTTGAAAAAAGTTTATTCTAAGTTAATTTTTAGCCGAAATATTGTATTTAAATACTTTTTTTTGTCAAAATATCCTTAAGACAATTTTATACATGCATTCTAATCTAAGTGACACTAAATATCATGAAAATTATCCATTTATGCGCTTTTTAAAATCACGGTTCCGAACGTAGTCGGATACCTTAAATATTTACTTAAAACTATAAAAAAAGAAGAAAAAGAGGTGTTTTACTATGTCATATGATGTAAGACGTTATAAAATGTATTTTGAGTTACACGTTTTATCAAAGGTGGTACAAATGCAAAAGTGGCATTTCATTTTGAAATAAAATTGACGCTTTCAAAAAATTCGTTTTCATTTAGTACAGCCAATAAAAGAATTTAAAAATGTTTTTAATTCTCGAAAAAGAAAGGAAAATGATATATATTTTTAACTATTGTTGCTACAACTATACATCGCCAATAGATGGTTTACCTCGTTTAATTCATTGCTTATTAACGTCAAACTAAGAAGAAACATAAGGTCTATTGGCGACGGACCTCATAACTTTGAGGCGAAAATAGGGCCGTACACAAAGGATGAAGGTTCAACACGTTCCCCTTTAAACCAACAGATTTTTTTAGTTTAAATAATCTATCGGCGCTTTCGTCCACGTTTTTTTAGAAGCCTCCCCTCTCCTTCGACAGGCCTGCGTATGCTGCTGGACGAGAATGACACCTAAGTTCCACAAACCAAGCCAATGAGATTTTGAGCCTTAACAGATTTAACATACATCATCCAATCTACAAGGCGGGTCTTTAGTGGTATCTAACTCGAACTCGCCACTCAACTTTAACAACGCTGGTCACGAACCTGTATATATATAACCATAGTAAAGTGTGTCAAAGGTAACACCTTTGTTATTACTTTCCTAAAGGCCGTATCACACGTACACATTACGAGCAATTTTTCGTCTAATTCGTGCAATTTTTACTCAGTTGCCATAGCAGCGGCTTTCGAACAACTTTTTGCTAGTGAGCTCAAAAAGTTGTTCCAAGTAAAAGTTGCTTGAAATTCCAGCCAATGGGGTTCTTTGGCACTTTACGTCATAAACAAGATGGCGGCTTCGATTTCGACAAACGCATCAGATATGGCGTATAATATTTTAAATACAATGGTACTCCTTTTCTGTTTATGTCCATCAACAAAAGCGCGAGCGAAATAAAAGAAATAATTTTGGATGTTCGTTTGTCGAAGCAGAAAAATCAGTGAGTTATTTTTCAATGTAGAGATAAAGCGCGGATGACGTCAGAGCATGTCGTTTTGTTTACGACAACCCTTCACCCTTAGATAGGATGAAAAATTGGTCCAAAAAGTTGCACCAAAAATGTACGTGTGATACGGCCTTATCCTAACATTATGTAAGAAGCTTCGAGGATCTAGCTGAATTGAATGAGCAACAAGACAATTGTCTGCAATACCTAAGATTCGATCTGAATATCCTCAACCATAGAGCTTTGAAGAAAATGACATCCTACCTTAATGTCGTTACGTTTTAGAGATCCCATGGTAGTTATTAAACATTAATTTTAAAGTATCTATTTTATTTTAAATAATATATAGTGAAATACGTTTAACGCGGAAATGCTTAAGACGAAATATAGGTCTAACACGAAATAATACAACGGTCCCGGGCACACACAAACTACTATGTACTTTCATACATTTTTTTCTCTTAACACGAAAAGATTTCGCTTCTGGGAATAAACATTTAATGAAACTTTTGAGAAAGGTTCTGTGTTATTGAACTATCCTATACCATATCATAGGAAGAGTTCTTTGCAGTAGATGATGATGCGTACACAGCCTCAATTATGGCAGCCGACATTTTGGAGTTTGTTCAAAAGCTCAGAAAAATATCATTGATGCAGATTCCAACGATGGAAATTAAATGAATAATGCAGCTCCTGTTCCCACGTCATCTGAAATGAGGAACATCATGAAAAGTATGCGTAGTTATTTAGACGCACATTCCAATGATGAAATAAATAACAAAATGGACGACATCGAACAATTTGATGCTAAAAAGGCAATAAAAAGAAAATATCAGATTATTTTCCGAAAACTCAAAATGTTTTGTTTCATTGATTTTTATTAAGTACATGTATGTATACATATCTATGTAAATAAAATGTTCTCTAATACACTTAATTTTGTTGAATATACGGGGTTTTTTCCCCACTATTCTTTAACACGAAAAAATAATTCAGTCCCCTTAGTTTCGTCTTAAACGATTTTCACTGTATGTATATTTTGCGTAAAGAATATTCAATACTGTTCATTTCAGAGAATTAAGTGAACCGAATATCATCGTATAAAAATCCTCAAGGGGAGTGTTAATAATTTTAATTATACTTATAATAAAGTCTCATCAAGAGATTAAACTTTATTTTACAACAAAAATAAATTGTACGCCTAGAAGAACGCTAAAAAGGTACAAAAATAACAGAAACGGGTAAGCATCATTCTCACGAAGGAGAAAAAAAAAAAAAAAAGGTTGTTTCAGAAAAACGCCTCCTGGAACAGGGGCAATATGGGCCCTTTGCTGGGAGGGGGGGGTGGCCTGTAATGATCGGGGAAACGAGGGGGCACGTGACATCGAAGGGGGGCAGCATGGGGCGTGGGCTTCTTGCGTGACATCTGCTTCCCGCCGCATACAAAACAGATTCGAAGGGGAAGGGAAAACGCCCCCGCACCAAACGATAATTTCTCCCGACTCGTAATTAAGGAAATGGTTATACACCGACTGGAGAAATGGAAAAATATTGCGGTGGGCAAGCGCAGTCTTTCTAGTCGAATTGTTGAAATAATGACGAACGAGGGAGGAAGGGCATCCGTTCTTTAGTGGAGATCGAGGAATATGCAAGTAGGTTATCTGATTAATATTAAAGTCGAGGAGGGGAAGTGATTGTTTTGATAGACCCCAAATCGCAATAATTGGCTCCCTCTGTGTGAATGGAGGCCCTACACGGACCATTTGTATGGATATGTTCATAAATATGAGATTTGTTTAACGCAGCCGGTATAAACTGTTTAGAAATGGCATTACTGAAGCCAAACAATTTTACAAAGAGGGATATTAAGGTAACGTAGCTCCCGCGAGTACTTATTCTAGCTCCAATCGAAGATAGATCAATTAGTTTTTCCACCCCTCCCTTCTCCCGGATTTATTATTCATTTCCGTTTGGAGAATTCATTTGTATCTTACTAAATATCTTTTTAGTTCTATTTGATTTCAATCGTTTGCATAAAGATCAACAGCTGCATAAAGAAGATGAAAAGAGCCCGCGAATATTTCTTTTGAAACGAGATATTTTGTATCCAGAGTAGAGTAGATAATCTTCAATGATAAAATGTCAACAAAACTATGTTGTACAGAATTTGTTTTGATATTTCAATAAACACTGCTCTACATCTATGTAAAAGCCATTCTGGCGACTTATTTCGTACTTTCGAATCATGATCAAATGATGTGGTCAACATATTTAAGCTAGTATGTTATACTCTATTTATTACCACAACATTCTACATACTCTCAGTTTCCTATAAAAACACGCTGTGGGACCCTTAATTTTGTTAATCGAGTTTTCGCTGTAATCGTGTCAAACTCGAGGCTTGAACATTAGTACCATGCAGGAACGTCTTTAGACATCTTGAGGCCCTGTGCCCCTATGCAAAAGTAGGCCTTACCTGTGATCTTTAAAAGTAGACAATATATAGGATGCAATGTCTGAAACAAATAAATCTGTACTGCTCACAACCTAACAAACCGGCTCGACCGATGGCCCCATTTAAACAAAATTTGAGAGGCTGGGACCTCTCCCCGGAAACCCCTAGATTTGGGGGGGGAAGAAGCACTCGACATGACCCAATTAATCTATTTACCCAAAAAGAACGACAAATTTTAAAGTTATCCGCAAAGGGGGAAAACGAAAAAAGTGAACGATTGGGAGACTATCAAACTTGATCCTTCCCTTTAAAAAAAGGATCTTTATCATCGATTTTCTTTATCAATTCAATCATAGTGAACCATCGTCACTTTAAAGTTTCCTCTTCTAATAAGAATCAAATCATTATAATTCTAATATTATACCTTCAGTAGTAGTATACCAGACTCAGAAACCCCCTTTTCTCTCTCGTTAGAAAACCTCAACTATATAAGTTTAATTTAAATATCACGTTCTCTTCTTCCGAAGGGTTGGTTGTGACTAACGCAATTCCCAAAAGTTTTTCCCAAAAGGGGTTAAATTGAAGAAACGTGTATAGATCCATCACAAATGAGTTGAATGACTGTTTATGGTATTAGGCCTAGGCATGGATAATGGTCTTCACATAATTATACAGTCTTGCCACTTTTGCCAGTTGACATGCAGTTTCGGAGAATATGTACGGGAATATGTTTTCGGAGAATATGTACGGGAATAATATTTGACCATTAAAACTATCCGGATCATAATCTTATTAAGAGTGCGTCGAGAACGAAACGAGGCCCCCATAGACGGCAAGGCCTGGCCCAGTTGGCACATGCCTTAAGACGTTCCAGGTACCATGAGCTTCAACGATCATGAGTGAGTTTTTAATTAACGTCTTACTTAAAGGAACACGAATGCTATTGGTGGCAGACCTCGTAATTTCAAACCATGGTCAAGTGACGAGAAGGAAAACTCAGCCGGCATCCCCCTCTCCTGTTGAGAGGTCTAGTACGAAGTCTCCCACAGACAAGTATAATAAGATATGGAAGAAATCAAAATTTTCAAAATAAGATATCCATGATGAGTTGCATGTTCAGAATTATCAATTTCATGCTGCTTTTTAAATACGTTTGTAGCAGTTAAGTATTTTTATGATCTAACTTGTTTTTAACAGACAGATCTCTTGTGAGTTTTCTTTCAGCAATGTAAGAACTGTATTGATTCTTTAACTATGAAATCCAATCAAATGACGAAAAAAGCAAACTTCCACATTTTACCAGGGGTTATTGTAACCCCTTTAAAGTCGGCACGCGTCAGCAGTACTTATTTAATACAATAAAATGCGACAAATTTAGAGCCTTCTTAACTCAAAATAATCAAGTTGCCAAAGGTGTGAGGATAAAATTAATTGAAGGGAAGGATCCAAATTTACAATTTAAAATAAGAATTCAATTTAAATAAATGTATACAAACTAACTGCATACATTTAATTATTAATTCATAAATGCATAGAATTTATAATAACATTATAACTACGGAAAAAATATACTTATTTCTATTAAAATGACTAATACAAAATGTTGATACACTCACAACTTTTTTTAAACAAGTAATAATTGAGCGTAAGAATCATATCTTTTGCTGTGAATATATGTTGTGAGTTAAAAGCAATAACATAAACAGAATCGCATTAAGCTACTCTTGCAAAACAACGTCTATTTAATAAAGAAAACTTATACATTAAATACAAATTTTGAAATATTTCACGAAAATAATACGCATTGAAGTTTAATGCTATGAAGATCTCGACGAAAGAGAATTCCCAGTCTTTTAAAATGAGATAAAAATAAATTTTTCTGGAATAGAAAAAAGTGTCCATGACCACTTGGACTCAAAAATCCCTAATATTCTCTAATATACGATAAATATTCAGTAAATCTCTCCAGTTCAAAAACTCTTACTCAAGAAACGAAGTTAAAGCATGCCATCGGGACAAACTGGAATTTTATCATAGAGAGGGTACATTAAAAAAATATCCCTAATACTTCCAGAAAAGGTACTTTTTTTAACCAAAAGAGGGAGAAAAGACACAGAGGGAGGGGGGACGGAAATGACGGATCGTGTGACATCTGCCGGATGCTAGAATGTTCGTCACCCGTTTCTTGCCGATATGACACGCGTTGACCACCCCTCCCCCTTCTTCATCGTATACCCCATTCTTTCGAACAGTCCCCGAGGAAATTGGGGAAAAGGGGCAGGAAAAAAAAAACTCATTTCTCTAGACGCGTGTTCCTATTTTTAGGAACCAAAGACTTAGTGGGATGGAGGGCACACGCAAAAAAACACAAAAAAGGGGAGGGAGGGATATTAAAGCAATGTCATAAGTTCGTATTTCGAAGTAAAGGTACTCGAGTCAAAACATAAGGGAAAAAATAGTAGTGATTAGAAGAGGTACAGTGAAGAATACAAATGGTTACCAAATAAAAATGGGAATTTTTTTTATAACATAATACATCTGATTTGATAAAAATACATTTATTACTCTGTTTCTAAAAAATAAAAAATCAGTTTTATCATGAAATATTAACATTTGTTTAGTCTGATATTTCAATCTCAAATATGCTTCATACATCATCGTTTTTACTTATATCCAATGTATCATAGAATCTATGCATTGAATCATGTTTATACCATTGTGAAACTATTATATGTTAATGTTATTTATTTTACATTATGAAATTTTGAGCATTTATGAAAATTCTTTTTAAATTATCTATTTATATAGAAAGAAAGTGTGTTACGCCAGGGGTATAATAGGTATTCCGCTAATAGGGCTCTCATATCTAAAAAAGGGCCCCGAAGGAATTTTGATACTAGACCCCCTCAGAGATAGCTACGCCACTGTGTTACGCACTATGAAGCAACACAAAGGTTTTTGGCGACGGACTTCGTAATTTGGAACATCGGTGAAACAACGAAGATTACATCTGAGCTGGCACTCCACCTCCAAACTACCACACCATGCCAATGGGAGAACTTTGAGCCACGGCACATTTAACGTGCACCAACTCCTCTACTCGTTAGGTATTTAGTGGCCCTAACGCTTGAACTCACGATGAGCCGGCCACGAGTTCGTGACCATGACCACTAGGCTATCTAGGTAGAGAGATACTACGACAAAATTCCCCCTTCATTTACTGATTTATTACAAGTTCTCCTCGATTTAAATTCGACACTTTTCTTTTAATTTCAAAATAAAGAGTAAATTGTACTAATTCGACAGCAATGAAAATATACTTTAACTTCAATCGTGTAAAAAAAGAACCAGAGGCGGCTCTAGGGCCGGACAAACCGGACCCCCTGACTGGGGCGGCAAATTTTAAGGGCGGTATTTGGATCGAATTTGGAAAATACTTTTTATGTTACAAAAAATTTGATATATTTTCTGAAATATTATTGGGTGGGAATTTTATATTTCATTTAAAATATCTTATTTCCTTATTTTGTACTCCGTATGTTTAATGTCAGTTTTCCTTTATACTGAAACTTGAAGGATTCAAGGCGGGAGTATATGTCAAATCACGAAATTTGATATGTTTGCACATCTTTCACTAGTAATTTTCTCCTCATCCAGGAGTGGGGTCACAACGGATATTCCTTTCATCCATACGATGTCCAGTGTCAGCTATACAAAAGGGGATTTGGTAATAAGAGTTTTTAGTAGATAGAGAGCTACAGGAGATGTTTTGTTTTAGTCTTGAGAGTAGTTACTATAAGTAAAAATAAACGCTTGTGATCCCCACCATCTTAAGACTATTTCAAAGAAATTGACCTTCTGAAATGGGCTATTTTTTCTCTTGCATTTTACTTGTTCGAAATAATTAAAAGGTAACTATGCGCTTAATTTCGAATTATTTTATATTTTTTGACTTATAATATTATATCAGTAGCGCACACAGGAATTTTTCAAGGGGGAGGCCCGGGGTCGAAAGTTCACCGTTCTTATATCATGCTCCTTTTTGATTTTGTCGATTTTCGGGAACAAAACAGTAAAAAACTAATTATTGAATAAATAATTAGCAATAATTAATGAAATTAATCATTAATAACAAATGCTTAATTAAATTTTACGTACTATATACTTAAAATTATAATCAATCGGAAAAAAATCGAGGGCTTTGGGGGGTCCGGACCCTCCCCCCCAACCCCCCCAACTTATATTTATCACTGTATTATATATATACTCCCTTTTAATTCGCAAGAATTATTCAAGTTTTATAGGTGTATATCTATGTGAACAATTTATCTTTCATAACTATAATTTGCTTTGGCGAAAGGAGCGGCATTTTCTATTTTTGTCCGGGACGGCAAAACTGCTAGAGCCGACCTGTAAGGACATCCATAAAATGTAAAAATAAGACTAATTAGTAAAACATATCAGTAAGTATCACCTGTACTCTAATTACTTTTTAACTTAATAAAGCAAAAGCTATCAATTTTTTATAACAATGATCCGTAATATCCAGCAATTATTTCCCCTATCGATAATCGTAATCAATGTCTGCTCTAAATTACGACGATGAGGCAAACAGATAAATGTATATACTTTACTTACACAGCAAAGGCTACTAAAAATCCGAATTTATCAAATAAAAATCGAGACTAAATAAATAATGAAACTATTAATATAAAATAAAATTATATAAAGTGAAAATATAATATCCACTGCAAAAATAACTCTGTTCTATAGTTCTCTTGAGCATTCTACAACTGATATTCTAGCCCCCGTTAAATTCGAAATGTAACCACCTGGATTCATTCCATTTATCTAATTTCTCCATAATTCTTTTAAAACGAAAGGTAAACTATAAATTTATTGAGAAAAAAAATCCTAACAGAAAATTTTCAAATATATATTTAAAATATACTAAAAAAATGTTTTCGAGTCTTGACCTAAAATCCCATTAAATTATCTAAATTATTCTTCAATACTTTTGCTCCCATTATAATTCAAATGTTGTGACCATTTTCAGCTTTTTTTTCGAAAAACAAAATTTTATAAATCGGATTGATTGGTAAATTTAAAAGGACAGCAAAACATCTGTATCTGAAACAATAATTTTTAGATAACAAATACCATAATGACATACATTTTATCCAAACAGATAGCAATTCTAAAGAATAATTCGCTGTTGATTCTCTACAACGATACTACTTTAAATGCTACATTGTCTTTCTCATATCTGTTACTTGGTTTTTAATTAAAATTCATCAAAATTGCAGAGGCGTAAACGTAAATGAATATCCCCACAGCTAGATCAAAGGCTCTCAAACTTTTTTAACCCATGGGCCCCTTTTTATAGTCAAAACTTGCCCACGGACCCCCCTCCCCCAAGTGAAAAGCTACAGAAATGCATAGTAAAAAATTACAAATTTTAAAAAAACATTGTGTTGAAGAATTATTTATTGAAAGTATAACTTTTGTTTAAAATATAGTTTTAAAAAAATTAATGACTTGGATGAACTTGATGAGATGTTATGAGTATTTATGTCCGTCTCAATGTTTGTAAGTAGCAGCCACAAATCCCCACGAGCACTAGTTTTTATAGTCGGTTTATTTTATTTGTGTGGTGAGGTTTTTTACGGCATTGGATTTATACGCTCTACCAAATTGAAAGACAGGACTCCCTCATTTGTAGATATTTCAATATGATGCTCCTGTATAAGTATGGATTCATCTGTGTTTGGGATCCGAGTTAGTCCACGTGCAAAAGGTTCAACACCCAGTCGGAAATATCCAAGTGAATTATTATATTTATTTAAATTTCCATAAAAATAAAAATTGATAATTTTTTAAATTTTATATTAAACCTTGCGCAGATCCCTGACGTTATTCAGGGACCCCAGTCAATTTTGATTTTCCATGGACTCTCTGAGTAACATTGGGGGTCCCTGGGGATCCGTAGTGACCATTTTGGGAACTACCGAGCTAGATTAACTCGCATGAATGTTCTTCGATGATTTACCAACTACATGTATTATGTAACGAAATGAATCTTTGCAACTTAATAACTTGGAGTAGGCGTATATTAACGTCGCATTATAAAGCAATACAAGGAATATTGGCGACGGACACTGTATTTTTGACTTATGGTCAAGTGATAAGGACCCCACTTGCGCCGGGACCCCCTTCTCTGAACCCCCATACCACGCCAATCAATAACTCAGAACATCTTTATGAAAATTTCTAATAAAAATCATATTGCGAAGCAGGCTGACAATCTAATAACGCAAATCATTTTACTAAACAAAACATCACGATTTGCTGAAATTAAGATTCCTTCAAAACCATATTTTTATATTATCTCTCATACATGCAAAATTAAATTTATTTTATCAATATGAACGTTGTTTCACCTTTTCTTCACCTGAAATTCGTACTACAATCACGACGGTGAATTAAAAAAAAAAGATTAAATAAAGTTATCTACACACTCCACACGCAAGGCATCTCTAAAATCCACCATCTCTTCGCTTCGGCAGATCTCACCAAGAATAGAAGAAACGAAGAGCAGGGGGGTGGCACGAGTTTCAACCTCGTGATCCAAAGCGCGCTCTCCAAGAAAGAAGAATTCAATCTCCCGGGCGAGCGTGACCGGCCAGTTAATTGACTCTCCCCGGGCGGCTCAATGGTCCGCAAAGTGTCAGAGACCGTCACCGACCGCCGGTCACCTATGGCGACGGTGGGCAGCGGATTGTGGCTAAGCCCGACCACGGACAATGAGGACGGACGAGCCGACGCCCAACCCTTTGTTGGGCCGAACCTGTTCGTGACGTTCCGATACATCTCAAGATGGAGTTTTTCTTGGAGATTTGGAGCGATTTTTCTTTTTCTTACCTTCGGATATCATATATTTTCGAATTTTTTCTTCTCCAGTTAAAACAGTTGTCATCAAGGCTTGTGGGAGACAGAGTCAACCGGAACATCATTTTCATGTGCGATCACCTAGAATTTGCCGGCACGTGTTTAACGAATGAGCAATATACTGAATTTAGTACCATTTTTAAGAACTTTATTTAAGTAATATTAAAAAAACGTAAAAGTCTAAAGAATGGTCTGGTTCAGAAATATGAAGAATATTTAATCTCGTACCTCAATGTCCCAATTTCCTTAAAGAAGACTGACCTGGTACAGAAACATGATTAATTTCATTCCTCAATCTCTAATTTTCATTAAGACTGAACTGGTACACAAATATGAAGATTAGTCTCGTACATCAATCTACCAATTTTCGTAAAGCAGACTGATCTGATACAAAAATACGAATATTAATCTCGTACATCTATCTACCAATTTTCGTAATGACTGATCTGGTATAGAAATAGGAAGATTTAGTCTTGTGCCTCAATCTCCTAATTTTCATAACGAAGACTGATCTGGTATAGAAATATGATTAGATTCGTTCCTCAATCTCCCAACTTTCCGTAAAGACGGAACTGGTACATAAATATGAAGATCAGTCTTGTACTTCAATACTTGTACAGACTTTTTTAGCACGTTTTTTCCCTTTGAGAAAACAGTTAACATTTATTTATAAAAATCGTGTTTTAGTAATGACTATGTAGTACCAAAAAATAAAACAAACCCATATTCTTGTAAATACATATTCAAGTAGTTTTTTTTACTAGGGACATTTTTAAACGGCACATCTTTCAATTATTCCACGAGGCCTTTCAGAGTCTCTAAAAGAGGAAAATCTTGACATTAAAAACATTCGCAGACCCCCTAGAAAGGCGCTGAGGACCCCGGGGGTCCTCGGATTACAGTTTAGGAACCGCTGTTGTGAAGTATTATTATATGCCCTTCTTATGTATATTTTCAAAGGTGGAAAGAAAAGACACATACAACTCATCATGAGAGAAAATATTATTTTTAAACTTAAAACAAACCAATCGCTATTTCCACATTATACTCTTATCTGAATTCGAGAAAAAACACAGTGGGAAAAGCCGCTTATCTCCTATAACGTGTATTTTCCCATTATATATGTCTTTCCCAGAGAAATGCCATTTGACTTATCTCGTATTGACTCTTCGTCAGCTTATCACGCCGAAAGTATGCGAATTGTAAAGTACGCTAAAAACAAGCGATAACAAAGTAAACAAATGGGAAGACAAAAAAAAAAAATCAAACACACACAGGTACAAAGTGTAACAGGAGGACTTCGGAACCCACCATCAGGATAAGTCACGGGTTGTGGAGATCATTCACCCCTTTGTGGTCAAGACCACACCTGATGAGGAGGGCAGAACACACAGAGGGAAAAAAAATACCGAGACAGTGAACAGCTGTCATTACCGTTCACTGATGAGGTTAGAATTAATGTCGGATTGAGCAATGTGCCAGAGGAAAGAGTTTGGATTCGTCACACAGACCTGAAGATGAGATAATAACATAAAAAGGAAAGAAAAGTAGCTTTTTTTTATGTAGAAAGTCGTGGTTGGTAAATTGGATTGGTTTGATTCATGTTTGCCACATTAGGTGGCATTATTAGTCTTAAGTGGTTTCTGAAAAAGGGAGGGTCTTTAAAACTTCAAATAATATTAAAATTTTCTCAATAATAGCGCACTTTTCTAGCCCCCTTGGAATCGTAAAACATTTATAAAACCTGAATTACATTAAATGATTAAATTTAATTTTCATATTCAATTTTAATAAATTCCATCGATTAAAAAAATAAATATTACCGTTAAATCCGGCGTATAAACGCGCACCTATACTTTTAAGCTACAATTTTTAATCTTTAGATATATTCGCCATATAACGCACACCCCCTTTTTTACGAAGGAGTCTGAAATATATGTGCTGGATACATATGCACAATGCTCTTTTGCTTTGAAATAATTCATTCGAGGTATTATTCCAAGATTTAGAAAAAAAATAGTACACTTCTAGAGCTACTACCATTTACGTTCATATAAGGAATGTCATTTCTTTTAAATAAACAGTATTTGATCTATTCAGAAATCTATATATTTTTTACATGCTCATCTATTTATTTTTATTTATTTATTTTATTTTTAAAGCTTCCATTTTCATACTCGGCTTATAACGCGCACCTGTTAATTTCGATCTTATTTCTTGTGTTCCAGGTGCACATTACATGCCGAATTTTATGGTAATTCCATTTTCTCTTCAGCAATATTTTTTACGAAATTTTGGCTGAATTTGTGCATGAAAAAGGTAAACACAAAAGAAGGGGAACCTTGGGGAAAGATCGATTCACAAATTAAATTATTTTTTTTAACTTTTAATGAGTACTGATTTCTGATTACAAGAGATTTGTTTGAACAAAAAATTCAAATTGAAATTTAGTAAGTGATATTTTTCATCAAAGTTTATCGCTTTTTCAAATAGAGATAATGAACTGGTGAATCAGAAATTCCACCATGTCAGTCGACAATGAACAAATGTCACTTTTAAAAATAGACAAATATCCTTTTGAACAAATCTTGTCAATAAGCCTGTGAGGTTTGAAATATTATTCGTTCGAAAATTCTACTTTTCTCCTCAAGTGAATTTGAATGCGATAAAATGTACAGTAAGACCCCGCTTAAAGCGGGTATACGTTCCATCAAAGTAGAACGTAATATGAAACAGCATTAAGAACAGCCCGCCATCATGTAAATAATGGGATTAGGGGAAGATAGGTAGAAAATTGGTCCGGGTATTTTACCATTATTAGATTTAGTAGTATGTTTTTATAACAATAGAACAAAAATTTATTTCTTACAAATATAGAAATATAATAAACGAATATACATATAAAATAAATAAAATTCTAAGTCTTGGTTTAATGGCATATTGAGTTCAATTTCGTCGTCAGTTCATAAAGAAAGTCGTTTTTCCATTCCCTCTATTTTATTTTTTTCTAGAACGGATAATTCTAGTTCCAGAGCTTGTCGTAGTTGTATTTGCCGATGACAGTATTTTTTTTCTTTATTCTTAAGAATTGTCCTTATTGTTGAAGTTGCCAAATTCATTGCAGCACCAATTTGAGATTGACGTTCACCAGTATCTAATCTTCTAATCACTTGCATTTTAGTTTCAAGTGAAAATGCTTTTTCCTGTTGCTCTATTTTCGTGTTTTTTTATTATCACCCATGATAAAAACTAAAAATCATAATATTTGTCATTATAGCAATCGTTATATTAAATAAATTTATACTTACAATAACGTCAACAAATGTTTGAAACAAAAATACGTTCGTATAACTTCACAGGAAAGAAACACAGATAAACTGCTTCGAATATCGAGAAGCCTAATGCTGCGTGCAATTTTGGGAATCCCACAATTAAAATAAAATAGCGTTAAACCGAAACAGCGCTAAGCGGGGTCTTACTGTATCTGAAAAGGAAAGAATTAATGAAGGCTTCTCCGGAATTAAACTTCTCCTTCGATATTTGAAAATGTTCCTTGAAGATATCAAAATCCATAAAAAAGTCATTAAAAGATAAACTAAAGAATTTCAGAAATCAGGAGAGGGTGAGTGTCATATTAACGTCACTCTGTAAAGCAACACAAGGGCTCTTAAGGACGGATCTCGTAATTATGAGCCTGGGTCAAGTGATGACATCTGAACTGTGGCATCCCCTCTCCAAATTACCACACCATACGAAAGGGAGGGGACTTAGAGCCACGACGGATTTAACGTGTATCAGCCTCCTTCTAAAAGGCAGGGTTTTCAGTGGTATCAGGACTCGAACCCCGCGACAATCCGGCTACGAGTTTGTGACCATAATTGACCGCGGCCATACTTTACAAATTGGAAAGAAAACTTCATTTCAGATGAACCTTGATTATTTTTTTCTCTTTTGAACTGAAGTACTAATTTATGTTTGAGAAGAACAATAGAACTTCTATAGCACTAACATTGGTTTACAAATTCAAAACAGATGATAGATGGGAGCCTTAACCCTTTTTTGCCGATTAAAAGTTACGCGATTTGCTTCCCAGTGCCACCGTTTTTCACATAGGAGCGCTCATGGTCGGGGGGAAAGGCACAAAAAAATAACAAATTTTTCTCTGATATAAATAAATCCCTCCCAAGCACTGCCTAGGCCATTTTATATTGCATTCCAAAACCTTTGGAATACATCTACCGATAGCAGCGCAAACGAAGTAATCGTATTTTGGTAGGACGTATACATACGTCCGGGGCACTCAACGCACCAGTTTAGCGAGACGGATATATACACAGAAGGCAGTTGAAGTGTTAAATGACTATGAATCAAAATATGAAAGTAATGTACCAAATTAAATTTGAATTCATTTTGGTTCCAGTTAAACTTTCCTACAAACAGCAACAGTGAGCAGATTGCCACCAAATTTGGTACACAATAAACGAAATGTACTCAATGGCGCTCAGCATGGAAAGACAACCAATTTAACAAAAGAAACGATAAACGGAAAGAGTAAATGATAAACACTGAGATAAGAATAAATTTAACACAAGGAATGCATAAATTTTAACCTGTACTTTGACTAGTTTTGATCACCATCTTATCGCACACTAAATTATAGGTATAAAAATCAATAACAGTGATCCCGCACTGAATGAAAAAAATAGTTCAATTTATCAGAAAGATGTACAGATTAACCAAAAGTCGTAGGTGGATCAATTGTTCAACATGTTCAGGACGACGTAAGGAAAATTAATGAATGGGCCACCATCGTGAACCTGTAAACTTGCCATATGATGGGCAGTGTGGTCAAAAGCAAATCATAGCGGTGTGCTGAGATGTTTTGCACGGGAAAACGTATATATATTGTTACGTAGATCCGAGGGTTCTAGGTAAGTTTTTATGCAGAGAGGTAATCACAAAGAAATAAACAGTTCTTCAAGAGCGATGCGAATTTATTAACAAAATCAATCCTTTAAATACGGGATTCAGCAGCAATATTCACAGAGTAAATCTCCGAAGGTCTTCACACCTTCAACAATCAAACACAATAACCAGTGTTTAAAATACACGTAAGTAAAGATTATTCACAAGCACAGCCGAACTAATCGCTGAATCAAAACGATCCCTCACACTACCGCTGGTTGATCAGACTCATCGCCGTCCCGGCGAGCAGCATCTTATTATAGGCGTGACTGGGAAACCAGAAATATAGCCGCTCGTGACATTGGTGGAGATCCACTACTTTCTAAAGATTCCGAAGGGGTTCGAACTCGCCAACACGGTCGCCAATGACGCCAAAATGGTCGCCAAAAATGATACCAACTTGGCTCTAACGCCAAGATTTCGCCAAGTTCTCATTGAATCGCCATTATAACGTAAGGGACAGCATTGCTTGTGAATGGTACAATTTTAACATGAAATAAACATAACATAGAGTAATATAAATGCATTAAACACTCCAATACAAATTATTTACACTATTTACACAAAATTCGTAACAATATATATATAATGGAATTCTTCAAGTTGGCGAACGTTACATCTCCACGATAGACCGGGTTCTTTAAATAGACTACGCATCTTGGTTTACAGTATATATAAATCTAGTTCTGAATTTTTCAAATTGTTTATGCACATTTCCATGTGGATTATTTTCTTAGTTAAATTTATCATTTTACCATGCAAAGCACTACCCTAATGTACATTTGTAAACTTTAATTCCTTTTTAATCTTCAGAAATTTCGCGTATTGACCATATACCAAATTTGACTCCAAATCGCTCACTCATTTTAGCTGCAAGATGCTGCTTAAAAAAAGATTCATTATAACCGTAATTTAAAATAAAAACTATTTCCTAAAACAATTGCTACTCATTACTGCTACCAAGAAGAGGCATGATCTTTATTAGAAATTTATTCTTAAATTTCCAATAACTATCTTCTGTCTTCAAACAGAATTTTCCTGAAATAACTCAATTTTACACAACATCAAGTTAAACAGGTAAAAAAATTAAAATTATAAATATAAATTCAGTGAGTTATTGGAAATAATACAAGATTTTCATCCTGAAACCTTTTTGAAGAATTGTATGGCATTTGTGAAATATGTAATGAAAAAATAAGAAAACACCAACGTAAGAATGTCAACTGCGAAGTAGTGACTGAAGAGTACATTAAGTTCAGTAATGTAAATAAAAAACATGACTTGAAAGCTTTTCTTGAAATACATTATTTTTTTTGTAGAAATGAGTTATGCTTCAATTTCTAATAATCGTTGCATTAACTCAGTTTTTGTAACCAGTATTAATACTTCATTGGATTTTAAATTTATTGCTTTGTATCAGAGTTAAACTTCTGTTATATAAGATAATTCGATTTGAGAACTAGAAAAGATTAAAGCTTTGTTCTATGTTTAAAAAAGATCCGGGGAAAAGATATTTTTTCGAGCGGATTTTTGAACATTCAACGAAATTCTTTCTTTCTTGAGCAATCGCATTAAAATAAAAAGAGGGGGACTATTCAACTTCGAAGTCTTACAAAATGAAAAAGATGCATCGAAGACATTTGTGTGTTAACGTAAAGGGGTAGGAGAAGACTAATTATCGAAGATGTATTCATAATTGTGAAAGAAAAGATTAATGGGAAGTAAATGCGTATTTTATTAGGAAAAAAATTATTTTTCAGACAAAACAATCGATTACATAGCATTGACGTAATTTATAATAATAAAGCCTTAATCTCTTTCAAAAACTTCAGTATTTGTTTTTTGCAAAGAACACGTTTTCCCCCATTTCCTCACAATGGCAACATTTTCATTGTTACGAAACAAGTTTTTAATTAAAATTGAGGATTTGTGTGTGAATCATTTAACTTTAACAAACAAACTTCGAACGATTTTTTAAAGAGAATTTCAAGTATTAGAAGGAATTATTAAATTCTAACATTTTGCGGTTATATTATTAAAAAAATTAATGTATCCTATTTATTATTTAACATCGCAGAGTGGCCATCGATGTCGATTATAGTAAAACCTGTTTTTGTGCGGTCTTTTTTTATGCGATTTTTATTTTTGTGCGATTTTATGTGCGATCTTTTTATGAAGTGTATGAATTTCAATGGCTTTACCGCTACTGTAATATTTTATATCTATTTACCAGTGGCGTAACGGAGAATGTTAGATCCCCGGTCAGGTTTTGCCTTTAATATTTTATAAATTGGTGCAAATACGTATTTAGTTTATAAGCCTTGGCCCCTACAGTCCCTGCCCCGTGATGTGGGGGTGTACGTAACGCCACTGAAATGTAGACATTTCAAGACGCTCTGTTCATTTGTTATAAAAAGTCTCCCGACAATGCGCATTCACTTGCTTTCTCTCAACGCTCCAGTAAGCTCGAACTTGATTGAAGACGAAACTTTCAATGACAGTGACATTATCAATAATTTGATAGATTATGAAGACGGACAAGAACCGTATTCTTTGAGAGCGGATAAAAATATGCAGGGATCCAGCTTTCCAACAAATTGGAAAAGCATTTTCTCAAAATATATACCAATTAAAAAAGGAATATAAAATTCCAAAAAGATCTTCAATCATGTATATCTGGTTATTGCGACATTTACAAACAACTGTGTGTGTGTGACCACCCGACCTTTGTCACAAAAAGTTATCTCTTACTTTATGTTGCCAAAAAATAAATCAATTGAAATTGTACCTTCAAGTGACGAAATCGATTTTGAACTTATTCATTACAGGGCTTTGGATTACGATGAGTAGCAATGAATTATGTATGTGCATTTTGAAAACTTATCTGTGTATACAATGAGAAATTATATGTTTTCAAAATGATTCCATGTGAATATTTAATTTTTTATTTATTTTGTTATGGAAGTACTCTTACAAAAATTTTGTAAAATTGGCATATTTATAAATGCAATTTTTTTATGCGGTCCCAATCTACCGCATAAAAAAAAATTTCTATAGCATTTCCACGAATTAGTTTGTTTTATGTAAGAATTTATGAAATTTTTGAATATTTTTTTGTGCGTTTATTTTTATGCGGTCCTTATTTACCGCACAAAAACAGGTTCAACTGTACTGTCATTTTGAACCAACAGCACTGCTTCTTACACGTCTCGAAACACTAATAATAATTTTTTTTAAAAAAAAGCGCGAGAAAAAACTTTAACTCATTTACATTACGACTCTAAAAATTAAAAAAGCGGGGTTTTGTTATAAATTAATTTTAAAGGCAGCCCCGTCTGAAAATTCTTTTATTTCCCCAATATTGTATTCTTAAATTTCTGAATGTAATGATTATTTTTCAAGAGAAAAATAAAACATGCAAGTACCTTAATAGATCATCATAATGTGGCTTGGAGGGAATATTTTCAACTAGAAGGATTCAAAATTCGGCCAGAGAAAATCCAATATATGCAACAAAAGCTATCCGAAGTATTTGTAAACATGTGATATACTTGTATAAACACGACTCCAACATATCAAAGAAGAACATATCATCGACTCAAACCATTTTCATCATGAGAAACAGGTGAAAAGATAAATCCGTACCCGATACACCATTTAAAAATTGATGTCACAAAAACGAATTTCTTCTTAAATTAGAAAGATGAACACAATGCTACTACTGCATTTCATAATTTAGACGAAATTACTCCGAAGGTGACTGCCTACATTCAGAACCTTGATTTGGAAAAAACGTACGAATGGATAATTATTTTGATATCTAGCACCAGTTGAATTAGAATATATTTAAGAAATTGTTTTAAGAATATCATAACAAGAAAAAAATTATTTAAATGCTTTTCTTTTTGTCAAAAAAAAGAAGAAAAAATGACAACTTTCAAAACCGTCTCCTTTATCAAAAATGCTTCTATAATAATAATATTTAGCCTACACATAGCTAGAACTTCTACACAGGGAATGAACTACAATTTATATTATTTATAATTTAGAAGAGAATTCATTTATTATTTAATATATTAGAGAAGAAAAATTAAAAAAAAACACCGGTTATTACTTTAGTTGATCGCAACTTTGAAAACAGTGTCAATTTTTCAAAAATGTTAGCTCAGGCTATATAGAGAAGTCTTAGCTATACATAGGAAAAAATATTATTTTACAAGCATATTGTTCATAAAAGGAAGAATAATTTGTAAATATGTCATTTTTTCATTATTATTAGTAGCAGTAGCGCACACAGGAATTTTTCAAGGGAGGGGGTCCGGGGTTGAAAGTTCACCATTCTTGTATCATGCTATTTTTGATTTTGTCGATTTTCAGGAACAAAACACAGTAAAAACTAATTATTGAATAAATAATTAGCGTTAATTAATAAAATTAATCATTAATAACAAATATTTAATTAAATTTTACGTATTATATACTTAGAATTATAACCAATCGGAAAAAAATCAAGAGCTTTGGGGGGTCCGGACCCCCCCCCTTGTGTGCGCCACTGATTAGTAGTATTACTTTTTTTTCTTTGCCAAATAATTTTTTATTGTAATAATATTCTTACAACAATTTAATATGTATACTCTAATTTAACCGATACTAAATATATTTTAAAAAATCATTTATACACTTTTTAAAAATTACGTTTCTAAAAGTAGCCTTAAAAAGATTAATTGTATTTTAAACCAATTACCATAATCTTCTTGGGAAAACTCCAACACTACTCAAATCTGCATAATAAGTCACTACAGTAACAAAATGATACATTAAATTAAAAAATAAAAAAAGGATTATTCTCTGGAAGGGAAGGAGGGGAAAACAATGTTTCAACATGAGGAGAAAAAGAAACACAATTTAAGAGGGGGAGGAGAGCGGGAATTAAAAGATTCCCCCAAAACAATTTCCATCTGGAGGAGACGACCGCGAAATGTCATCTCGGAATCTCCCAAAATAGCGCCGAGCCGGATGACGCAAGCGAGCGTCTGTCTCTGCCTCTCCAGACGTGTAACCCCGTTTTTGTTGGGAAAAATCCCTTTGTCAGGGATGTCAACGATCCAGGAATGCAACATCCAAGGTAACTCACCTTCGCCGCGCGGCTTCCGTTTTCACTAACACTTTCGCGAAAATGCATTATCATTGGGACCATCCAGTTACAGAATTTCTTAGAGGGGGGAGAAGGTGTTACGTTTCTGAAAGGAGTGAATGAAATGGAAAGGAAGCATCCGCCTCGGATGGCAAGGAGTTGGAATCTTTGACTGGTGTTCGGAAAGCGCTAAGTTTTATTCCGGTAGAGAAGTCACAGGAAATTGTTGAGGATTGTGGCATCAATACTTACGACTCCCTGCAAGTATTAGATTTGACATTTTCATTATTCTACTCAAAAGTTTTTCTGCCAATGTCACTTATCACTGACGATGAGCTTCAATGTTTTCAATCATGAGAAGATGAAGTCACAGTGAAGTACACAGGGAATCCCGGCCGGGATCCTCCCCAAAGTCCTTTTTTATTATTTTTCGATTGATTATAATCCTATATATATAGTCCGTAAAATTTTATAAAGAATTTGTTATTAATAACTAATTTTATTAATTAATGCTAATTATTTATTCAATAATAATTTTTATTGTTTTTTGTTGCCCAAACCAACAAAGTTAAAAGAATATGTTGGCGGTGTATTGGAGCGTGATACGAGAATGGTGGACTTTCTAACCAGGATCCCCCCTTGAGGAATTCCTATGAGCGCCACTGTGAAGTCAACTTCTGTTATGAGGAAGTATCGGTTAATACGAAATAATACAACGGTCCCGAAAAATATGTATTTTCATGCAATTTTTCATGACGTTTTTCCTCGGAGTTCCCTTTGAAGGATTTAATGGTTTGATCTACCATGTTTTATAGAAATTGCAAAACGTAATGCTATTTCTAATGGAACTTTTACGTATAAGTATTGCTTTGATTCCTAAAATTTAGATTATTAAATTTATTTCAATGCAATAATCTAGAAAATTTCTGTTAAACTACATTCCTCTCTTTCAATTTTTGAAAATACTCTTTTAAATAATTTTTTTAAAGATCTGAAATCCCATTTACGATTCCTTAAAAGCAGACACAAAAATAGTTTCAAAAATCTTAGGATAAGATTACAATATAGCTAATACGTAAGAAATAATTTTACAGCAGTCTTCCAGCTTTATTTGTTTGTTCTTCAAAATTTATTTAATCACCTTCAAATATATATACCAAATTACATTTGAAGCAATTCCAAAGGATCAAAAATATATATTAATTCAAAATAGTTCGTTGAAGAGAGCGTTAAGTTTTTATAAGTAATCGCCTCCATTATCATGTTTAAAAATTTGAGATGCAATATAGTGTCAATTCTCCAATTTTTCGTATTTCCTGTTTTTTTCAACATTAGACAATCGTTTGTCTATCAAGTTTCCAGAATCGGACAATAGTTTTTATATAAGAAATATTTGTTACATATGCAGCTGAAATATACAATATTCCATCATCGTTCAAATTATGCTATATTTGAAATAGACACCAAAATATGGCTATGATATACTGTAGACTCGCTAATTCAAAACTTCGATAATACGAACTTCTCGCTAATTCGAAGTATATGCTCAGCTCCTAGAGAAAAACTCTTGATATTTCGAACTAAAACAATGCGTTTTCGTACACTTAATATTTCGAAGTAAAATCCGTCGCTGGCCAGACTACAACACGCTATAATTGAAAGAGATCTTATAAAACTCTCGACAATTCAAACACTCACTATCATGTAGAGTCTGTGATGGGCCCCATCGCGTTTTCTACTAAAATCTCTAGGGTTCTTTGGGGCCGAAAAAGGCAAATTCTTTCCAACCAAATCCAGAAGCGAAACGTTAACATGCAAATTAGAAACCTTTTAAATAGCAGAAGTTTAACGTAAGCGTATGACCTATTGGGAAGTGATTATACTAGTCTGGTTTACGCGCGTGAACTGAAGGAAGAGAAGAAAGCCGTCGTTGAGTGTGAAGCTATCCGTGACAGAACGATCGAGTCAAGGTGGATCAAATTCCACGCGAGATAATCAAAAGATATTTAGGATCCGAGAGGATTGTGATTAAACAAGAGATTAAGGTAGGATCATTCTAGTATCTATTAGTAACTATGATATAAACAGAGATTAGGAATAGACGGGAAAATGAAATATAGTGGTTAAGATCGCGCTTATTTGGTAATACGTATTGTGTGTTTTCTCACCTCAAATCCGCTAAAGTTATAATATAAATATTATCATTGTTAGTGTTTAAGTTAAGATCTTAATAAAACATTTTAAGATCATGACAACGCCTGGTTCTTCTTTCAATCCCACACCTCTAGGTCACGAAGATAACTTAGGAGTAAGGCATCACCACTGGTGAATACCTCACAAGTCCTATAGCAAAACAGGATGGAGTTTACGTGTTTTGTGCTGTATTGTCTTTATGTGTCTCCTCTTTATTAATAAAACATGAAGCAAACCCTCAATGCAATAAAAAAAGTAACACATTTTTTCGTCAAAAAAGATTAATTATGTACAGTATATATTCCTTTATATATATATCTATATAATAGTTGTTTTTAATACATAAAAGTATTACTTTTAATACAGGAACTCTTAACTGCTGTATAATATTTGTATTTTTTAAAAATACTCTAAAATAATTTTATATTTATGTACAATTGTTGCTTTATTACATAGTTTCAAATTTAAACGGGTTAGAAAAAAATTCTTTTCGTGCATTTTGGGAATTTTTCCTACCCTCTTGATAATTCGAAGTTTTTCATTGGTCCCTTCAACTTCGAATTATCAAGAGTCGACTGTATATATTAAAAATATGTAGATGTCATTAAGCATTGATTAATCATTTTGCCAGTAATACATTCCAAGCTTCAGTAAACAGCAGTGTGTGTGCAGAGTGATATTCGCTACCAGACCAATAAACTTGAAGGGTGTGTAGGACATTCCGGGACGATTCGGGATACATAGGAATGCAAGGTCGAAAATGCTGTGGTTGCAAGCGAAGGTGCAGAGAAAACGAATGGAAACAGCAAAGCATTCACGGGACAGAAACATTTTATTAAAGGTTGTACTGCAACAGGTGTTCCAAATTACGACCAGAATTCACCTGGCAAGCCTGACAGCGGAGCTGTATTCCTGGTATAACCACCAAGTAGCGTACCCGTTACAATCAGCAGCTCTGAACACAATCAGCATGTCGACCAGTTCCTCGTTAGAATACGTGTTCATCCTACTATCTTGGGAAACGGATTGCATATTTCGAGACAGCAGGTTCCATTTCATGAAACCTTCTGTTCAGCGCCATCTACCGCAAGATTGCCGGGAGAGATCTTCCAATGGTAAGGAATTTCATGCAGCACCGCCGTCAGGCTTGTCAAACGACTTCTAGTCGTAATTTGGACAACTGTTGTAGAACAACAATTGAATAAAATGTTTTCTGTTCCATTAATGTGTTGCTGTTTCTTTTCTTTTTCTTTGCACCGAAGCTCGCAACTATGGCATTTGCGACCCTGCATTCCAATGTCATTCCAAGTCGTCTCCGCACCCCCTTACACACTCTGCAAGTTTGTCGGTCTGCTAGCGAATCACCCTGTACATAGAAAGAGAGGTTCAATTCAATAACATAACCTCTTGGTAGCTAGAACCGTTCTTTGCATAACACAGATAATAAAATGTGCATACAATATTTTTATTCCCTTCTTGCTTTTGTATAAACGATTTTTAAACATCAACTGCATTTTCTTTTTTGAAAGCTAATTAAACTATATCAACAAAGCCATCTGGAGGTTAAAAATAAGAATTTTTTCGCAACTGATATTTCAAGTCGAATCTGCAAAATACGCATGGCACATGTCCAGAAACACAGACGTAACTAGATTGTGATTTTACGGGTGGGGAAAAAAATTTTTCGAGAGAAAATTCCTCAGAGTTCATTTCTGAAGAATTATTCCACCTTACAGGACTTAAAACCAAATAAATTTTAATTTGTAAAAAATAAATCACTGAATCTCTGCAGACATAAGTTTACTATGACATTTAAACATTTTTAAATGATGTAATCATTTCAGAAATCATATTCTACATTTCGAATGCTCTGTTCAAAATAATATGAATATTAAAAAAAGGATGTTAACAGTGAAAATTTTTGACAAAAATTCATGTAGAGCTAGCTCCGACATAATACGTTACGAAAGTCTAGATTTTGGACTATTTTAGATTTATGCTGCTGCACAATAGCATTTCCGAAACTATGTTCTAATAGTGGGCAAGTATTCCGTGGAAAAAATTACTCAATATTGAAATTCCTGAAATGTTCATGGTAATGTTTCAGGTTTTCAATAGTTTTAGGCGTGCCACATTTCACAGTAATCATTCCAGAAAAATCAGAGTAATCTTTTTTTTTTGATGAATGCACATTTAGGATATCTTTTTTAATCTAATATTATTAAGGACCTAAATTTATTACCTATATATAAATAAAGTTTTAAATGATGTAATAAATTTATTTATCTCATATGTGAGAACAATAATAAAAAGCCATTAAGTCCCGTTCAATATTACGGTTACAAATTGGCAATAAGGCGCAATTTTCAGTTCAAACAACTACTTCAAGCTCAAAGCTGAAAATTGACGAGTGAGTGAGTGAATATTCACGTCGCACTGTTCAGCAACACGAGGGCTTTTGGCGACCGACCACGTAATTTTGAACCATGGTCAAGTGACGTGAACGACACCTGAGCTGGCACCCCCCTCTCCTAACTACCACACCACACCAACGGGAGGACGTTTCGGCTCTCGACAGATTTAACGTGCATCGCTACCCTACACGGCGGGTCTTTAGTGGTACTGGGCTAGAACTCATGACACGGCTGTCATGATCCGATACCTAGACCACTGGGCTACCGCAGCCACGTGTTTTGATCAAGAATATTGAGTCTAGGAGGGATGTTCAAAATCTTGGGGGTTCGCGATGTCACGTTGATACATGAAAGGGGGGGGGGCGATCTTAATTTTAAGAACCGCTGCTTTAGGATATCAAAATATTTTTAAAAAATGTTAAATATAATCAAAATTCGCATCATACGCAATGCACTAGAAATTATATTTTACTTATTTTCGTTGTTTAAATGCAATTTCAAATTTTCTAAAAAATAGTTAATTCAAATAGTAATTATTCAACTTTAAGGAACAGTGTAACTATTATTCACCATCAGAGATTCCCTAATAAAAATTTCGCTTTGAAAAGGCTTTCTCGTACTCAATAAATCAGTTATGTAATAAATCATAAAATGTAATAAACTATATTTTAGTACATTTTTATTTTTAATTAACATCATACTTATTATTTGTAATCAACATTATAATTATATAAAAATAATCATCTCTAATAATGAATTTTATTTTTAGTAAATTAAAAAAAATTTAAGCAATGAAAGTGTTACAAGTTGACGAAGCGTGTTTGTATCATTTGTAACCGAATCAAGCACAATTGAGAATAGAATAGAATACATCCAAGGACTGATAAGACCATGTACAATTTTTTTATTTCTAATGGGCTGCCGATTGGACTTTTTCCACTGCAGACCTAGTACACTCCCCAAAAGCTGGTATCTCTTTTTAGTGCGGCACCATATAGGCAGATACCAATCACCGCAAGTAATTTTGACGACCAATTACCTCCCTAGAGGGAGGCACCTGAGCTCTGGCGATGAGAACCTGTACTAGGATTTAATTTTTCCTAGAGAACCCAAGCCAAATAGACACTCTAGGGATCTTTTACATGCCGTATAATCATACGACATGGCCGCTGTCGATTGTTTGCATCATGAAAACCCACCAACTTGGGCCGGGGTCGAATCCGCAACCTTAGATGCAGAAGGCCAGCGACAAACCAACCACGCCACCCAGCCGGCTCTAAACAAAACTATATACAAGACTAAATTGAAGTACAAATTAAAATGCGGAGATGAAAACTTGAAATTTATTTTTTTGTGCTTACAATATATTGAAAAAAATAGACCTACATAATACATGAAAATTACCGTTTTACAATTTGAACAATGTGACTATGAACAGTAGAATAATTAGCACAATGGGAGGTTGGTTCACCGTTAGGTAGACAAGGACCCCCTAGTTTTTTTAATAAAAAGTATTTAAATGTTTCTATTATTTTATGACTTCAGAGCCCATAGAAAACAGCATATCTTTTTACAATACTCATTTTTGCCTGAATTATTTTTCCCTTGGGCAAAATGTCTCACTTAACATGCTCAAAAAAAAAATGATGTATTTATAAAAAAAAATTTCAAAATTTAAACTGCACAGTATGGTTCAAACACGATAATTTTTTTAAAAAACATTGGGTCATTTCCCCTCATATAACAAAAGGTGTTCAGAGTTTGATACTTAATCTAAGACAGTCTCGTGTTATAAAAAATTGCAGGAGAATTCAATTTTTTTAACGCATGTAAATTACATTAGACTCCAATAACATGGGTTTATATAAGACGGATTTGTATAACACAATGAAAAAATTATGATAGTGTTCGCGTATAGCTAGCTAAAAGAGGCTCGTGAGCGATTATTAACGTCACATTACAAAGCAACATAATGTCTAATGACGGCGGTGAGTGTGTGAGTGAATATCAAAGCCGAACTATTCAGCTACTCGAGGGCTTTCGGCGACGAACTTCGTAAGTTTGAAACCTGGTCAAGTGACAAGGACGGCACCTGAGCTAGCACCCTCGCTCCTAACTTCCATACCAAACCAACAGGAGGACGTTAGAGCCTCGACATATTTAATGTGCATCGGCCCCCTCTGCATGACGAGTCTTCAGCGGTACAAGGCTCGGACTCATGACAAACCATCCACTAGTCCACTACAGGGCTGCCGCGGACCCCAGGCAAATTCAGAGGGTGAAAAGTACAGCATGGGAACGACAAATCAACATAGAATATGGGTTCGCAAACCAAGTTTAGTCCGTGAAAATAGCGATAATAGTATCCGTCGAGGGGACGATGAGGCAGACGAGGGTAGTGGCAAAACTAATGCTGTCTGAACACCTCAAAGGCCACTGCGCACAAGAACGCGTGGTTCATGTACGATGGTGCATCAGCACATTTTTTTGGCTTGTGGTGCGTAATCACCTCCATGCTACATATCACAGGAGGTGAATCGGACACGGCGTACTGTTGCTTGGCATCCTCGCTCTCTGCGGACTTTAATCTCTTAAATTTATTCTTTTTGGGATAGATGCAATAAGGATCTCACGGCAAGGATGGTCGACGCTTCAGCTAACATCACCAGCACACCAGATTTATTTGAAAGCGGTCGACAATCCTTCGTCCGTCGGTATCGGCTGTGCTATGACCTACGGGGCCACAACTTCGAGCAATTTCTGTGACAAACACTAGTCTTTGCATTTCTGACATCGTGCAGTGATGCATTCTTCGTATTGTAAACATGTGCTATAAGTCTAATACGTTTATTTCTTACTTCTTATTGCCTCTTTTCAATTCCACTCGACATCACACCCTTCATAATTATTTGTGACTAAAACTTTACTTCGACTGAAAGCCGCATCACACGTACACGTTTCGAGCAATTTTCCGTCCAATTCGTGCAATTTTACTCAGTTAAACCATAGCAACGGCTTTCGAACTTTTTGCTAGTGAACTCAAAAAGTTGTTCCAAATAAAAGTTGTTAGAAATTCCAGCCAATGGGGTTCTTCGGCGCCCACATCATAAACAAGATGGCGACTTCGATTTCAACAAACGTATTAGATGTGGCGTATAATATTTAAATGGTGCATAATATTTTAACGGCGTATAATATTTTAAATAGAATGGTGCTCTATTTCTGTTTACGCCCATCAACAAAAGCGTGAGTGAAATAAAAGTAATAATTTTGGATGTTCGTTTGCCGAAGCAGAAAAATCGGAGAATTATTTTTCAATATGGAGATAGAGCGCGGCTGACGTCAGAGCATGTCGTTTTGTTTACGGCAACCCTTCACCCTCAGATAGGACGAAAAATTGGTACAAAAAGTTGCACCAAAAATGTACGTGTGATACGGCCTTAAACGTGGTTTGCTATCCCATGTTCTATGGTGATTTGTCGCCCCCCTGCTGCCTACTATAACCCCTCTGAATTTCTCAGTCCAATTCGGCAACACCTGGCATATATGAGAAAAACTCATTCACTCACTCACTCATCACGAGATTTCTAAAGCTATTAGACAAGCAGACTTGAAATTTGACACATGTGCGTCTGTTGAGTAGAAATCCACCAAAAAGGATTTGGCGAGAAATCGATTCTTAAGGAACCAAGAAATAAATAGACTTCAATTTTAGTCCTATCCTTTCAAAATTAAGAGAAAGGGATTACACGAAAGTTTTAAGCTTTCGATTGTATTGAAAACCAAAGACTTTAAAGTCAACGACTTAAAAATAATATAGTCATATAACATCATGAAATACTCAGCGAAGTGGGAATGTAACGGCTTGTTCTTACAAAGAGACTGATCATTGTTGAAAGGTCGAATGGTTATTGTTGAAATTGAAAAACGTTGTGGAAATAATCAAGGGTACTTGTACACTAAATCTAACACGGCTTCAAAATCGCCATTTGGCATACTATCGAAATTAAATGTGAAGTAACAATTTAGGGGTCATCTCAGCACTTGATAAGGATACAAAATTAGGAGGTTCACTACTATTAACTTTTTAATACTCTAGAGGCGGTAAATCGCAACAAACATATTAAGAAACAATTCCATAACCAAACACTAAAATTTCGAGATTTTGAAGACTTCAAAATGGGAGAAACGTACAAAATGTGACTTAATTGTTGATTAAGAATTATTGCCAAAGAATTATAATTAATTATTTAGACTGGATTAAGGAATATAAACCAGAAGTTAAAAGTTTCGGAATGCTTTCGTAGTTGATATTCGGATGAGTTGAAATTGTACACAAGGCAGAAAAATATCGATTTTTTTCAGCGCAATGATCAAGTATAGTGAAATATCAGGTTTTCAACTTCCAAACAGCATTTAATTAATAAAAACCAAACCTATATTAAAGTACAAATATATATATATATATTTGAATGCTTGTAAAATTTTTTGAATCTAATACAAATCCACATTGTTGATCGCATCGTTTCAAAATTTCTCACGGAGCTTTAAAAAAAAGTGAGCATATTTCCGCCAAAAACATTTTTCAAATCTTTTTAGAGTGATTTTTTTAAACCCTCTTTACTTAAGGAAAAGTGAGTATGTGCGAAGGATCCAAATGTCGTAATGTACAACCAATAGTGGAAAACCGTTCCCGCTCATGTTTAGAAAACGATTACTGCATTTAGCTTCATCTTTTGATTCGGCTACATTTAAGTACTGGTTTTTCGTAAATCGACACCCAAGGGAAGGGCATTTCGGGGATGTTGTAAAGATTCCCGATTTTTCAACTGTGAGACCAACATACTTGAAGTTTGGCAAACCGTGTTTCTTTTGTTCAACAGAGATCTGCTATGAACGAGCTTTGTGCAAATCGTCTTCCAAGGAAGGGGGTTATAAATAAATATATTTCGTTTTAGAAATTCAACTCCTGTTCTTAAATCAAGAGGTGGAGCTATGAAAATGTTTTTGAACATAATCGAAAGCTTAATGTTAAGACTTAGATATTAATAACATAAAAAATATATAGTCATACATTATCATGAAACTACCCACAAAAGCGGGTGGTAACCTAGTAATCTATGAGATTATATATCTATGAGATACACATATAGCCAAAGCTAAAGATTTTCAAATTGTTATACGATCAATTGCACACAAATTACTTGAAAGCACATGACTAATTGACAAAAATTAACAAAACTATTGGAAAATAAAAATACTCTTAAACATGATAGCTCTGAACGACGTGCAAGGTATGTGGAAGACCACCCAAACAGGTTACCTCAATTTCCTAACTTCTATGTCGAATAATAAAAAGGATTTAAGATTTTTCATTTTTAACACGTTCTTTGAGTGAATCATCACTTGAACCTAATTCAAAATTACGAGACACATCACCAGTTACTCGAGTAGTTTTAGTGTGCCAATTCAAAGTAAGCCAAAATCAAGCTATTGGTATAACAAGATTCGAAATGCCAATGATGTTGTCAAGGTCCAATGACAATTCGAGTTGGAGTCAGTGGCGCACACAAGGGAGGGGTCCTGGGGGTCCGGACCCCCCCCAAGCCCTTGATTTTTTTTTCGATTGACTAATTGACTATAATTCTAAGTATGTGGAACATAAAATTTAATTAAATACTTGTTATAATGATTAATTTTATTAATTAATGCTAATTATCTATTCAATAATTAGTTTTTACTGTGTTTTGTTCCCGAAAATCGACAAAATCAAAAGGAGCCTGATACAAGAATGGTGAACTTTCGACCCCGAACGCCCTGAAAAATTCCTGTGTGCGCTACTGGTCGGAGTGATACAGAGAACAATTTAAGCTGTTACCTTGAACTTAAAATTGCCAAAACGAATTAAAAACCTAAAAGAAGAAAAAAAGTAGGTTTTGATGGAGTATTTTATTTTATGCAAAATAGAATAATAGGGGGATAAACAAAGGAACGTAATGGGACTTCTAAAAACGACTCCTCAGTACATCTGTTGCACAATAAATAACAAAATGCAAAAGAATCGTAGGAGAGAGCACGATCTAACAATGAAGATACTGCTACCATCCACCAACAAGTGTCCTCACTAAAGAAGACGTCTCAGTCGCGACGGCGGCAGGCACTTTTAAATTTAGGTCGAGTCACCCACACGACCCATTTGCAAGCGAGCAGGGAACGCTTTTGAGTTTTCGGTTAATTTTTATCGAACCGCGCCGGCAGAAAGAATGTGCTTGAGCCATACATCTACAAAAGATCAGTCTCTTAAATGTCCCTTTCGATGCAACGGTATAATTAGCCATCCACAGTTTACGCCTCACAGAAAGAGAGAGTTTTTTTGATGGTAATGAGGCGGGGACCATCATTGATAATCCCGATTGCGTTTACACACTCTACTTCGTGGCACAGACTAGAGGGAGATGCCTGTATCTTTTGTGTTTATTTTTTTTATCCATCCATCCCTGCTTCCTCGGAAGACGAATCACTTCTCGAAAGACGGCGAACAATTGAGAAAAGATCGTTAAACCTACACGAGGCAAGCGGCTTGAAAAAGAAACGGGGTGGATAAGATTCACTACTTTTTTTTTAAAGGTCTAGGAGAGGAAGAATGTTTATATCCACTGGCTAAAAACACAAGAGATAATTTCTCTAATACTGAGTGCATTCAATCTTCCTTTTAAAAACAATGATTTTCTAATTCACCGAAGCATGTTTGTGAGCAAATATCTTTCACCAGTGAATTCCCGAAATAAGTTGGTTCAGAAAAGATCAATTATTTTAATGGTACTCGATATGATCCTACAGCGTGTTAATTTAAAAGCTGTATAGAGGGCGTAATGTTAGGAGAATTAATATTCTAAAGATTACAGAATGTACCAAGTTAGTTTTAATCAAAAAAAATATGGAACATATTGGTGTTCAAAGACACTCTAGATTACAAAAAAAGGTACTTTAGATATTTCACTTTAACTTAATCACACCAATGTAGCAACATTTTTTCCGATTGATTCTGACCAAAAATCACATAATGAGAGCGACAAAATTAGTCGAAGATTTATTCAACATAATGGCATCTAAAAGGTCTTTGAAACTTAAATTAGATATGCAATTGTCCTTACTAACCAAAACAAAAATCCCGTTTTGAACAAGTGACTTTCCGAACACTAAATCGCAACTCTCCCATTGGGGTACAGCAACTCATCCGAAAATTGAAAAACGTCACTAATATGAGGATTATTGGCAGAGGCGTAGCTACCGCCGTATCAGCCGTAAGGATGATACGGAACCCCCAAGCTACAGGGGCCCCTACGTGTAACTACAATCCCATTAACAGGGTTTTTATATGTAAAAAGGGGCCCCGAAGGAATTTGAAAAAAGGGCCAACTCAGAACAGCTACGCCAATGATTAATGGCAACGAAATTTATAATTAATAACGAAATCAAATAATGCTGGCATATGGTACGATTTGAGTAAGCATTGTAATGAGGGTTAACGTGTATCAGACCTTATTATTTCACACGACTCCAACTGAATCTACTACTTTACTTGACCTTGTCGGTCAAGAAGTTAATAAGCATGACCACTGAGCTATCGAGACTCCCAATTTCTACACCTATGAGATTCTTCATTACTCTCCCATTCACACCACCTACGCATTTTGAGGCTTATAGTGGAATTTAATGAGCAATAGTTCCATCATTCCATACGATGGCCTTTGTTGAAACGGAACTCGATCTATGACTTGACTCAAGCGTAGTGGCTCTAACCATCGCGATCTTAACCAGCAGATTACTGTGGCAAAACAATCATTCTAAAACAGGGGTACTCAACCTTTTTCCCGTCGAGCCGCATACATATATAACAGGTATTTCACGCAAGCCGCAACTTGAGGATAATGGAAAAACAAACTATAAGACCAAAGCAACATTAGACAAAATAAAATTGATCAAAATATTAAAACTTATTTTTGGCTTTTATTTTAATACGTATTAACTTTTCTATCAAACACACACAAATTTTTTTTTTACTTTCGTGCATTTTTTACTGAGTAATAGGGTAATTTCGATTTCTTTTCATCCATGACCAACAGTACCACAAATAGGAATTTTTCAAGGGGGCAGGGGGGTGGGGGGTCCAGGGTCGAAAGTCCACCATTCTTGTATCCCGCTCTTTTTGATTTTGTCGATTTTCCGGAACAAAAAAGTAGTAAAAAACTAATTATTGAATAAATAATTCCCATTAATTAATAAAATTAATCATTAATAACAAATATTTAATTAAATTTTACGTACTATATACTTAGAATTATAATCAATCGGAAAAAATCAAGGGCTTTGGGGGTGGGGGGTCCGACCCCTAGGACACCCCCCTTGTGTGCGCCACTGATGACCAAACCTCTTGCTTACATTCTACTATAAAAAAAAGCAAATTGATAGCAAAATTAACAGATTTCATAGCTTGATTGATAGAATTTCCCGCTAAATTTTTAGTACATTGTAGTGCAATAATAGAATTTCTTAGTGCAATGGGACATGACTGGGCTACTCACAGGTTGAGTATCACTGCTCTAAACGTATGAATAAGGATGCTAATGCAAAGCAATTAATAAGATAAATTTCATATATAATTTTTTGAATAATGTTTGGCGAGTTTAAAACTTTCAAACATTTTGGTTCCTCACATAGCATTTCATTGCTATCAAGTATATATCGATAATATTCAAATATATTACAAAAAAAAGTACAAATTATTGACAAACTCCTAAGAATCCTCAGCGGATTCCTAACCTTCCTAACCAGTCAATTACACGGATAATGATGTTTTTGATGTACTGAGCAACTAACACGATAGAATGTTCGCAACAGCCAAAGAAAAGTCATACCATGTCGTCTTAAAACAATTAAATTAGATGTCAGCACAAATCAACGACACCTATCCCTTGCACAACACTTCAATACTAGCAAGTGAGCTAATTTATAAATTTTGCGTAATTTTCAATAAATATTTGACAAACTTGAAGAGATATCCTATATATTCAAAATTAATCTCGACAATCACAATTATAAATTGAAGTTTCTTTCAGGGGTGAAACAAAATGCGGGGTTCGATTAAAGCATAAAATGAAACGGGGGAGGTGATAAACGTACTGGGGCCATGATCGGAGGGATGCAGTTTCGTGGGTGGGTGGTTTTAACCCCAACCGTTTGACCCCGGATGTGTACCGCAATAAAAAGGCAACCGGCGCCACATTAGTTTGCGTGAACACCCAGTTTTTCAGAGAATGGTGCTCGCCTAACCCTAAGCTAAGACATCAGCTGCGGGTCAAGCTGAGTCACATGATAGGGGTGCAGACAGTGAGCACACAGCTAAAAGGGCAAAGGGTGAGAACCGCACTCACCAATTTGCATGTGGCAAAGAGTCTTCGACAAATAACATACTGACGCCAATTGTCACACAAATGTCATCCGGGAAGATGAGAAACAATTTTTGTGGATAAATTAAGAGGTACTTCTGCTTTAGTCATGAAAAAGAGAGAAAAAAATTGTCAAGTTAAACATTTAGGACCGTATTTGTCTAATAATATAGGAGAAGAGCAAATTTAGAACAGCTCATTTAACAGAAATATGTTCTAATGAAAATATATTGCATTGTTTTACTCTCATACAAAAACAAACGGATTTTTTTAAAGAATATTTTATCATTTTTTTCTTGAATCAATCGTTTTTTTCTTTTCCAAATCAATTTATTTTTCCAGTTAAAAATATGTTCATGATAAAAAATAAACAAAACAAAAAATTATTTTTTTTAAACTGAGGAAGTGCAGAAAGTAAGCAAATTTCTGATAATTTAATAACAAAATCTATGACCTCTTAAAGCCATTAAACACAGCCTTTTAAATAATTTTAAAAATAATCGACAAAGAGTTAATAATAATAATTGTATAAAAATGCTTCAGCTTCATCTTTATTATTTCCGTTTTACTTTGTTTAATATATGTGATGAATCCCCAGCCCTTTACATGTCAGTTGGAGTAAACCTATCAGGACAACTCAGCCTACCTCCCGCATAAATACTCTCGACTTCAACTTCGGAGAACTTGCTTAAAACACGTGGACGAACGACACACTTGCTCTGGATCGACGCTTAAAATAAGACTCATCTCTAGTCATGGCTTGGGGGTACAGAAGGATTTGCTGAATCATTGGAATAAAGTACGATATGATAAACGGCTGCACTTTTCATTTCTCCAAGACATGATGTGTACGTATGTGTGTTATAATTTATATAAATACAAAATGGAAGAAAATAAATTACAGTCGAACATCCATGTAACGAACCTCTATATTGCGAATTTTTCTATTCAACGAACTTTTTCCTGGAAACAAGAACATTTCCCGATTTTCTTCGTAAAATAACCTCCCAATAGCGAAGCGCATTTTCTATAAAACGAACTTTTTCTCTTGTGATTCAATTTTTTTTCCATATTTTTAAATTTTTCTGGACATTTCGAGTTATTCTCTCATTTAGCACATTTTATGGGGATCATAAAACTTGAACTGGTTTTATTAAGAGCCTAACTCGTCGAGAGCAAAATAATTCTGGGGATTTCATCCAAGAAATGCAACCTTTAACCCCATTGTCCAGTTCACTGGAAACATCTTCCATATCCCCTATCACCCTCAGTGGAGTCGCGTGTCCTTGAACTAATCTCCATTCATTTGTAGTATTGATCATTCGTTCTGGTAACTTCGTTTCTAGTTGCTCGATAATATCAAAACGTAAGTGCATGTGCATCAAAGAAAAAAGTTTTAATTCTTCAGGAAGTGGATAAAGGAGTCAAGAACCTTTTCTTGCTGTTTTTCTTTCTATTTTTTATTGGTAAGATATATAAAATAAATAAATATTAATTTACAAAAAAGTTTGAATAATTACTTTTTTTTAATATATAGTGTTTATGAATTTAAAATTCGTTTTATGTATTTATAAAGAAAATTGAAAGATGAACCTCTCTATAACGAATTTTCCATATAACGAACTTTTTTCTGGATTTAGCGACTTCGTTATATTGAGGTCCGACTGTATTTCGGAATCTTAATATAATTTTCACCAAATACATATAAAATTAATTGATTGTTTTTAACGTCGCTCTTCGAAGCAAAGCAAGGACTATTGACGATGAACCACTTAATTTTGATACTTGGTCAAGTGATGAAGGCGACGCCTGAACTGGCTCCATACTCTCAAAACTTTGACATTACACCAAGAAAAGGATTTTTAGTATATCGGCAGGTTTAATGTGAATCAACCCTTCTACACGGCGGATGTTTAGTGGCACCAGGACTCGAACCTATGTCTCAGCAGAAACACGCCGGGTCTCACCTACCACGATCTAAACACCGTTAACTAAAGAAACATGTAGATTTGTAGACCATAAAACCTACAAATACTTAACAATATACACACAGGTGGCGCAGTATATATACATTTGCTAAAACTGATATTGTTCTATTTCTATATAATGGACCAGTAGCCGTGAACTTCGTAACCTTGAGTCCTGGTCCATTATTTTGCAAAGGGAATCTAAACTAAAACTTCAAAAACTTCGACGTTCCGTTATATTTAATATGTGGACCTTTCCCATTAAAACCGATAAGGTCTTCGACGGCATTTGGTATTAAATCTGCAATTTCCTATTTCATAAGCTATTAGTCCACCAACTAGATCAGGATGGGCATTAAGTCGACCGCGATCGACAGGTAGACCGCCAAGGCATTTTGAGGTTACCACCTATAATAAGACCCAAGACGCACATGCTACAAAAAACATATTTATGGAACACCTACGCCAGGTAGACTGGAGAACTGACTTTTCACAATCGATACGACCGCGTTTACTTAAGCAAATGATTCGATAAATGTGTAGAAACATGTACTTTCAGCCGCGTATTTGCGTATTCACTTTTTAAATATTAGTCCTTATATGTCCAGTTTTTAAATATTTATTATTACGACATGTTACGACACACAAACAATTAAATATTCATTAAAAAGTTGTATTTTGTTGGGTAGGCACATTCACCGATTTCGGAGTTCCGTAATCGGTTTAAGGTATCCGACTACGTTCGGAATCATGATTTTGCAAAAGCGTATAAATGGATAATATTAATGATATTTAGTGTCACTTAGATTAGAAAATGTACATAAAATTGTTTTAAGAATAGTATTACAGTAAAAAATTGTTTAAGTACAATATTTTGACCAAAAATGAACATATGTGACCAATTTTCAAAATATTCTCCTTTTGTGAAAAATGCTTCTATTATAATAATATTTTGCCTGTATATAGCTCAGACCTCTGTACAGAGGTTCAACTAGAAATATATAACTTAGAAGTGGGTTTATCCTTGTTTTACGACAACAGAGGGGAGAAATTTTAAGAAAAAAAACGTCGATAATTATTTCAATGGGTTGTAACTATGAAAATAATGTGAATTTTTCAAAAATCATAGTTGAGCCACTGTACTGAGGGTTGAGCTATATACAGGCAAAATATTATTATAATAGAAGCCTTTTTCACAAAAGGAGAATATTTTGAAAAAAGGTTATTCTAAGTTAATTTTTTGCCGAAATATTGTATTCAAATAATTTTTTTTTGTCAAAATGTCCTTAAAAAAATTTTAAACATGCATTCTAATCTAAGTGACACTAAATATCATGAAAATTATCCATTTATGCGCCTTTTTAAAATCACGGTTCCGAACGTAGTCGGATACCTTAAGTTATTTTAGACTGATTGAATTTCCCATCGGTTAGGGAAGGTTCAACAAATTTCCCTTTGGGATTACTGTGGTGCAAGTAGCCACACCTTCAATAGAAGCACGCTTAACACGTTCACTGCAGCTGAAGCGGGGCGGGGGCGATCATTGCGACGCCAACCGTATCAATGAATTTTTCCCAACACGACGACTGAAGGGGAAATTAAATGTTGATGATCACCCCTTCCCGCGATAGCACGGGATTGGCTATTTAACCATGATCCCACGATTCCACTGGATTAGGATCTAGCGTCGAAGACGAGGGACACGGCAGTGAACAAATTAAATACATACATTGGTTTCAGATTTATTGGTTCACGTATGTTCTATGCAAGCTGAATTGAATACATTCACGCTCCATTATCTTGTAGTAATCCGTCATATTTTAAAAGAGAGGTACAATGTCGAAAACATGTGTTAAAAACATGCATTTTTAATCGGAATGTCCACATTTATGTTACTAGATGGACCAGAACACCTTAAAAGCATTAGAATTAGCCTGCGCAACAGAAAAGTCCGCACCCTGAACTAGACCCTAAAAATAAACATTTCAATTTTGATTTTTTAAAAAAATGTTTCTTTGCCATTAACACTGAAGGCAAATCTCGCCAATATCAGTTCCCCCCCCCCGTTTTTTAACATCCACCTTTACTTCAAAATTTCCTGTATTAGAATCTCTAATTAATAAGAGTGAAAAAAAGACAATTTTTCGTATATTTTAACACTTAACATCAATTTAATTACTATTGTTATTATTTTACTTATAAAATTCAACAGCATAATAAAAAATGTAACGCAAGGTTAGTCGCAGATACTGGACTTCAAATTCACAGTTTCATTGAGAAGCCATAGTCGCTTCGAGACTAAGAATTCCATGTCTCAGTATCGGATTACACATCTTAAGTGTTAAAAAGAGAGAGAAGGGGGAGAGTCTCACAAAAATAAACACATGCGTTAAGACATTTACAGCAAACAATCACAAAATGGATATATATACAAGCGAATACCCCAGTAATTGATTTGCAACCCAGAATGAAAATAAAAATTTAAAAAAAAACAACTAAATATTGAAAAAAAAGTAGGTATCAACAGTTCTGATACCTGGACCACCACAATCCAAACGCAACCAACCCATAATCAAACAACCTACACGGATGCGAAAAAGCTTTCATGCAAATATCGAATGCATTTATCAAACTTGATGAAAGTAAATGCTTGAATAAAAAGAACACACAAAATAATCACAAAAAAGTATTCGGTCAATTTGCTGCGGCTACTTTAAAAGAGCCACCGATTTGAATAAATCAAAATAAGAAAAGCTTGCGGTAAGAGTCCTTTGTAATTTTCGGGTGGGAAAAAAATGCAAACTAGAGATGTGTTTAAGAGGGGGGAGGGATATAAATGACGAACCGGTACCGACTCGATAGTTCAACAGTAATCAGACGTAATTCTATATTTTTTACACTGCTGCCAATCCATCAAAATACGATACAAAAAATAACATACTTGTTCCTTTATTTGACTTTAATTCCCACTAACAGAGCTCTCATATTTGAAAAGGGGCCCCGAAGGAATTTTGATATAGGGCTCACTCAGGACTAGCTACGTCAGTGTTAATGAACCGAATATAAGTTACCTCAAGAAGTAATCACTTTTCCTGCCTTATTCTCAAAATTATCTTAGCGAAAAAAGAGCAAAAGAGTAAATATAATGCATCGTCAAAAAATCACGTAAAGATAAGGCATGCTTAAAATCATATAACTGTAAATAAATCATGTTAAAATAATAATAATAATAAAAACAATTGTTACACTTAAGAACGATAACATCCTCACTTTGAATGAAAATTACAGGGGCGGTAAATTAATATTGAAATTCATTCATTATTTAACCCCTTAAGCGGCCAATTTTTTTTGCCCAAAATGTTCCAAAAAAAGGCATATTTTTTTTATTGCATATAACTAAGCATAGAACAGAATGCGAAAATGGAAGAGTTTTATCTTAATTTTCAATTTTGCAATGTTCAGACTAATTTTTTATTTTATAATTGTGGAACACAAAAAACCCTAAATGTTTGCTCCTTATAAGCACCCGCTGTATGGTATGAAAAGTGTTTCATGTATCTTAAAAGAATTTCTCTCACACTTATAAAAAAAAAACCATGTTCGTACTGTGACGGGCTCACGCGTCTTTTCATTGACATATCCTTTGGGTTCTTTTGAGGCCAGAATTAATGGCAACTCTTTTCCAACCAAAACCCAAGAAGTGAAGCGTGAATAAAATATATAAATTAGAAAGCTTTTAAATATCAGAAGTTAGAGTAAGCGTGGTGGCAATTTGGGGAATGTTATGATAGAGCGTGGATACAATTGTGAAGCGACAGCCAAGAGAAGTTATTCTGGAGTTAGAGCCATTAGGTCAAGGTGCATACCATTGCACTCGAGTAAATACGCAACTTCCATTAAGATTAGATCGATGATCGAAGTTAAGGTAGGATTGACTATTTAATATTAGGATCTGAGATAGTATTGGAATTGAGTTTAGGCTTGTTAATTATTGATAGTGGTCCGGGTTAAACTAATTCGGTATTATATATATTGTGTGTTTTGTCATCGTAGATTCTCTCACATATATTATTATTATCTAATCTGTTAGACGTTTAAGTTTAAGGTCTTAATAAAGCCATATTAAGATCATGAAAACTCTTATAGTTCTTCATTTATTCCTACACTTCTAGCTCACGCTGATAATCAAAGAGAAGGGCACCCGAGGGGGGCAACTTCAAAGTATCTTTTTTCAAACGGTTGAGGATTTTGTGTGTGTGTGCATATATTACGCAATTTGAAGCATGGTGTAATACTCCAGTCTTATATTGCAATGGGGACAGAGATAATATCGTATTATTATTATCTTTCCATTTTCATTTCTTCTCAAGTAATAAATTGCCCATTGCCTAGTCAATCCTTGTTCTTTATCGAATACTTACAAGAATCTAAATTCTCCTTAAATGAAATACTCCCTCCTTCACCATCAAGAAAGTCCCGGATGAGAAGTATTTCAGCACCATAGACTAACTGCAACTCTTAAAAACATTGGCACTAATAATCTCACGATAAGAATTAAAAATATCGGCAAATTAACGATAGAAAAAAGAAAATATCAGTGCCCGTACGCTGTACGGGCACATAGTGACGGATTAACACGCAGGTCTCGAGTTCGGGACTGACCATTCGATTCACCTAGGTCGCATGAATAAAGGCGCGTTTAAAACTTATTTAAAGCACGCAAAGTCTTACAATGAAAAGTTTAACATACGAGTTCTTAAAAATTTAATCTTTCAAAATATACCATTCTATGAGAAAGTAAACACGATAATTTTTAAAACTAATTTTAGGCACTTTTCCGTTTCGTCAGCGCAGGCGATGAAGTCCCCAAAAATGATACAACTGACGCCAAACGGAATATTCCAGCAGGTAACCTTTAACCTCCACAAATTCAAAACAGGTCGTGGTCTTTACTTATCACAGAAACGCCTTTTTCATAATACTTCAAAAGCGGATGAAAAACCAATAAGAACTAATACTTTTTCATATTTTTCGTGAATATATTGTGCGTTGTCGCCAAAAATGCCAACCAGCGAGATTTGAGCAGGGGAAACGGAAAAGTGCCGTATTTTGATATGAGGAAGAAATTGTTGCTTAATCTTACCTATTTATTAAAAAATCACTGAAATTTAATACAGTTTTAACAATTTATATAAATATAACAGTAGCTTTTTTAAACAATTTTATATTATAACTAACATAAAATGTTCTATTGTTTGTAAAAATTCAAATATTTCGATCTTTTATGTCATTTAAAAAATGAAAATTTAATGTAACATAAAAATATTGAAAAAAATGGAAAAATTCGTCCAAAAATTTTTTTGTTCAGAGTGATTTACGTTTACGTAATATTTTATAAATATTGTTTTAAAATTTCGCTTTTAGATTATAAAAAACACACCCACTTGGTTCGGTCCTAGGAGAGCCCACACCCTTGGCGCGAATTATTTTGGTTGGAGATAATTGCGCAATCTTGGTAACCCTACTTTGATACACTGGATATGGAAAACCTAACTATTTCTGGAATTTTCTACTTTGTGGGCAGGCTTTTTCGAAATTTCATTTTGTTGTTGGGCGCCGGATTGGAAGTAGTTTGCGTTTGTGAATGATTATATCTTAGAATTTTTACTTTTTGAGGGCAAGGTAAAAAAATTGATTGAATGGTGTATGAAGGAAAGGAAGGATTGATTGCTTGAGAGTTTTGAATGTCTAAATGTATGATCGGCATGATGTAACATGGTCGGCAATAAAATGTTTTCTTCGAAATCGTACCAGCCATGCCGAAGATATGTTCGACCATTACCTCGCAGAAGAATATGGCGGCGCTCACACGACCATTCGCTTAGCGCGATGAGACTTTCAAATTCTTTTTAAAATTTGTTACGCTTTTCCCTCCACTTGGAAAAATTCAGCAGTAAGAAAGTAAATGCTGTTTTTATATTTTTTGTCTTAAATGTTTAATTTCTGTATTGTTTACATATATTTTCATTACGCAACCACCTTTTCCCGCTATACTCGCCGCCATTGTCGGTTTCGCTTGGCGCCATCTCGTTCTGGCTTGGCGCGTTTTTCAGTTTATCGCCAAGGGTGTGGTCTCTCCTAGGATTTTACCCACACACTTTTCTGTTTTAAAATTTTTTGTATACTTTACTTAATAAAATTTGTATAATATCCAAAATAATACTCATATATCAATTTAGAAAAAAAAAAATTCGCATTAAGTTGAATACCTTAACGTGTCAACAGTTCACAGAAGTGTTTAAAATAAGTGACGAAACAATATGGAAGAATTTACACAAAATAGGTAAGTAAATAACGCACGACCACAAGTTCCAAAAGAAACCAGTACAAAAATTACGTATTTAGAGCGAGATATCCACCTTCATCCTTCTTTTATTCCTTATGAAAATATCTTATCAATTTATCAACTTTTTCCCTTTACATCAGCGGTTTCCAAAGTGGTCCCTACGGACCCCCCAGAAGTCCTCGGTATTATTCAGGGGGTTCATAGAAAATTAAAATTGATTTAGGGGTCCCCGAACAACGTCAAGAGGTCCACGCAAGGTCTAATATAAAATAAAAAAATATTTTGATCCATTTTTTTTTTTTTTTAGAAATTTAAATAAATAACAATAATTCACTTGGATATTCTCGACTGTTTATTGAACCGTTATGCGTGCGGACTAACTCAGATCCTAAACACCGATGAATCTATACCAATACAGGAGCATCTTATTGAAATATCCACAAATGAGGGATTTATACCAATGTTTGAACAAGGATACCACACATTCTGTGTTGTTGCAAGAACATATCCCAATGTTATGTATACCATGCACTATGGGTTATTGTACAGAAGTTGTTGACTACTTTCCTGTCTTCCAATTTAGTTGAACGTGGATTCAGTGTCGTAAAAAAACCTCATCACGCACAAAAAAAGAAACCGACTAAAAACTAGTGTTTGTGGGGATTTGCGGTTGCTAATCACAAACATTGAGACGGACATAAATACACTCATAACACCTCATCAAGTTTATCCAAGACATTTTTATTTTAAACAAAAGTTATAATTTCAATAAATAATTCTTCAACAAAATTTTTTTAAACTTCGTAATTTTTATACTATTTATTTATATAGGTTTTTCACTTGAGAAAGTTTAGAGTATAAAAAGGGGTACGTGAGCAAGTTTTGACTATAAAAAGGAGTCCATGAACAAGTTTTGAATATAATATACAGTTTAAAAAAACTAAAAAGAACTCATTTAATCGAACTAAGTTGTAACAATCTTTTAGTCACCAAATCTGGAATTAGTCGCAGATGTGGGATGGGATCCGAAAATGGGAAATCATTAGTCCTGATGATCTTGATCAGGACAATGGAACAAAATTATTAAATTATTGTATTGTCGTCGGTCCTGGACAAGTGAGCAAAATTTCGAATTAATCTGACCTTTGAAAATAGGTAAAAATTGAGTTCAAAGATTCCGTTACATACAAGTGAAGCTTATAAAAGGGTATTAAAAAAGGGGTGTATGGGTTAAAAAAGTTTGGGAACCATTGCTTTAAATAATCACGTATAGAAAAAAGTTTAATAATAAAGAACTGAGAGAAAGAACAAAATGAGAGGGTAGATATTTAAATGAATAAATTTTATGAAAATAGACACAAGTTATTTTATTTTATTTTTTTCCTTAGATCAAAAACGCGACAGAACTTACTTAATATGACAAAATGAAGATGGCTTTATGACGACATTTAAGCAGTAAGTCAGTTTTAATGTCGCGCAAATGTTTTAAGAAATTAACTGAATAGTCAAAGAAATGAAAAGTGATGTCAATTCGCAAAAATATGAAAGCTGGTTGGCACGGTTTCTCCTCGCTAAGTATGCCAAGAACGAAGCCAAATTAAAAGAATCTGAGACTATAAAGCAAAATGGCAGTCTCAAAAAATTTTAAAAATCTGTCTGTTTTTAAACATTCTTTTATGGTTTTCATTTGCAGTATGAGTAAAATACATCAATCAACAAGCCACAAAAAAAAGAAAAAAAGAAATTCAATTACATTAGTTTAAACTACAAGTTATCAAAAGTTTTGAGAGAAACTTTAAAAGCAAAAAGTTTCACTAACAAAAACGTTATAAAAATATTGTTAATGTTTCACATTTCATTGTGTTAGTCTGTGTGTTACCAAGTACTTTATAAGGTTAAAATTTGACTGAAAAGTAAAAATTGTTACAGGCTTCAACACACATCGCTTTTAGATACACAATCATACGCATTTCTGAATGTTTCAAATGTTAACATTCTTGATTTCGACGGTAAACGCAGATAAGTTGCAATGCAACATGAAACTCGGTCTAAAAGAACTCCTTTCGGCACTATTCCAGAAGCATCAAAATATCTCAAGGGTTGTTTTCCTGAGCTTAACCTTCGCAGAAATGAGAAAAATCTACCTACTTTTTGCTACGATCCACTTAAGCGAAGGAAAAAAAAACAGAAGGGTGGGGCTTTGTTTGTTTAGAACAAGATAGTTCGGTTATTTTAGCCTTTTCTGCACCATTAACCTATAGAGAGGATGTCCTGACACCCTTAACAATGTTAATCGAAAAAAAACTCAATAAATACTCACTCTTTGAATAATTAACTCTGATAAAGAATATAGATATACAGTCGGACCCCGATTTACCGAACCCCTATTTAACGAACTTTTTCTTTTTCCTCAATAAAATGAAGGCAAAAATTCTTATTTAACGAATAATAAGCCTTGAATTAACGAATTATTTCAACGTCCAGATAATTTTTTTTTATTAGTTTAGATATTTAAAAAAATTGGATTTTTTTTTCAAGTGAAGTATTTTTTTTTTGCCGGAACAGAAAATGGCTTTTCCAGTGAGCACCAACTTTGGTCGGGAAAGAGTGCAGCCCATTATTTGACTAAACAGGTGCAGATGAGTCATGAGTGTAACCTATTGCGTGAATTTTGAATAGGACAAGAAATAGTTTTCTTTTCACACTTCACAAAGCAGGAGATATTTTAAGAGTTTTTGACCATTTGCTCTATCTTGAGAGAAGTAAAGTTTACTATACGTACGGTTTTTACAGAAAATTTTGTTTTTGAAAATTCGAGAAGCATGGTAGAAAGTGATAATGAAACTTTTGTCAAAACAATATTTTTAGCTGCTGATTAAAGAATGTATAATTTCTATTTTCAGATTTAGCGTGCATCAACATCTTATATGATAGGCCTGAAGTGGCCCCAGGTTTCAAGCCTACGATTTGACAGAAATCACACTGGCAACGAGTTTGTAGCCATCATCACTCGGCTTCCGGTACCGGCTACTGGTAACCTATATGAGCCCTCTCTAGTGTTACATCTAATTCGGTTTGTAAGGGGGGGAAAAACATACCGTAAAATTCGGCGTATAACGCGTACCTATACTTTTAATCTCAATTTAATTTTTAGGTATATTCGCCGTACAACGCGCACCCTCTTTTTAACGATGAAATATTAGTATACATTGCTTTCATGTTTTGAAATCATTTATTCCAGGTATTATCCCAGACTTTTGAAAGAATAGTGTACTTCTAGAAAGTTTATAAGGCAAGTCATTTCTTTTAAATAAACAGTGTTTCGGTACATACAGAAGTCTAATTTTTTATGCTCATCTTTTTGTTATTTTTAAAGCTATCGGTTTTATACCCGGCATATAACTCTTAAGTTTCCATCTTACTTTTTTTAGTTCAAAGTGCGCGTGTTACGCCGGATTTTAAGGTAAATAGGAAACAAAAATTTTTGCAAAATAAAATACTTTTCCTACTACGATACAGTTTCAAACATGACTCATTTGCGCTTTTAATCGCAATTACTGTTAGCTTGAGTGAATATTAACTTCGCTCTGTTTAACTTTACGAGGGCTTTTGGAGACGGACCTCGTAATTTTCAACCATGGTCGAGTGACGAGGACGACACCTGAGTTGGCACCCCCTCTCCTAACTACCACACCAACGGGAGGACATTTGAGCTCTCGACAGATTTAACGTGCATCGCTCCCTACACGCGTTGGTCTTCAATGGTACTGGGCTCCAACTCAGGACACGCCAGCCTGAAGGTAGTTTGAATCTAAACCGTACGAAATCACTGTAAGTGCTTAATTTATATATCACAATAGGAAAAACGAGCTACGTTTCCAAAAAAAATTTTCCTTTTCAACCCGATGATATTCTCACGAAAGTTTTGGACATACTTACGATTTGTGCTGAAAGAATAATCAATTATAACAGAAATATAAATGGAATAAAGGAAAATTTAATAATATGGAAAGAATAGTACTGTAGTGACTAGAAGCGGCTACATTACTACTTTTTCCTTTGTTCCCAAATAAAGGGGATATAAAACGCTCTAAATCAGCGGTCACCAACCGGTCGTCCGTGAAACATTTTTAATGGACCACAGAAAAATTGGGACATTTATATTTTTAGGAGGATTGTTTCAAAAATGAGGAGACAAGTAACAAAACGTATTATAGAATAAGAATTATACTTTCTTAAAAGAAACTTAGCTACGACTTTTAGCGAAATGTCTTCCGAGATTAAGGAATATTTAGCTACTTCTTTTTGCAGATTTATCCAGAGACATTTAAAGTGAGAGTTGGACACACACACAACGATGGTAAATTAGAGACATAACATTTCAGGTTGTTGATATCGCTTTGGGTTGCCGGTATGTTCTTGTATTTTTCATGAAATTCTTTTTTAATTATATGGAAATGAAATTAGAAAAGTAAATAAGTAACAATATAGTTATAGTGACCAATCATATTAGCTTTCCGCCAAATATAAGATTATACATTTAGTGATCCGTGAGGTTCTAAAGGTTGGCGCTCGCCGTTTTAGGCTGCACACACACAAATAAAAGCATCCGCTAAAGAAAGCAAGGTAGACCATACGATGGATTAAAAAAAAAAGTTCAAATTTTGAATCAAGAACTTCACAATAAATACCTTCACAATACAAGACTCTCGTATAAGGACAATGGTTTTCAAACGCTTATTGATAACAGACAGAAACTGGATTATATGAGGTAGGGGTCTTCAACCCACGGCCCGCTGGTGGCATTTTAGTGGTCCCTCATTTAAATTTGAGACTTTCAAAAAAAAAATTACCTTGCCTGCTTTCTTTTCGTAAAGAAAAGCCATTTTTTTCTGTTATTCTTGATATTTTAAACATTTCACTGATGTATTTGACATCCATTTGAGATAAAATTTTCTGAAAATGACGAATTTTTCAAAAATTTTCCTATATTTTAAATATAAAAAATCCGACTGTGCATAAAAACTCAGAAATTTTCGGAAAAAAGGTAAACTCTTAACAGGTTTGCCATTTAACTTTTTTGAAACCTATAAATACATATATTTATATACAAAACGTAAACACCATTTCTTCCCTTAGAATCAGTTGTAAAGCAAACCTCCCTTTATATATATATATGTCTCCAGTTTAGTCCAAAGACTTTTTTTGTATCTACATTTGTTGTGTTCGTTGAATTCCAATTTCTTCTTGCTTTAGCACTGTAGGTTCTAGTACTTCTTCACTTTTATTTTATATTACTATATATATATATATATACATTTCCTGACCACAATATGTATATATATATATATTTTATTGTCGTGTGGCTTGTGGATCACTGTGAACTTATTGATGTGGCCCACAGTTGGCCAATTTATTAATTTGGCCCTTGAGCGTACAAAGGTTGAAGACCCCTAATATAAGGCAATGGCGTACAGAAGAGAAGGTTGGGGCATTCAAAGCCCCTCCCCCCAAGAGCAATACATTTTTAACTTTTACCATTGAGATTACCCTTTTGGGCTTTCGTCTACGTCAGTGATTCCCAAAGTGGTCTATATAGAGCCCCAGGGGTCTAAGATGACCTTCAAGGGGTCCACGTCAGCAACAAAATAGTTTGGGGACCCATGAGGAGTGAATGGGGGTCTACGATAGTGGCTTACATTAAACCAGATCGTGACTTTAATTTTAAAAGAAAATTAAATCAAGTGGAAACCAGATTTTACCTATTTAATTTTTTTGCAGTTACAAGATGGCAGAATAAGTTTTATTTAAACAAGGACCATCACAATCCAGCTCTATACCTGTTATTTATCCCGAATTATAAGAAATATCTTGAAAAAGTTTTTAATTGATTTTCCTTATGAGAAAGAGTTTCAGTGAGGTTGCCAATCAAAAGAGAGAGAGAGAGAAACAAAAAAACTGGACACTACTCACCAAGGAGTTTTAAGGTTAAACCTGTCAAGATTGGGTACCAAAAGTTGAAAATTTGTTACTGAAGCACTAGGTTCATCCCTCCCAATCAAAGCATTTGTTTGCTGTTCAGTTATTTTATATATTAATTAAATTTTTATTTAATTAACATGTGTTTCTTAAATTATTATCACTTTACTTTCACTACAGTTAGAAATTTAAATCTTTTCAAGTTGTTCTATACCAGCTGTCAAAAAGACATTTAAGTTGATAAATTTGAAAAAATGCAATATTAGGTAAGCAGGGGTCTACCACAAACCAGAAAACATGGCAAAGGGTCTCCGAGACAAAAATGTTTGGGAACCTCTGGTTTACGTATTTTTAGAATGTAACCCCCTACCCCCACGTAAGAGCGGTCTGTATACGCCAATAATAAGGAACTCCTACTCAAAAACAATCTTCTTTTAAAACACTATTCAGTATTAACTAGTAGAATTCCCATGAGATGGTAACTATCTTTAACAAGAAGAGTTATTACCACTTATTCAGAGAAACCCTTTTAGCTGACCGAAATAAATGGAGAACATCTGTTAAAAACCTTCAAGAGAATTTTCGAGATTTTGCTTTTTAAAACGGTATAAATTTAAACGTTTAAAATCACACGAACTTTAAATTTTTTTTCAAACTAAAACTCATGTATTAGTAATCGAATACAAACGAGGACGTTATAGAACAGACAAGTGAATCCCAATATATTATTTTTGCAAAGCAGAAGGAAAATTTAAAATAGAAACGGAACACGCATAACGTTTTTTTTCCCTTTAAATGAATCGCACCCAAGAAGCTTCTCAACTTTTAAATGAAAGTGACATATTGTGCAATGCGGCACACCGAATTGTTCAATGGGTTAATTAGCCACGGGTCCTTCTCCAAGTGATGCCTCGCACGTAAGCATGATTCAAAGGTGCAGTGAAAAGAGCAGAGAGATCGGCGCAAGGTCCTTTCAACAAAAGCCGGGATTAAGGCCAGGGAAAGGCGACACCAGCGACGACGTAACAAAGAGGACGCAAAACTCAACTGTGAAACCTTTCATCTCAGTCCAAACAATCTCGGCATTCAGGCTGACTGCTGGGATTATTTGTGGAAGAGACGGTTAAAAACCTTAAATTTGGAAAACGACGGAGAATTTTTTTCTTTGACACGTACGCATGACAAATGAATTAGAACTCGAAATCAAGTGGATTGATACTTTTTTTCTTTTATTTAGTGTTAAAATTAAGGTTGATTGCCCCCATATTTCTAACCACAAACCATTCTAATATATATTCATTACGTTAAACCACAAACAAGGATTTCTTTTTGTTCTACAGTTATGTTTTTTTCAATAGTGAACAGTGGCACACGGGAATTTTTCCAAGAGGTGGGTCCAGGGTTGAAAGTCCACCATTCTGTATCATGCTTAATACGCCGCCCAACATATTCTTTTGATTGTGTTGATTTTCGATTTTAAATATTTAAATAAATAATTAGCATTAATTAGTAAAATTAATTACTAATAACAAATACGTAATTAAATTTTACGTACTACATACATAGAATTATAATCGATCGAAAAAAAATCAAGGGCTTTGGGGAGGGGTCCCAACCTGGGGACAACTCCCTGTGTTTGAGTTTGAGTAAATCAACGTCGCACTCGTTCAGCTACACGAGGGCTTTTGGCGACGGACCACGTAATTTTGAACCATGGTCAAGGAGTGTGACGACACCGAGCTGGCACCCTCTCCTAACTACCACACCACACCAACGGAGGACGTTTCAGCTCTCGACAGATTTAACGTGCATCGCTGCCCCTACACGGCGGTCTTCAGTAGGTTTGGGCTCGAACTCATGACATCCTGCCATGGTCCGATACCTTAACCACTGGGCTACCGCAGCCCCAAACTCCCTTGTGTGCGCAACTGATAGTGATAGTGAATGATGAGTGGCGCACACAAAGGTGGGTTTAGGTGTTCCTACCCCTCCTACAGGCCAACAGATTTTTTGCATAAAAATTATAGTCCGGTGTTTTCTCTCGTCAATGTTTTTTTTTTTTTAAAATGCCTCCCATGAAAGTAATCTGTGTACGCCACTGTTTTTGATACCCATACTGATGAAATCTTTGCATGTGCTAATTGGACTATCAAAAGAAGTTTGAGTAATTTAAAAAAACAAGAAAGGAAATTATTTGAAGTATAAAGAGGAAATAAGTAATCTACTCTTTCTAAACAATGTCGCAATTTCAACATACACATGCATGTTTTACACAATGGCGTAACGAACACCCCCGCATTGCGGAAGACTCAAAGCTTGACTGACCACTAAGTACGTATTTGGGCTTGGGGCCCATTGCTTGACTGCCCCCTAAGTATGGTATTTGGCTGGGGCCCTTGCTTGACCCATTTTACGTATTTTGGGCTTGGGGCCCATTGCTTGACTGACCCCTAAGTACGTATTTGGGCTTGAGGCCCAAAACTCGAGTTTACAGGGGGGGCCTAATATTCTCGTTACGCCACTGGTTTTACATTAACTATTGGGATTTTTACATTAATTTTACTTAACTTCGTTGTTGGGTATGGCGCGGGGAGGTCACGGGAGAGTTGTTTGGTCACGAAATTCTGGCCGATTGTCGGGATCAGTCGTTGTGTCACTGAAGAACCGCCGTTTAGAATGGGTCTACGCATCTGTGGAGGCTCAAAGTTCCGTTGGCAAGTTGTGGTAGTTTGGAGAGGGGAGATACAAGGAGGTCAATCTAGTCACTTGACTGGTTCGAAATTACGAGGTGCGTCACCAATAGCTATCGTAATGCTTTATAGCACGACGTTAATGTGACATTCACTCACATTACATAAAGCAAAATAAAACTCATTGGGCCGAATAAAAAATATTTGAAATGTACATATCCAGAAAAATCATTTAATATAAATCTAAACTTGCAGTAGCGCATGCAAAATTTTTTCAAAAGGGGGGTCCAGGGTCGAAAGTCCACCATTTTGGTATCATGCTCCAATACGCCGCCCAACGTATTCTTTTGATTTTGTCGATTTTCGGGAACAAAAACAATACAAAATTAATTATTGAATAATTAATTAGCATTAATTAATAAAATTAATTATTAATAACAAATACGTAATTAAATTTTACTTAATATATACATAGGATAATAACCAAACGGAAAAAAATCAAGGTCTCTGGGGGTGGGTGTCCAGACCCCTTGGACACCTTGTGTGCGCCACTGTAAAATTGCCATATATATATTGCCAAAATTAAACACATTTTTCGACACTTACTTGTTAACTAAAAAGTATTTCGACATCTTAAGCAACAACGCAAAGAGTGTGACAAAATATTAATGTCAATTTATAAATATTACATTTTAACATTATAAGCGAAACATATTTTATATGTAATATCTTTAATATACAGAAGATACGAAATCATTAGGACAATCAAGCCTCTATTTGTAGCTAATGATCACGTTGTTACAAGTAAATCGAAAGAAACGATGAATATTTTCTTATGCAAAGTTTACATTAATTCAAATAGTCAAAATTTCCTCTTATACTACATAATTTTAAAGTGTGTGTGTTTATTAACGGCGCGATTTAAAGCAATTCGAAGGCTATTGGCGAAGAACCAGTGACGAGGACCAATGGCATAACGGAGAACATTAGCCCCCACACACAACAAAGTCAGGTTTTTGGAGTCCCAAGCCGGATCTTACAAAGGATTGCAAAACCATTGGTACTTGGTGTCAGTCAGGCTTTGCCTTCCTCTCCTCCGGCGATGAGGGGTTCCTCTGGTTACGCCACTGACGAGGACGACACCAGAGCAGCACCATCCTCTCCAAACTATCTCACCACGCCAACGGGAGGACTTTGAACTACAACAGATATAACATGTATCCCTTTCAGATTTAATGTATCCTCTGCACGGCGATTCTTCAGTGATATTACAGCTCGATCTCGTGACATGCCGGCCATGAGCTTGTAATAATCTATACATTACAAAACTTATTTTTGTTCAATTTACTTACGATATATGGAGGATAAAGTTATTTTAAAGAGGCATCAAGTTGATGTTTAAAAATATTTCTTTTAAGGTTAACTTTGCGTAATGTTAAAGAATAGATATCAAAGTTGTGGAATGCGCGTTTCCAAATTGGAAAAAGTTTCGAAAATTATTACAGTTTAATTTATTTATTTTGAGGACCGGTGGTCGAGTGGTAGTGTATCACGCTTCCACGCCATAGGTCCGGGTTCTATTCACGGACTGGGTAAGGTCGACTTTACCTTTCATCCCTACTGCAGGGGTCGATAAATGAGTACCAAGCTTGCTTGGGGACTTAAACACTGGGGGTCTCGCTTCAGACTGATCCCCTGATCGGGACATCTGCTCATGCACCTCAGCGCCCAATGATCACGTATACTGGGATGGGCACAGTAGACCCTGGCCCGTCAAGGGCTGTTGCGCCACTAAGTTTGAGCTTGTAATTTATTTATTTTATATAGAGCAGCATATTTCAAAATTTATTTACTTCTGGTAGTTATTTTAATTTTTTTTTAGCGAGTAAAATGTGTTTGATATTTTGTTTCTTACACTGTAATGTTAAACAGGGTTTTAACATTACACTGCATACTTCTAAATTCTTACAGACACACTAAAAAAAAAAGAAAGTGTCATCAATTTATATGAAAATTGGAGCATGAGTTCTTTAATACTGGGTTAAGGCAGCCTTAAAAAGTATATTCGTGGATGTTTGCACAGGTGGAATGGAATCCAAAGAGGTGAAGTCTAAATATTTTTTGTACCAGACTATTTTAAGAAAATGGTAGTAAAAGATAACGGAAGGAATAGGCAGGGTTAAAGTCAAAAGTCAGTCCCAATAGTAGAGAAAATATTTTAAAAAAATACGCTCTTGGTATGAAAGGAATTGTAAAAATCGATGGAAAATTTGAAAATCAATATGGATATGGGAGATGAATGATAAAGGTGGATGTAGTTAATGAAATTTAAAGCCATTGTGTGTGACTATATGAAAAAAATCCTTTTCGGTACACAAAGTACTGTAAAATCCGGCGTATAACCCTACCTTTTTTAAGAAGAAACCTGAAATATACGAGAGCACTGCTCTTATGTTTTAAAGTCATTTATTCGAAGTATTATTAGAAAAAATTGTACATTTCTAGAACGAAAAATCTTTAAAAGTTCATAAAGCATGTCAAAAAAAAAATTTAAATAAATAGTATTTCTATATATGTATATGTAATAGATTGAAGTAGTGTTGGCCGGTGTAAAGTATCAATTTTGATTTAGTAATGACGTCTTCAGAAGAGCTTTACCTTCTTTATTATAGGCACACATCAGCAGATTAAAGCACAATTACGTTACGTTAACATTGAATAGACAGCCGCATTTTGGAGGACACAACACAAAGACAAAAAAGCAGCAAGTATTTACAATCTTACGTGATGGCGGCAAGCAGAGAAAGAGAGCGCGATTACATCAGCTTTTGGTGTTTATATACCAACAGTGCACAAGCGCGTGACTATTACGTAATAGTGGTTCTGATTGGCTAGAATGCGCGGGATACGGAAAACGGGTTAGCCGATTACGATTAAGATTACAATGTTTATTTTTAAACCTAAGAATTAAAGATTTATAGATCATTAAAGAGTTAAAAGTATGTTAGAGGGAATTATTACATATATCTATACATAATAGTATTTAATTTTCTTTTAGGTATAAGTCTAATTTATTTCTATGTTCATCTCATTTTTCACATGTTTTTAAAGCTCTCATTTTTATACCAGGCGTATAACGCGCACCCGTAAAATTCGATCATATTTTTTGTGTTATAAGTGCGCGTTACACGCCGGATTTTACGGTACATTTTTTTTTTTCCAAACAGTATTTTTTCAGCTCTCAAATGAAGATATAGAACATATCTAAAAACGAGGTTTTTATGCTTATTTAATACGTGTTTTTTAAGACATCTGCCAGTCTCCATACTTAAATAACATCTAAACATCAAAGACCTATGAAGAAGATTTAAATCAGATTTCTAAAGGCTTAAGAAAACAAGATAAACTATCGAAATCAGTTTTAGGGCTAAATACATCTAAATATAGGTGGGGACAAAACTCAGCTCCAGACAAATCCGCGTTTTTCGAAAAGATGTCTCAGACGTTGAGAGCAGAGTCAGACGGAATAAGAAGCGTCTCAAAAACAGTGTCGGTATTAAACAGTCTCGACAGCTCAAAGCGTGGAATGGGGGTTATTAAACTTGGAATAAACAACAGCTATAAATATTAGTAGAGTCTTTGGAAATAAACATGAATATAAAAATTAAATTATATTTTAGATTTATCAGTAGTCCCGAAAGATTTTATAACACCAATGTTCTTTCTAGGTTTCTTTGTGAGTGACCTAACTCTCCTAGCTCTTTGAACGTAAAACCAACACACATCAACTTTGTAACTTTTTTTTATATTCATAAAAGTAAAGTTTTCAAGATGCACTTTTTCTCTCGATCTGTTTATTTATTTTTTTTTCCTTTATTTTATTTAGAGGCTTTTTTATGAATCTAGTTCTTTAGATATTTATCCAATTTGAATTTTCTTAAGACTCATAATGATTCTAAGCATTGGTATGGAAAGAAAATGAATAAATATCCAATCAGGGACGGCTCTGGCAGATTTGCCTCCCCGGACAAAAATAAAAAATGCCGCCCCTCTCTCGGGAAACAAAAAAAATTTTTAAAAAGATCAATTGTTACATATATTAAAACCCAAAAAAACAAAAAATTCTTTCGAAATAACAGGCATATATATATATATATGATTTTTGCTTAAAAAAAAATAAAAAAATTAAGGACATATAATAACTACTTATTATTATTTAAACCGAGTAAAATGTAAGAGGAATCGCCCTTTTTAGCAAGCCAATTTTTTCGAAATAGAGTCTACTGATGGTGAGGATCACAAGCGCTTATTTTATAATTATAGTAACTACACACAAAACTAAAATAAAATATCTCCTGTAGCTCCCTATGAACTAAAAACTCTTATTACCCCTGTCCTCTAATAGATAGCTGACACTGGACATCGTATGGGTGCAAAGAATTTCCATTGTAATCCCACACCTGGATGGGGGGAAGTTACTTGTGAAAAATATGTAAACATATCAATTTCATGATTTAACATGTACTTCCGCCTCGCAAACTTCGTTTCAACATAAAAGAAAACTGATATTAAACATACAAAATAAGGAAATAAGATACGTTTAATGAAATATCAAATTCACACACAATAATATTCCGAAAATATATCAAATTTTTTATAACAATATATATATATATTATAAATTCGATCCAAACGCCGCCCCGGGCGGAGTCCGGTTTATCCGGCCCTAGAACCACCCCCGATAAAATCTCAACATATTTGACAAATAAACACTCCAATATTCATTCAGGGCGTATCATGAAATATAGTTCATCGTGCCATTCTTTGATTGCAATAAACAGACTGGGTGAGATGTCATGTTACACTAATATCTCTATAGACCATTTATCACTAACTGGTTTGAAAATTTTGACATTTTTAATACTAGGTTATTTATAATTCCCTGTCGGGTTTTAAGAACTATAATAAGAAAATTAAGACGAATACAGAGCAAAACAGAAACAATTCGAATTTTATTTACATATTTTACAGGTGTCCCATGTATGAAACCCAGGTTACACGGCAAACATCAATGTGATAGTCCAGTTCCTGCCACATTCCTACTCAACATAGTACTCTCAATTTAGAACGTGAATAGTATTCTCAACTTAGGTACTCAGAACGTGTTGTTCTTCCCGTGTTATCTGAATATTTGATCTTTTACATGTTTTCATACCCCCCTTTGCTGCGTGATGTAGCAGAACTGCGCGAGGAAGTGACGCCAATAACGTTGATAGTACCAGTGGCGTAACGGAGAATATTAGGGCCCCAATGCAAACTCGTTTAGGGCCCCAAACTCAAATACGTACTTAGCGTCAGTCAAGCTTTGGGCCCCTTATGAGACCTTGTCTCCCCCCACAATGCGGGGGGTGTACGTTACGCCACTGAATAGTACCATGCTGAGTAGAGTGTTGCAAAAATTGGACTACTGCAATGATGTATGTCATGTAACCAAGGTTTCACACATAAAACCTCTGTAAAGTATTAAATAAAACTTCCATTTGTTTCTGTATTCTTCAAATGTTCTGTTTAACTGTATTCGTTTTAGTTTTTTTAATGTAGTATTCGAATTGGAAGGAATTTCATGAATTCAGAATCTTGCATCAAAAAGAAACATTTTACAAGTATTTGTTTTTTTTTTTTTTTTTCAAAAAGATTTAATTTTAAACAAACCTATGCCTTCTCTTGTATGGCAATAAATTCTTGTAATTTTTTCGACGCATTCTTTCTTCCCCAACACCAGGAGTCTTCAACCTTTCACGCTCCGAGCCAAATTAATAAATTTACAATGTCCGCGGGTTACATTAATAAATTCACAGTCATCAAAGGCCCTACGACTGCGAAAAAAATATTGTAATCAGGAAATTTATACAAACAGGGAAGTTTCTTTTACAAGACCATAGCTGATTCTAAAGAAAGAAATGGTGTTTACAGATTACACATGTGTGTGTATGGTGCCCCGGCCACTATCACCAAGCCTCAGAAATAGATGGTGCTCTGCTCTGAAGACGCCTTTTGCGCATGTCTGATGGAGCAATTGTTTTGGAGCAATACTATCTGTGGACACTCGACATTGGAGAAGCCATAATGATGAAGAATGCTCTTGTGTTAGTCGAGAAGCGGGAGACGAGCAAGACAGCTCGCACAATTTAAAAGACTTGAAATCATTTAATCTTGTAAATATATATATCGGTTTTACCAAAGTTAAATAGAAGTCGAATTAAAATTTCGCCACTTTTAGAAATTTTATTTCTTAAATAGATATCAAACGCATTAGTGAAATACTTTAAAAAGCAAGAATAACAGAAACAACAAAGGGGGTAACGGAGAACATTTAGGGTACCCCCCCCGGCAAAGTAGGTTTGGGGGCCCCAAGGAACAAAGGATTGCAGAACCAAAGACTTCGGGCCTCCCGCAATGCGGGGGTGTACGTTACTCCACTGAGAAACAACGTTGCTTTTTACGAAAAAGCAGAAAAGGCATTTAAAAAATGCTTCAAATTCAAATAAGGGCCATTAAAATGCCTTCAACGGGCCATTCGAGGCCCGCGGGCCACGGGTTGAAGATCTCTACCCAAAGCTATCCGCAGAGCAAAGAATAGCTTTTTCCCCTTAATATATTACATAATACCGACATGCGTGCAATTAACATTACTACACGTTCAAACCCTTCAAATTTATCTCGCCAAGCAAATGTTTCATTGATGCAAGCATATCATAAGAGATCAATAACTCCGCACCTGCATAAGTGAAGGGGTGAATAGTAATTAGAAGACACTTGTCATGCAACACCCCGGAGGGGAGAGGAAAAGCGAACTATTAATCGCAGACACATTCCAGAGAGCACTTCACATGATTAATTGCCGGGCACAGCAGCCTTGGCCGCACTCTAGGGCCATTGAGTTCAAAAGAATTTCGTTTGCTCTGTAATTGAAGAATCGCAATTTTTGATAAAAGTTGCAACATTCGAAATAAGATTGTTGAGAGATTGGGAATAAAAAGAGGGGGGCACATACTCGACGGTTGTCACAATTGTTTTTCAAGAATTATAAGATGAGATCATTAATTGCTGTTCCCGAAATAAACTTCGAAGTGGAGCCAAAACAAGGCGAGATTTAGTGGAGAAGAAACAGTGATTGAGAGTCATTAGTTTTGCAAGTTTTCTCCAATGGTTTAGAGACCTCTCAAAGGGCAGGGAGTTTCAAAAAATATTTTATCTACTGGTTGATATTTAAAAAGAAAAATTTGTTATAAGAGAGCATGTCTGTAGGAGCATTTAGATTTAATATGTTATAAAATGACAATCATTACATTCTTTTCAGAAATGTAAAAAAAAAAAAGAAAAAAAAAAGAAAAGAAAGAAATTCCAAATCAAATTAAATTATTATACATGCAGATATTTTGCAGTATATTTTCTCAATTAAAACAAGAAATAATGCAGTATGACATTTCAAAAAAGTTAAAATAATAAACGTATTCCAATTTGTAAAAAGCAAGAGCGCAGTTATCGCCGTATCAATGATATAGGACCCCCAAACTATAGGGGCCCCAACATATGTAAGCAAAAAATGGTGAAATATTAAAGGCTCCCAAAAAAGGGCCCTCAAGAAATTTTTGATAGAGGGCCCATTCACGACTTTCTACACCAGTGGTAAAAAGCATAAAAAATAAAGTTAATGATTTTAATAAACAATATTTATGTAAGGAGAAAGTTTTTACCTCTTTCATTAAAACCAGATTTCTAAGTTTTGTGATAAGTTGTAAAATTTTTAAAAATCATATTAAAAAAACTGAATAAATCAATATACTTAAGAATGTACTGATATAAATGTGAAACAGTTAAACTATCAAAACTATAAGATGAAAAAGGTTTTGAAATTTCCATTATTTGATAAACTTAGCAGGGAGTTTGAAATATAATTTGGAGAAAGCAGTAGCTGTATATTCAAACAAAACAAAATTAATTTCTATCAATTTATTTTTTTTATTTCATAAGGAAATTAATTTTTAAATGCATCATTAAGTAGTTTAATACATTAAATTTAAAGCAATTTGATTCCAATTAATAAAATGATTCAGAAAATAAAAATACATGGCATCATATGTTTATTTATGCATAATTAACTTAGTGTTATAAGTTTGTTTAAAAATCTAATTTAAAGCATCTACATTTAAAATTTACCATTGTTATCATTTTAACTTCATCAACTTAATAAATATCTTATCATCAAATTTATGTAAAAATATCAGATAATTAATCAGAAAATTATAAAATATATACCCAAATAAATTCATATCTTTTGGTTTATAGATATTTTGACTAACATAAAACTACAGTCAAATAACTTTCATGAATAAATAAGCTTGTGAATTAAATAGAATCAATTAGGTCAATAACAACACATTATATTTTGACAATAACTATTCAAACCAATATGATCAAGCAGCATTTAAACAATTTCCTAATAGATACATATGGAATATTGAAAATGATGAAATAGTTGTAAAAAGCAAGAAAAATATTCGTTTGTTTTTCTTATATATATAAATTTGTGTAATGTTTAGAAAACCTTTTGCTAAAATGTAACAAAATTAATTACATCAGTCACAAACTAGGTATTGGCTTAATTAAAAATATATAATTTCAATTTATACATCAAACTGCACATTAATCAATTCAGATCTAAAGAACAACGTTTAACATGTTTTATTTCCAAATGAATAAATTTGAAGTACATTAAGTACTTGTGCACTTTAAAGTACTTTTAAAAGTACTCAGACACTTTAAACAAACAAAAAAAAAAATGACAATTTAAGCGGATTGATTGATTGATTGATTGATTGAATATTAACGCCGCGACTGTTCAGCTACACGAGGGTTTTTTGGCGCACGGCCCCGTAATTTTGAACCATGGTCAAGTGACGGACGACACCTGAGCTGGCACCCCCCTCTCCTAACTACCACACCACACCAACGGGAGGACGTTTCCAGCTCGACAGATTTAACGCGCACGCTGCTCCTACACGGGTCTTTGTGGTCCCTGGGCTCAAACTCGGGACAAAGGCAAGCCACGGTCGATACCTATACCACTGGCTACCGTGCCAAATTTAAGGAAATAAGCATATTACTATGCTTCTACACACAAAGACCATTTTGTACTTAATACTAAAGTTTTAAAAAGAATCATTAAACCATTTCAAAATTACATTGAAATAAATGTCATTATGTTTTAGACAGTTGTTTTCTATTAAACAAATTGGAAAATACATAATTTACTAAGAAAAAAGTTGACATTTTAATAATTCAACCTAGACTTTATCTCATGGTTCATATTCAGGAAAAGTAGCAAGTGCAATCATTTAGAAATCAAATAACAATGAAACAATCTTTTTTGATTCATCAATTCAAAAGAAATGTTTGTTTTCAATTAACATTACAGAACATAAATTATGTATCCAGCACAGGAAGTCATAAAATCAGAAATAAAAAGGAAAGTTCAATGGTATTATATATCTGCGTATTTCTTTTCGAAACATAAAATTAAATCATCAATCAAACTGATTTAGCTTTTATCAAATCACCATAAAAGTAGCAAAGAAATTATTAAACAATATTATACTATGTAATTTCACTAGTGTATCATTTTATGCATTTATATTGATAAAAAAAAAAGAATATATAAATAATTTTCATTACATGTAGTTCAATCTCATGATATAAAAATATAATTAGGTCAGAAAATAGGCAATGCAAACAGGACACCAAGTATAAGGGGGGGATGCATTTTTAGAAATATTTGTTTATTTGTTCTTTTATTACTTTAAGACATAAAATAAGTAAATTTATCACGTAAGTTGTTAGTAAGACTGAAATCAAATTACCAGAAAAGCAAGAAGATTACATTAACTTTTTGTTACATTAGTAAAATCTCCAACATATATAATAAGGAAAAATTTTCAACTTCTTAACATAAGTACAATATAACTTTTAGGGAAAATTAGAATATTTCTGCATAACTTTGATGTATAAGACAATGGGGAAGTTACAAAAATTAATAACAAAATGCAATCATGAAATTATATAACTTAAAAGATAAATAAATTCTACGGATTGTGAAAGAGATTTATTTTAAATAAAACAATTCCAATATAACACATAAAATATTTTGAACTCAAGAATACAAATGCAATTCTAAAAGAATATAGGTAACACAAAGTGGCTGTATTTTCACATAAAATGAAGCATGAAAATTATTTTAAAAAATGTGTACTTCATAAACGCATCTAATACTAAAAATTTATAATTTTTACTAGAATTTTTATTTAATTTTAGTAAATTGAAAAAGTAAAATACAAATATATATAATCTGTTTCATTCAACAAAAATGAAAATTTTCACTAGCTGTTTCCTAAATTTTTGTCAGATTGAAGTATACATGCTTTGAAAAGAGAAAGTGTATAGTGTTTTGTACATTAAAAATCTAAATATATCAACCAACATGAATACTTTTTGATTTTTTCAGAAATTAATCTTAGGCACAGAAAGTGTATCACATATAAAATTTTAAATCAATGTTATTGTTTGAATTAATGATGACAAGTTACACACTTTAATTCAGGATATTGTTATAAATAATTTACACATAAAAAGATCAAAGAAACAATCTCTATATATATTTCTAAATGCAACTTACTAAGGATTAAATGCCCAAAATGATAGAGACGAAATCCAGACTGGAAAGAAAAAGCACATTAAACAAAGGTAAGAATTTTATTCATTCGTAAACATGTACATAATAAAAACAATTAAGCATATTAAGACAATATTCTATACATATAATAAAAACTATAAAAATACAAGTTTAACCATAATTATATTTTCCCATTACTTGGGTAAATGTAAAATATAATTCCTGCATTCAACATTAAGAAATTGAAATACATTAAACTTTCAAAAAGCAGATCAAGAAACATTTTTGATTATAGCTACATAAACTGACAAGAAGATATATTTGATTAGATATTAGTCCAAAAATATTATACAATGCAATATAATATATAAAACATTTTACAATAAAATTAAGAAATACTTACAAACAAAGAATATTTAGACTGATACCCGATCAATCTGAACTGATATAAAGTGAAAATAATAGTTTAACTGATATATATAAACCATTTTTCTAATGTCCACTAAGCATCAAGTAAGTGCTTGGAGAAGCAGTATGATTGAACACTAACAACTTCCCTTATTTGACAAAAACTAAATGGAGTGCACAATTTTTCAATTATCATACTACAGTTCTGCCATTAAATTACACACCTTTAATAATAATAAGCTTTAATAATTGAACCAGCACATTATAAGAAAATGGAAAAAATTATTTTAGCCTCATTTGACTGTCTACAGCAACTTTGCTCTTGAGTTAAATGTGTTATTTGAACATGGCTCACAATTATAAGATTTGCTATCAATAACAAATCTAGTTATCTTAAACCATGATCAAATGACAAAGACAATGGCCGAGTTTATATTTTATTTAAGAAACTTCCACTTCTTTTTACCACTTGAGTATACTTTTAGACCTAATTAAATTTAACCCCCTTTATCTACATAACAATTTTTCAATGGAGTAATAAGGTTAACTACAAAATTCACAACTTTAACCATTGAACTGCATTTTTAGCATAAAAATGTCCAATTATTAACTCAAGCAAATTAATTATACTGATATATATGACAAGAGCCTCTGCAGGAATGGCTAATTATAACATATGGACAAAATAATAAAATGATACAGCTAAACACTGGCATAGCTAATCTTGAGTGGGCTCTGCACCAAAGCTTTTTAGGAATTCTTTTTTTGGGGCCCTTAACATGTTACGATTTTCTTCTAATCCATCTTAAGGCCCCTATAACTTGGGGGCCCTACATCACTGATACGGTTGATACTACAATAGCTACACCCCTGGAGCTAAGCCACAAGCAATGTTTAATTTTTTCATAAGTATACAGCGTTAAGAGTTAACACTTTTTTTTGTGCCATGAGTAACAGAAAAATTTTCATCCCTGCCACAATCCTCACTGAAATGAGATTTGTCAACAGCTGGTAGAGCGGAATGGGTTAAACTCCTGTGACGTCGTCACATGATAAATGTAGTTGTGTTTCCAACCATCAGTTCATGCACCTTATAGTTGCCAAATTTTTCTTTTTAATGAAACTTTCTGTTAAAAAGTATACATATTTGTTAACAATACTGAACATGAGTATAAAAATGCATTTGGTTTAAAAGCACCCATGGAAGATTTTTTTTTTATTTTGAAAAACTTTCTGAATTTTAATAGTTGAATATTCTTACTTAAATATTAAAAGTGAAAATGGTATCTCGACTGTACAAGACCAACAACAAGTACAAGTCTAATATTAGCTTTGAATTCAATGGGAAACATTACATTTATAATGTGACTGTTGTGAATTGAGCCCACTGCCAAAGTCATTCTTATCCCAGATGACAGCAAATTACCCAGTTTTTCTGTTTAAAATACCTTTTTAATTAATTATTTTTAAGAAAATTTATGAGCTAGTTTTGTATGATTTTTTTCCATTTAATTGCATTTTAAACTAATTGAATTGTGTGTGTGTGTGTGTGTGTGTATTTAATAAAAGATGCCACTCCAGGGATGTCTTAAGACTTCTTGAGGCCATGGGTCCTAACACAAAAGTAGACACTAAGCCTTATGTAAAAGTAGGCCCTGCACCTCCACACAAATGTAGGCCTCAGCTATGACCAATAAAAGTAGATAGTCCATAACATACATTGTCAAATACTCGTACAAACCCGAAACAAATAAATGTGCATGACTTACAATCATACAAATCGGCTTGACCAACTGCCACCTTTTGACAATGTGTATGGTGGTCGGCCTAGGCCTATATAGGGAAGGTCATCACATGTAGCCAGATGACATATCATCCAAAATTCTTAGTTTTCTGGAGAATACAACCTGAAAGAACATTTGACCGTAGAAATTATTCGAATTATGATCTTATTAAAGCTGAGTCGAGAACAAGACGAGGCCTTGTGACCAAGGTCCTGGGCCCATGCCCTAAGACGTCCCTGTGCCACTCCTCAAAATTTACCCTTTGATATGAGTTCATGCTACCAAATCCTAAATCCAGGCATAGGTATCAGAATAAATTTATTTATTTATTAAAGCCGAAGCATCAACACAGATAATCTCTTTCCACAACAATAATTCTTAAATATCATACATCGTAGATATTCACAAGAGAAACTAAAAATAAATATGTTAATAAGGACATTTACGTTTCCTTTTGAAAGTAATTCATTAAGCTAATCTAACTTATTTGTGCAAATTATAGATTCAAACCACATTTGCAAACTGAGCTCATTCAAGATTTATGAGAACTTCATTATGTTACAAATATTTTTGTTTATTGGCATGCAAATTTAGCTCTCACATAAACACACATAGTAAAATGTACAAATCTACTAGTAATACTGTTTCTTACCGATTCCGTTCCTCTGAATACCTGTTTTCATATCTTTTTTTGGTTTAACATAAGTGAATTACAATCTTTAATATTGTTAGGATTCAATTCTCACTTTAAAATAAAGAAGTTTGATCGCATACCTAATAAATACAATGAATACATATCTCATAACTTCCATTACTAATGCTACTATATCATTCAAATAATTTGCAACTGTAACAATAATATTTTAGATTAAAAATCGGGTAATCATCATGTTTATGCTTGCAATTATTTTACAAACTATTTTTTAAATTTTTTTAACAAATTCTTTTTTTTTATCTATGAGTTGATTTCTGCATCTCATTTTCAACATTTTGACACATTTAAAATTTTTAAGACACCAAGTACAATGCTTAAAAAGGGTACACATGATAATAAAGTCTGCTGTTAACCATCAAGAAATGACACAAAAGGCAGAAAGTAGATCATAAGATATTTTGATTTAGGTACTGATTTATACAATTTTTGATCAATTTGTTGTAAGTGAGGACATCGTTAAATGCTGCAATATTCAGTAAAAGTAAAAACTATTTCCTCCTACATAAAAACACAATAATTTCATTCATGTATATGATGACAGTATTTAATGGTGTTTTTTGCTGTAGCGAAATAGGTCGATAGTGCGATATGAAAGTACTTTGATTTACTTTATATAACAGCGTATATTCTAGGTCTAAAAAAAAAGGAAAAAAGAACATAACTAGAGTAAAAAAGGAGACTTACAGATAATTTTATTTGCATAATCTTGAAAAACATTAAATTAATAGTTTTAATTAAAACTAGTTCACAAGCTACACCATAATTATTTTAAAAAAAACATTTTTAAATAATGAAACTAATACATAAAATTTTCAACTTAAAAACATTCAAAGAGAATTCCAGTTAAATTACAATGAGTGAAATGCTCTGCAAAATTTTCTTCGAGTTAAACTTATGAAGAAAATTATTTAATTTGGTCAACCAACATATGAATAACCTTCTCACTGTGCAGTTATTTTAGTTAAAAAATTGTGTATACTTTTTTTATGTATTTCAAATCTACATTTTAAAGTTAAAATACACGAGAAATTTTTGTAAAGGAGTTATTTTAAAATATAGAATTATATCATAAAAATATGAACATAAAAACATAAATGAAAACATGAACAGGAACACATGGATTGCACAGCTAAATAGTTGGAAAAAATGCATATCCACAGAAATCACAGGTTGCGCAAATTTTGCGACATCAACGATATCCGTGGAAGTCGCGGGATGCGCAGCGAGAGGTTTACAACTTTGAAGATCATTCACTTAAAAATTACAGGGACCAAGAATCCAAAAACGTAGAACATTCATCAAATTCAGTTTCATCATTGTGTTTATAGTAAATGTATCTCATCAGAAAATATTGCAAATGTTTGTATAAGCGACAATTTGGAAAAGCAGTTGCAAATCTGAGGTTCCTATAACTAATAAGTCAATAACTTATCAATTAACTGATAAATCATATAGTAAACTATTTTTAAATTTAAAGGACAAATGAAGTGTGACTGTGTATGAATACAATCCATATTAATTAATGTTGTTAAAACAGTATGCCATTTGGGTATTTACATATCCCCACAACCAAATCGTGCCATTTCCCCAAAAACCTGTGAGTTCTTTTTTCAAATAAAACATGTGAGATCTTTTTATTGTTTTGATATCATGGTACAATTCAAGTAGAGTAACTTTTGCTTCAGTGACACTAATACGTAAGTACTGATATTTGTTCAGAAAAATGAAATTTGTTTCATAAAACACAAACAAAACCAGATGATATTTATAACACATGATTGAATAATTTTAGTTCAAGTTTAGAGTAAATATTTAAGGCTTTCAAAAATTGACCAGCAATTTCTCATATTTTTTGCAACGTGTAAAGAATTATTTAATTAAAATAAACTAAAATTTTGAAAATTTTAAATTGTTACAATATAAAAAATATTGGTACTTGTGTATTATCACAACTGCATTGGGGACATTATGCAAAAGGAAGCACATAATTGTCAATTTTGTGCATACAACATAAGCAAAATCAGAGTTAAAACTTAGCATGTTATCTTGAACGTTGGCATTGTTGAAATAATATGCAAGTACCAGAATACTTTCAAATGTAAAATAATCGAAAGAATATATTTAAACCTAACCATTTAATTTTATATTCATGAATTTGAAATGTATTTATGCAAAATTAAATATATTAAAATTAAAATATTGTCAAAATCTTCATTAAACATAAAAAATCCATCATAAATAGAAATCATGGCTCAAGTGTAGTATAGGGGGGGTACATCAGATTTAGATGTTTTTCTTCGGATTTGGCAATTTTTATCCAAATGTCATGGTGAGATATTCGAATTCATTCTAAAATAAATAATTCCAATAAAAGTACCTTGGTGACCGCTTTTAGTCACCAAATGAAAGGACTGCACTAAGTGTTCCCCCATACTACACTTGAACCGAAATCATACTTGGCGCAACAAAAATTTTGCAAAATTTAGAATTTTTCATATAAAGATCCAGTTTTTCTGAAGCAGCTATGATACAAAAGACAGTTTAACATATATCTAATCTCTACTGTTCTTTGAAAAATACATAAACTGCATACAGAATAAACTGTGTAAATCACTATTATTTTATCTAACAGTTAACATATGCAAAAAATTTCTAGAATCAAAAAGTAAATTACACAGAAGCTAAGTAACAAGACACAGCAGTCTTTAGCATAACATCTGTGGTCTTTAACAAAACAATCATATTTAAGAGATAACTTATTTTTCCCTCACAGAGTATAAAATATTATATTGTGAATATTTAACTTCTTTTACATGTTTGTATTCATTATTCTGCATTTTTGAACAAAAAATAACTGGAAAATTTGTTAAAATACGGTAGACAGTATCTATGATTCCAAAAAATTTCACGAAATATGTGATCATGGACTGAACTTGCATGAAATACCTGTAGAGGGGCGAAAGCCCCACCCCTTGACGGAATTCTTTAAAATTAAAAAAAAAAAAGATTTCGTCTTTATGTCAGCTAAGTTAACAGTTTCGTTTACTAATACGGAATAGTTTTCTTTCAATGTATATTTCTCAATCTGCTTAATTTCAGAGTAAAAAAATGTAACTCTTTTTTCGAAAATAAACAGGTGGAATGCAACAAGTATAAACTTCCAGTATTAACAATTCAATCTTTTTATGACTTCTTTCACACATGACATTTATAGCATTATAAGCAACTTACTATTAAGAATGCAATGAAGTAAACTTTGTAACATATTGTCGTATATCGATATCGTAAATCGTGTGGGAAACTGAAAGTCAACGCTGATGACTTTTGACGGCGTTTCGATAGCAGTCGCTCACCGAGTTGAGTTGCACATGTTGCTAAGTAAACAAACGAAAAAATTATGACGTTTCTAAAGGTTGTCATTTCTTAAAGTAAGATTTAAATTTTTTACACTCTCTTTGAATGCAAATGCATAGTGCATGAAATTATAATGAAAATTACAAAATATTAAGAAGAAATATTTACTTCCAATAGCTGTAAAAAGCATTAATGGAAATAATTTTAGAATTATTTAAAAATCAGAGTGCATGTGTTTCAGTACTCTAAACAAGTATAAATCGCATCTAAATTTATAACTATTTATTTTTATGAAGAGGAATCTGAAAATAATCAAACATATAATTTTGTTTGGTTCTTGGAGAGAAAATGCAGTTCTAGAATTAAGGACAGATTTTACTACGAGATCTGAAAACTTTTAAGCAACTTCTAATTCATATTTTCACGCTAAAATTTAATTATTTCAACCAGAAAATTTTAAAACAAGGCGATTGAATGGCTATTTTTCATTGAAGCTTTGTGGCCGCGGTAGACGAGTGGTATAGGTATCGAATCGTGGCTTGCCTTGTCACGAGTTCGAGCCCAGTATCACTAAAGACCCGCCATGTAGGGCAGCGATGTACGTTAAATCTGTCGAGAGCCGAGCCATCCTCCCCTTGGTGTGGTGTGGTAGTTAGGAGAAGGGGTGCCAGCTCAGGTGTCGTCCACGTCACTTGACCATGGTTCAAAATTACATGGTCCGTCGCCAAAAGCCCTCGTGTAGCTGAACAGTGCGACGTTAATATTCAATCAATCAATCAATTCATTGAAGCTTCTTTAAAAATGGAAATTTAAATATGGTATACATGAGATTTTAAAATTAAAAAAAATCCATATACATAAAATATGAATAGTTACAGAACAACATATAAGTAATTAATAAAAATAATGGTCTCCAATTTTAGTATAATGTTAACTTAAGGTATGTTACGTATCATTTATTAATTAAGTATGAATAAATGTAACATGGAACTTCCGAAAAAAATGAAAGGAAAAAATATTCTGTTAATGTTAACATAAAATAGAGCATAACATGTATTAAAAATCTATAAAAAATTTATACAAAAACCCCCCAAAAAAAAAAAGTATGGACATTTTATTGCTAACGGCAAAAGTGTGTACCATTCCTTTTATATAACATTAAAAATTTACTGTGTGTTTACTACTAAATATATCATTGTAAATTACCAAAACCCCTATTATGCATATTTTATTAGTAAAAACGTGATGTACCTAAGAGCACCCATAATTTCTTCTTCCTGCTAATGACAGCGGACTCTCACTACGCGGAGGTTTAGTTAAGAATCTTTCCTATGCTAAACGTATAACAGTAAGTAATGAAATTAAATAAAATTCACTGGGATAGCTAGTCCTGATTGCGCTCTGTATCAAAATTTCTTAGGGGGGGGCTTTTAAAAATAAAAAAAAAAGATCAAATTCATAAAACTTATTCGAAAGTGACAAAATTTTGCCCATAATGGAGCCCTTGCATCTTGTGAGCCCAGTACACTGATACGGCAGATACGAAAATATCTACGCACTTGTAAAATTTACTTATATATATGCTTATATACTTATATATTATGTGTTGCAAGCCATCTATACACCAGGTCAGTTTTTGACACTGAAAACAGAAGTTTTGATATACAAGTTGTTCAAATAGTTGTCTGACAAACAACTAGTGGCCATGGTAGCCGAGTGGTATAGGTATCGGATCGTGGCTTGCCTTGTCACGAGTTCGAGCCCAGTACTACTGAAGACCCGCCGTGTAGGGCAGCGATGTACGTTAAATCTGTCGAGAGCTGAAACATCCTCCCGTTGGTGTGGTAGTTAGGAGAGGGGGTGCCAGCTCAGGTGTCGTCCACGTCACTTGACCATGGTTCAAAATTACGTGGTCCGTCGCCAAAAGCCCTCGTGTAGCTGAACAGTGCGACGTTAATATTCAATCAATCTGACAAACAACTAGAGAGACAGACTGTCACACAAATAAGATTATAAGACAAACAGACTGAGAGACAGACTGTTAAACAGACAAACTGTCATAGACTGTCAGATAAACTGTTCGTCGGATCGTCTATCAATCAGACAGATGGCTGACTGACAAACAGTCAGTAGGGGTCTGATGACAGTATGACCCCTGCAAAGTCAGGTTTTTGGCCACAAGTCTAAATGGGCTGTGGTAGCCAGTGGGTAAGGTATCGGATCATGACAGGCATATCATGAGTTTGAGCCCAGTACCACTAAAGTCCTGCCGTGTAGGGGAGCAATTCACGTTAAATCTGTCGAGAGCTCAAACGTCCTCCCATTGATGTGGTGTAGTAGTTAGGAGAGAGGGGTGCCAGCTCAGGTGTCGTTCTCCTCACTTGACCATGGTTCAAAATTACGAGGTCCGTCACCAAAAGCCTTCGCGTAGCTGAACAGTGCGACGTTAATGTTCACTCACACACCTAAGTCAAAATACGTACTTTGCGTCAGCAGAGGCGGATTAAGCGGCAGCCAGAGGAACCAATGCTGATGGATTTTTGTTATAAATTCAATGCACAACAAAAGGATCGTGAGCCGATATTGTAATCTCAATGATTTCCAAGCATTTGAGTCATGCAGCACTAAACATCTGTACTGTTGCAATCTCTACAAAATTTTCGCATGCGTTTTTTTGCACAAATTTTATTTCCGCGAACAAATGAATACTATTCAAGTCAAACAAGTTCGCTTGTAGTTCAAAGCTATCCTTAGTTACTCTTGGATACATCTTATACCGATGGGGAAAAAATCCCAACAAGAAAAAGTTGTTGTAGACTAATGAATCTTCAGCAATGCATATTTTTAGGTATATATTTTACATATTTAATTGATTAAACTTTTATGATCACATGTCAATGTAGGGACAAGAAGAGCCATTTAAAATGTAAAATGATGGCACATTAAAAACCGGTTTACCGCCATAATTTTAAATGCAAGCATCAAACAATGAGTCATACAAGTATCGGATATCCGCTTGTGGGATGGAATTGCATGCCTGTCACTCTTGGTTGGTCCACATAAAGTTGCTTAGTTTCGATTGTGGATGACGCTGCAATTGCCGTCCAATGATGTTCCATTCGCGCTTTATTAGAGAAAGATCTGGTGATCTAGCAGGCCAACACGTTGACTATCTATAGAGCACGTTAGGTTACAACAGGATATGAGGGCGCAAGTTATCCTGTTGGAAAACACATTTGATCTATGTTTATAAATGACAATGCAACACCTTGACTCACCAGACTGATGTGCAAATTTGAATACAGGGTATGTGAATCAAACTCGAGAAAGCTCCTACATTCAAAGAAAATTGTTCGCTCCAGATCATAATACTAGGTGTCGGTCCAGTGTGTTTAGGCCGCAGAAAGATTGTTTACAAGCACTGAACTGGCATTCTTTTAATAAATATACAGCCATCACACACTGCAGTGTCGTAACGTACACCCCTTTACCCCCACATCAAGGGGGGGCAGGATTATAGGGGCCTCATATTCTGACTGACATCAAGTAGTGTTTGGGTCCAAAACTTGACTCTGCAGGAGTAGGGGCCCTTATATTCTTCGTTACGCTACTACATCACTGACACCAAGACAGAAACAGTTTGGTTCGGAGAACACAACACATCACCACTATGTTCTTCAAAGATTTCTAGCATGATATCACTGAAGTAGCAAATATCGTGATTTGGAGTTAATGGTATGAACGCTATAGGACGTTTGACTGAGAGCTATTTCTGACTGATTTGCTGATTCATTGACAGTTCACTCTGACAGTCTAGTGCCAAAAGAAACTGTAATTTTTGCTGTAGATGAACTACGATGTTTCCCAACATTGTGAAGAATATGGCAGTCTTTTCTGTCAGTGGTGACCCGCGCGTTGTTGGACCATAGTTTTCTTGGGATAGTGCCTTTCCGAGACCACTGCAGCCAAAAATCAGGTACAATGGATACATTCCTACAAAGTCATTCTGCAATATTATGGAAAAGAAAATCCACCTTTTTTAAGGTCTATTATACTACCTCGTTCAAACTCAGTGGGCTGTTGATAATGGCTTCTTCGTCTTCCTAAGGCCATGCTGGACTATCAACTCACTACGTCAGATCTCAATGATAAATAATACTTATAAGAACTTTGTAGCACGTATTTAAAGCACAATTGATTCACATTCTCAAAGTGGTGCAACTAGCGCCATACGTATGCGCCTGACGCGAAATTCAAATCAAAATCATCTTTTGGATGTGTAAATACGCCAAACAAATTTTTGATGCACACAACTCCCTTTTTTGATAATTTTTTTTTCATCACTGTATTTTACTAAGAAATAAATGAAAAAAAAAGAAGTTATGTGATAAAGGTACGTCTAGTTCAAAAACAAATTATTTCAACTGGAATTCGGCCTTAATAGAAAGATAAAAATTAATAAAAGCAGTCCCCTGGCTGAAATCCATGATACGAATGAGGAAATAAAGCCCATAATACTGGAGGCTACTTCCCTTTTGAAACAGATGAAAAAATATGAAACTTCCTTAATGACCAATGATTGGGAATTACATAACACAGAGAAAAAATGCTATTAGCAAATCACTGCAATAAGTTGAGTATGAACTATCAAAAAGATTTAGTCTGCTAAAATCTCTATAAAATTATATCCAAAATTTCAGAAATGAGTTTGGAAAAATGGTGTTAGAGCTCTGCTAACGAATCTCTAGTTGATCGTAAAATAAACTTCAGTGTGTGCAACAATAACCTCGAGAGGGGTAGTGTGTGGAGTCAGTGAAATTAAAAAGTGAAAGTCCACTGTTAGTGTTTATTTGTGCAGAGTCAAAACAAATGGAAATAAGGGGGGGCAACTGATTTATCAGAGCTCTAGTTTGAAAAAGCTGGACAAGTTCACATGTAGTAAAAACGAAAAATTATTTTCAGTGTAAGTAAAAAAAGTAAAAAAAAGGAAAAAATTTCAAACGGAATTCATTTTATGTCATATTAGATAAGACCAAGAGCAGAACTATCCAAAAGACCTGAGATATATGAAACTATTACAGAACACTTCCCTGTATTTTTTGATTATAGATTATTATGTGAAATTAAGAAGAAAGCCGCATACAAAAACTAAAGGAAACTCACAAAGACCATATTGAATCTTTTAATTTTGACGATAGGGAATTGGACCCATTTTTTTTATTTTTTTTAAAAAAAAACGGAGTTTACAATAAAGAAACCCCCTCCCCTCTCCACTAGAAATTTATCACCCGGGGTTGGGGGGTCTCGGGTAGATCGACATCTACCAATATCAAAATGCATAAATTGAATTTTTTTTCAATTTTTTCGGGGAAAATTTTTTGGAAGCACTATGGGAGAAAGACAAACAACATAGCCATGTAATATAGAAAGAACAAAAGGGCGGGAAAAAAATAGAAACAGAAAAAAGAAAATTTCCCTTGGAATTTGAAAGGGAAAAAATCAAAAGAAAAAGTTGAAAGAGAAAATTTAAGCTCTAAAAGCGGGGGTTGTATATTTTTTGGTATCCGGGGGGTCTACTCCACTTTTAAAAAATCGAAGGCGGTCTACCAATGGGGCAGAGCTAAATTAAGGGTAACGTACTTTTTTTATATATTTTTTTTTTAGTAACAAGAAAAATGGTAAATTATCAAATTTTTTTTCTAAAAACCCCAAAAATTAATATTTACAAAATATATAAAAAATTTTACGACAAAAAAAATAATCAAAGTATTTCATACATAAAAAATTGGAACCATCCCTTTCACTTGGGTTTTAGTTGAAATTTGGATATAATCAAAGCATCCCCCCACTTTGTAAAATTTGTTTCTATTTAATTCTCCACTGTAAAAGGGACAAATTCATTGTATTACTTTGCACAGTTTTTTTTTGGGTTTTAAAAATCTAAACGAGTAAATTTTTATTTTTAAATAATTTCATTAATTCATAGTCATAAGTCATAAATTAAATTTTTAAATCCGGGGTCTTTTGGGGTTTTTCCCGGGGCTTCCTAAAATAAATTTGCGGTCCCAGGAAATCAACCCCCGGTCGACGTCTTTGCCCCCGTCCATAGTAAGGTTTTTTAATTTTTTTTTTAAAGTTTTCTTCAACTGTTGAGTTTTATTATTAACAACACGTTTTATTTTTGATAATTTACGGTTAAAAAAAATCCCGATATTTTTGTTTTTTTAGGGGCAAGGGGCCCAAACCCTTTACCGCCAGGAACCCCCTCCCCCCTATCTTAATCCCCCCACTGGCGTAAATCAAACTTTGGGGTCCCTTTTTTTCCCGGCCCCCTCCCCTTCTCCGGGGCAAACGAGGGTGTACGTTACGCCACTGACCACCAGATAGTCAGATAGGGGTATACCTATTAGTCAATTTTACGTACGTAAGTTATCCACTGTTTTTAGTGCAGTAAGAACAGGTTCTAACTGAAAGTTGCAGTAAATATCTGAAATAAAAGTCCGTTGTGAGAACCCGTTGTCTCTAGTAAGAACACAAAATTACGGATACTCTTGGATACCTTGCATTTTTACTTGTAAGTAAGCCTAATAACGGAATCAATTTAACTATTTACAGCAGTGATTCTCAAACGTTCAATGTTTGCGACCCAATTGTCAATCATAATTTTCATTGGGCCCCTCTCCATACAATAACAATGTATTGAATTCAATAATAACGTACTTTAACGCTGAAGCTACAATACGACTTTAATTATAAACTGTAAAAATTATCAAGTATTATATAAATTTTACATATAATTTTGTATAAGCTCATGGCGACATTAGTAGTTATCAAACTTTTTTTAACTCAGTGTTGTTAAATTAAGTATAAAATACATTGGGCAGTACTGATACATTTATACGTACCGTAAAATCCGGCGTATAACGCGCACTTTGAACACAAAAAAGAGATCCGAAATATAAGGGTTTCGCGTTTATACGCCGGGTTTTTAAAAAGAAACTTTAAAATAACAAAAAAAAAAATGAGCGTGAAAATTTACTTTTACATATTATTTTTATTTATAAGGAATGATATACCTTTTGAACTAAAAGGTTAAAAATATAAATTTTTTAAAATATAATTCTGCCGGGTTTTTTTTTTGGCGGGGGCGAACAAACCTGAAAAAAAAAAATGCAGCGAAAGTATGGGTGCGCGTTATACCCCGGATTTTACGGTTTTTTTTTCATTGTAAATGTGTATTTTTTATAATCTCAGAATGTATTTTGTTTTGATTCCATTTCCCAGAAATTAAAAATTTTTTTTTTAAATCTTTTATTTCGACTTTTCGATATTCTCGTGCCTCACTTTTAGGATTATCCCCCCCCAAAATTTGGTGGCCCCCCTTTTGAGAAACGCTGATTTTTACAGTAACATAATTTTTTTTTATTTAAAACTGATGAGCTTCACCAAAACATTTGTCTTGCTAAAAGCTTAAATCAAAAATATAAGATTTAAAGCTTTGAATTGTGGAAAGTGAGAGATAAATATTAATTTTTTTAAATGACAATCAATACGAAAACTTTAATTTCATGTACTTCTTAATTTTTTATACAGTAAATAAATTCATCAAAAATTCATGGAAATAAGCAGGGAAAAAAAACGATTTTTATGGGGAATGTGTATTCCGTTATTCCCAAAGCATGCAAAATTAAATGTTTATTTATGTGTATCCCAATTTATATCATTAACATTTATGTATATAGATTTAGCTTAATAATATTTATATATTTAACAATAAACTTATGCAGGTTTTTTTATTAGTAACTAAAATAAAAGTAGGAACTCATGCATATTACCTCAAAGGAAGGATAATTAAAATTTAAATTAAATAATTATTCTCGCTGTGCTGTTTGTTAATAATAAGAGCATTGGTTTGCGGCGAGATGAATCGAAATCGCTGTCCTCTGTAGAAAGAACTGTTAACCACAATTTCTATGTTATGCTCTCCTTGAATCAATGAAGATTTACATCTTGTAATGACCGCATGAGAAGACGAACTGATTTTTTGAAATATTCTGTGGCATTGAATTTTTCAACAGAAAATCAGTTCTTTGTCTTTTTTTCTCTTCTGCTTTTGCAAGTTTTTTTATATTGTGTGTCAGTTTGATTCTCGCAGGATACCTTACTAAACATATCTTCAGACGTCGTTGAAATTTTAGGGTACGTTCTGCGTTGCGTTTAGTTCAACATTTTTTTAAAATTATTTTCCAGTTTAGCATCACGTTTAAGGCTTCTGAAATTAAATCAGTTTAAGGCTTCTGAATTATATTACATTACAAAAAATCCAAAAGTTTAAAGGAAGTCTTAAAATTAATCCAATCGGAAAAATGTTTCGATGTTTCAAATCATAAAAAGAATGCAAGTTACGAAGCAGATCATAATATCGCAATTATTTCTTCAGTAAATTATCTTGAAATTATTTAATAACAAAAAAAGTTATTCTACTTCATTTAATTGATATTTTTAATTTGAAACATTCCGACTAAAATTTAGTTTCGACACCTTAAAAAAATATATTAATAATATTTAGCTATCCTTTTGGAAGACTATTTGTGATCATTTTACGAATCTAAAAAATTGTTCCTTCGATTTTGTTTCGCATTATATAATTTATATTCAATCAGTTTTGCTTGCATGATGCACTATCTAATAAAATATTAATTTAAAATGCTAAAAAATCTTTTTTATCTAGCCATTCAAAATATTTTTAACGCAGTAGTGTTTGTATTTCGAAGAAACGAAGAAAAAAAAGTTACTCTGGGGTATTTATGTTTAATAGAAAAACATAGGGAACAAATGGAAAACATTTTCTGATCTTCACTAATTTTTCTGCTGTACTTTTTTATAGAAAATGTTGTAAACACCTCAAAAATCCGAGTTACAGAAATATCAAAATTTCTTGGCTCGTTTCCACTGTTAAGGAATGTTTAAAAGGAAGCCCCGAACTAAAAAGAGAAAGAGAAAAATAAACTATAATAAATGTTTGGAAAATAAAGACTTAAATGTAAGCTTAATTCTTGCTTTAAAATTTTTTTATTATTTATTTTTCATATTTATTTTCAATATTTTTTTAAATTTAAATTCGCAATCAATAGATTTTAAAGTATATACTTCCCTTTGATTAAAATTTTATTTTAATCTATCCAACTCTTTAAGATCAATCTTATTTTGAATGAAAATTTCTAATATAAAAGTATAAAATTATATAGAAATGAATTAATTTTAACTCTTTAATATTTCATATAAACATAGTCCGTGTTAAAACAATTTAACATATTTCTGATAAAATATGTTTCTTTTTCTAATTGCAAAGAAACCATTATAAACCACTCTCCGAAGGGGCCCTGTATCAAAATTCCTTCAAGGCCCTTTTTTAGTTATGGAAGCCCTGTTAGTGGGACTGTAGTTACGCATGTTGGGGCCTCCATATCATTGATACAGCCCCTACGCCCATTCTACGCCCCTAGTAAGCCAGTACAATTTAAACACCTTCAATATTTATCACTGTGAGTAGCTAGCCATGAATGAGCCCTGTATCAAAATTCCTTGGGACACTTTTCTGGGGCCCCCTAGGGGACTGCGGTAGCCCAGTGGTCAAGGCATCGGATCATGACAGGTATGTCATGAGTTCGAGCCCAGTACCACTAAAGACCCGCCGTGTAGGGCAGCGATGCACGTTAAATCTAGGAGAGGGGGTGCCAGCTCAGGTGTCCTCCACGTCACTTGACCATGGTTCAAAATTACGTGGTCCGTCGCCAAAAGCCCTCTTGTAGCTGAACAGTGCGACGTTAATATTCACTCACTCCACTCACTCTGGGGCCCCCCTAACACTTAACGACAGTTTGTTCTCCTATTTTGGCACCCCTGTTGTGTATGGGACCTATATCACTTGTTTGGCGATAGCTACGCCCTTCATATTTATATTCTTTACTGAAATTATAATTTAAGCAACATTTGAGTGTGATGAAATCCCAAAGTTTGCGTAACAAATTCTGAGAGTTCTGTACCTGAGAGATCCCGATGTAAACGTGACACGGAAATAGGTGTAGCAAAAGATCCTTTAATCTTTTTGAATATAATAGAGAGTTTGAAAGATAAGGAAGTAGTCCAAATATATGTGAGCTATCGGGGTCTGTCATTGGGAAAAAGGGATCCAGAGGACGTACCATAAATCAAGAAACAAAATTAGTCGCAGAATTCACATTAGCATATTGTTCAGTATTAAAAGTCTTCACTTGACTTCTGAGAATTGATGTAGGAGAAAACATCCAACCCTAGAAACTAGTAAAACAAAAGTTACTTGGGAATGCTGGCTTTACCTTCTTGAGATAAGAAGGCGATGATTAATAGCATCAAGAAAATAATGAGATTTATCTCAATACTATATGAAAATCTACACTCAGGATGGACGAGAACGATGCTGTAAATGGTTTTGCTATTGCTTGAGAGTTACTGATATTGTAAAGGATTGTCATTTTCTTACGATGTGAACGCAATCTTCACTCAAGTGCAATGAATTACTGAAAGTACCCAAAATGATATATATGAGCTATAGTATAAAACCGGGGTAAGCATTAAGTCGACAACGATCGACCGGTGGACCGTCAAGACGTTTTGATGTGACCGCCTTCACTTAAAGACTTAGACGCGCAACTAAAAGAAGCACAGATGGTTATCAAAATATAATGGAAACACCCGTGAATAAGTGACACTTTTTTGAATACGCTTCGTAAGCATTAAAGTATAATAATAGCTACCAGATTTTTTTATAAATAAAAATGTATACATTCTGGTAATATGTGTGTTAGCTTTATTGAAGTTCTATAAGTCTTCGATTTTTTTTCAAAATCGCGAAATGTTCGATCTCTCAGATTTTTAAAGAAGTGGGAGCCCATCTAGTTGGAGTAAGGGTGACCGAAACATATCCAGTTTTTAGAGATTTCTAAGGATAGGGTGTCTATAAAAGTCATGACTGCTTACACACAGCGCAGCAAGACGAGCTTGGTAAAGCAAAGTAGACGGAAAGATAAGCTCTGGGAAAGAAATCGATGGGTATTGAACCTAATTGTAACGTCAAAAAAGCGAACAACTGCAGCAAAAGTGACCGCAGAGCTCTATCAGTATCTAGATTCTCCAGTGTCAATGATTGCTGTTAAAAGGGACCTTCATAAACAGAACATTTACGGCAGAGCAGCAATTCCCAAACTACTTCTCACAGATGTTAATGCCAAACACCGTCTACAGTGGTGTCACACTCACAAAACCTGGTTGATTGATGAAGAGGAAGAAAGTATTATAGTCTGTGACGAATCATCTTTCACTCTCTTCAACTCGGGCGCACGTTTGGAGGACTGAATGTCTCTTTCCAACTGTCAAATATGGAAGTGGATCTGTCACGATATGCACAGCCGTGTCGTGGTTTTCTGCTAGACCAATCGTAACAATGAAAGAATCACTGGGAAGAAATACAGAGAAATGGTGCCTGACCAGATGCATCCTATGATGCAAACTTTGTTTTCTGTAGGAAATGGAATTTTTCAGGACGATAATGCAGCGAGACGTCCAATCATGGTTTGATGAAAACGAGGATGAAGTGAAGCATTTACCTTGGCCCAAACAGTCACCCAACCTCAAAATGACTGAACCGTTGTCTATTTTAGAGCATTCAATACGGAATCTCATATCCTTCACCGGAAACTTTCACGATATCTACATGAAGAATATGGTACAATATTCATCTAAACAATATTTAGCAGTTGTATGAATCGATTCGCAAGCAAATCCAAACTGTATTACATGCCAGAGATGGTCCTACACTATACTATTAAAGGATTCTCTATAAATTTAAGGTGTTTCCATTATTTTGATAACCCCCTGTGTATTTGTGGAACACCAATGCCAGCAAGACTGGAGTATCGTCTCTTCATAATGCATACGACTATGTATAGTAACTACAATAATAGTACACATGTACTATTATTGGAAGCACGATGATGCTTAACACATTCTCTCACATTATCTGCGACTATTAGGGGAAAATGCGATAACCACGATCCCAGTCGCAGAAAGGGGTCTCTTCTCCTCCCCCTCCGCTGACTAAAGGGGAAAATAAACGTTGATCAGCCCTTCCCGCGATAACACGTGAATGGCTACTGAAACATCACCCCACACCTCACGCTTCCACGGAATTCGATTGTGTTCATGTTACGTCCCACGATGGCGCGGCACCCAGAAGTGAACGTATTAAGTACATATATCGGTACAGATTCATCAGTTCACGTATGATCGCTGCACTGAAAACGTCTACACCCATGGTCTAGCAATTGCTCATAGTTTTTCAAACATTCAACTTGAAGATTTTATGTTTGTGTTTTTGAAGGGAAAATAGTAATCTTTCATATTTTAAAAGAGGCGTATAATGTCGAAACCAAGTGCCAGTTTTTCTTTACATTGGTGAATGCAAAATATGTGTGCTATATACGAGTATAACCTACAAGTGTGGCTCTTCCAAAAAAAGGAAACGTTGAAAGAGAGGCATTTCGCAAATTATGCATAAAAGTTTTGATACCGATTTTTTGTTAAAAAGCGAATGCGTAAACAAAAATTAAAAAAATTTAAGTCACAATTAATGAGACAAAATTATGTTTTATTAAACCCAATACTATATCTAAAACTGAGGCAGTTGCATCTTTTCGTGTGAGTTTTGTGATTTGTGAAGTCTTTTACTGAAACTATAGCTACGAGAATCAAATTTATAAATGAAAATGATTTATTTTTTTGTGTATTTTGATTTGTTTGATAATAAATGTGTGTGCATCATTTAATATTAAATTTGTCGGTATAATTATGTTTGTGTATTTTGCGTTTTACTTAAAACGTAGTTTTAAAAATGTAAGTTTTTTCGCGTTGTAGTTATGTAGGTAAGTACACATATTCTGTATTTATTATTGTTATAATACAAATATTGTTGAGCTTTTTCTTTTTTTGCTCATCACACCTACGTGGACCGCAACACTTTGAAAAAAAATTAGGAGTAGACCATTCCATGTAAAAGTCTGCCCACCCTGGTATAGAGACCATTTTGTACAGCTACAGTACAAGTAGCCTAATCTTGTCTTTAATTATTGCATTTTGAGTTGTTTTTTTAATTCATCGCTGTGTAACTTTTCTGTGGTTGCGCGTTATAGAATCAGTAGTGCTCTTGTGATATCAAGGCAATTAGATATATCGTATAAAACAACGTGGAAAATACTGGGGAAAAAATAGCGCACTTTTTTTTCCCTATAAGATGAGCCACCACCAGCAACTGTCTGTTACCAGCATTGACTGACCCATATCTTTTACACTAACTTTTCTTGGTCGGGGTGCAGTCGATGACCACTGGAATGGCATCTCATTTTTATCTCAACTGAAAGGTGAACATCCAGAATTGTTGAATTTGGGAGATGGAAAATCCGCGTGTCTACCACACGTCCTCTACATTCGTCTTAAGTTACCATCTTGTGTGTGTGAGTTCACTTCCCTAATTACCCTTGGACAAACCTTTATTTTTCAAAGAAAATGACGACACTGGCTTTGTAACATACTCTGAAACAGCCCTCAGATATCATGCTTTGCTCAATAGTTTCGCTTTTTTCAGTAGCGACAATGCCTTGCATCCACCATTTTTATGCAGGATGGTGCCCCTCCGTTTAATGGAGTCTGTGGTCCTCCGCTGGTGGAGCAGAGATTTTTCAGCGACATTTTACCGATGAGAGGGTGATTAGCTATTCATTTCCCACTCTTTGGTTCTGTAGTTCTCCTGATATCGTACCGTGTGATTTTTGGTTTTGTGGCCATTTAAAGAGCATGAGTTATCGGAGGACTGTGGTAGCAATGGATGACCTGACGGGCCTCGTATAACGAAGCATGTGTCACAGATTACTTACGATCAGTTGTAGAACATACTGCTTATCATCTGCTCATTTTACACCTTAATGAAGGGCACACATTGGAAAAGTTTGCTTTACATTTTTGTTTTTTGCTAAAAAGTCAGTAACATATAAACGATGAATCTATTGGAAATTGTGTTTCCATGTAATGCGCTCCCTAGCGGGGAATATTTTTTCTTTTGAACTTTCTTGCGGAAAGTTTAGTCTATATCCTTTGAATCATCTATCTACAAATTTTCAAATCAATCCGCATTTTAGTTACAGCTACAGAGTTCTCTAAATAAACTAACAAGATTAAATACGATCACCTTGTATAATGCATTCTGGTTTCATTAAAATTATGAAAAAATTATTGTATTATTCAAAATTATTGTTCCCCTGTTTTGCTTTATTTTTTATTTTGCATGTATTAAATGTGTATTGTTTATAATTATGAAATGTGAATTTATATATATATATATATATATAATTAATTTCAGGGTATTCATTTCATTTTGTATTCCTATAAAAGTTACACTCTTTACCAACTTTTAAACGTTATTCAATTTAATAAAAATCTGTTTTCTATGCAAAAAATTGTTATAAAATTATAAAAAATATATCATACATTTTACAAATTTTATAATTAATTCCTTCAGTTTATGCATAATTATTTAGTTTTATCTCACAAATAATTTTTAAAAATGCTCGTATTAATCCATCTTTATTATTTAGCTTACTTCAACCCTTATCTATTCAACATGGAAAAAAATGTCCTTATTTACATGCACAGTAGTATGTAAGAGACAGAGAATCACATTTCAACAGTAGTTCTTTAATGGCAACTTTGTATTTTTTATATGAAGCAACAGCTATTCATTTTAACACATTATCTGTTGGTACAAAGTCAAGATCTGTAAGATTCATAGAGAGAATGACAATGTGTTTCTTTATTTAGATTAGACCAAACAATTAATTTTAAGCGTTGAATGAATGGCAACGGTGAAACGTGTCGCGTAAGAAGATAATGAACTTTCAAATTGTCGTTCTTCTTTAAAGAGGAAATTTAATCGGAGTTATATAGAATAAAGAATTTTTTTTTTTCTAAAAAATCTTTTTTTAAAAATGCTCTTGTTGTTCTTAACAGAATAGACCTAATTATTTGACCTAACTGGATATAATGAGAGAAAGAGAATCATTGATCATATACTGCTTTTATAATGAATATTTCTCTTTGATGCAAGAACTATTTTTGTTAAGTTAATCTTAATTGTATTGAATAACCAAGGATTTTAATTGTTATTTAATTATTTTTCATAAAAGTTCTTATATTTTTAGGACATTTATGTGTACGGAAGGTCGTTCGAAACGATTTTGATAGTTAACTTTTATCAATAAAAACCGTATTTTTGTGGCCATCTGCTTCTGATAGCCATGATTCTTGGCAATAGCTCTAGCTTGAATTTTTCATGGAAGTAAATTTTTCTTAGGACTGTCATGCCAATTTTACTCCATTCCTCTTGTACCGTTTTTCAAGTTCCGTTCAGTGTTTTTGGATGCCTTTTTCCCAAGGCTCGTTTTAATAAACCGAAAGCACAAAAGTCCATTGGAGAAGCGTCAGATTTTACAGGTGGGATACACTTTATTCCTGTTTCCGATTCTTTCTTTGCTAAATAAGCGGCAGTTGTTTTAGACATATTGATTAGAGGCTTTGTCCATATGAAAGTGAACTTTATCAATGTCCTTTCCATATAAGACTGAATTTCTTCATCAAAAATACGTTCTAAAATATTCCACGGAGAGTGGAGTGAATTAATTTTGTGGCTTTATCTGAAATTTTTTGAATTTTTATTTGCCACCGTAACAAAATCCTGCAACTATCATGAATTCTTTTGAGAACTTCTGTACACTGACGAAGCCATTTCGTACGGTCAATCCCGTCTCAACTGAGCAATAGAAAATTAATCTTCTTTTAATACAGTCGTTTAAATATACCTATGCCTCATCGAGTGTTACCACAACTTTCCGTTTTTTTAGCAGTTAGGTGTTTTTCATATAATTTTCTGCACTTTTTTTTTTTATCGGCAATGTGTTTTGGCAAAAGCAGATGAGAACTTCGGTTTTAAACATTTTTTTCAATTCCTACTATTAGCTCACACTCTCTATTTATTTATTTATTTTTATCTTGGTGGTTTTTTCAATCTTTTAAAAAAAATACTTTTTAAACCCTTTAACGGGCACACAGCTAAAATACAATTTTCTATGATAAAGTACTTGATAAATGTAATGTTCTCATCCTCTATAAACATTATTTAGTAAAAAAAAAATCTAATCGTGGGTTTTTTCCTGGGTGGTGGCTAGACGTTATAGCCACTGCGCATTTAGGATATTTAACTTTTTAGGACAGAAATAATTAATCGTATTACAATAAACTTTTTATGAAAAATTAACATTTATGTAATAACTATTTCAATAAAAATTAATTCTTCGGTTTTAAACATCTTTTTCAATTCCTATTATTAGCTCACACTCTCTATTTATATTTATTCATTTATTTATCTTGGTGGAATTTTCAATCGTTAATAAAATACATTTTAACCCTTTAACGGGCACACAGCTAAAATACAATTTTCTGTGATAAAGTACTTGATAAATGTAATGTTCTCATCCTCTATAAACATTATTTAGTCACAAAAAAAAATATCTAATCGTGGGTTTTTTTTCCTGGGTGGTAGCTAGATGTTATAGCCACTGCGCATTTAGGGCATTTAACTTACTTTTCAGGACAGAAATAGTGAATCATATAACAATAAACTTTTAATGAAAAATTAACATTTATGTAATAACTATTTCAATAAAAATTAAATACAAAGTATAAGTGTAATTTAATAATATAGAATAATTGTACAACATAGAATACTTACTTAGAAAATATATAGAATACTTAGAATATACATTAAACTTGATATATAAACCACATTTTATATTTTATTGAATTTTAGTAAGAAAAGTTAGAAATAAAGTAATATTTTTGAGAATTTAAATTAGTTATTTCCCAAATTTGATGAGCTATTTGCTGTGGAACTTAATAATATGCAAACGTTTTCTCCGAGCAGGAAAGCTGTAATGAAGATTTTCGAACCCGAGAATCTTGTACCACATATTGTAAACAAAGTTTGTTTATATTTCCCACCCCCAACATTCTCACGTGATTCTAAATGCTCTCTATCGAGTACAGGAAAAGCGAAAATTTCTTGATCACTTTTCTGTTCTAGGCGGGCAGTGGATAGATCCTCTATCCACATATTAAAGGTTTCCAAAAACCTAAAAAAAAACTTTTTAATTGTAGGAAGCAATTCATTCAGATGAGACAAAAGTATACTTAAGACATGTCGAAATTTTTTTCAAATATCAGAAATTTTATTTATAGTAATCAAAACACAATTTGTAGATTTACACCGAGAAAAACTCTTTTCAACTACCCATCAAAGGACACGAAATGTATAAAATGGTATCGTGCTGCTATCTGTATTAATTTTTACGCGTTTTAGCTTCCATTAACGCATATAGATAGACTAAATATCCAACACCCGCTTGGAGAAAAAATTTTTAATATGTGGCTAGACGTATTAGCCACTGCCTGCTAAAGGGTTAAAGCGCTCAATTGAGCTGAAATTTTACTTACATGATTATTTTGGATGACAATACAGTAATTTAATTGTTATTAATAAAAATTAATTGATTAAAATTAGCTATTTAAGGAATTACAAAAACAGCCACGTTGGTATCATTTTTGGCGACTTGTGTCAAAACTTGAAAAGGTTTTTTTCTCACGTTTTAAAGCATTCCGTTGAACTGAAATTTTATATACACGATTGTTTGGGATGACAATACGATACCTTAATGATAATTAAAAAAATGAATTACCACTAAATGTTGTGATTCTGTCCTACGTATATAAATATTGATATATTAATTGTAACTATTTAATAAAAAGTAGTTAAAATAAAAATTTTCTTTGTTGATCAAAGTATAGGAATTCACTTAATTTTTTTTTTATATTATTTGCTTAACTTTGAATTTTAATGAATGATTTTACTTACAGTGCCGGAAGACATTTCTAGTGTCTATACAAAATAAACCTTTAGTGGGCGGATTTTCTTTTAGGATCAGAGACTTTACTTTCTTGATAGTTGCCTGCGTTCGAACAGTCTTAGAATGAGATTTCGTGGTCATGTTTTCATTTTTACTTTCAGCTTAACGCGCGCGTTTTTTCTTTCAAATTTAATATATTATAAATTTCTTTTTTTTAAATGCAATAACTAATATTCTTACATCACTTTATAACTTTTGATACGAATATTTTCTCCTCGGAAAAGCGCAATTACGTACCTTCGAGGCATCTTCCAATTTTAGGAACTGTTTTCAAAATAAATCTCTTATTTTACATTCCAATCAAAAAAAAACATTAGCAGACGATTATTCTGAAGTTATTAAAATTTTGTTTCAAAATGCAAACGAGAAAATAAATTACAAAATCATTTCCATAAAGTACAAACGACCTTCTGTACACTTTCAAAGGTATTTTGATGATAATAACTTTGTTATAAATTTCTAAATATCAAACTTAATATGAATTTTAGTATAAAATAAAAAAAAAATCAGGGGTCCCTCTACCTCACTCTCTCTGTAATAATGAAGTAAGCAGTATTGCTTATGAAATTTCCTTTATTGACTAGCATAGATAATTTTTCGATATTAAAAATAAATATTGCTGGTGAATAAAAAAACAAGTAATATAAAAAAAAATTTTTAAATCAATTCCTACTCAGATCAACAAAAAAACATTTTGTTTTAGCTACTTTTTATTAAATAGTTACAATTAATAAATATGTATATACATAGGACAGAATCCCCATTAAGTGGTAATTTATTTTTTTTTCATTATCATTAAAATATCTATTGTCATCCAAAACAATCTTATATAAAATTTCGGGGCAGCTGAATGTTTTAAAGACGTAAAAAAAAATTTTCAAGTTTTGACACAAGTTCCCAAAAAATGATGAACCCCTTTTTGTGTTTGTATTTGTTTTTTTAAAAAAATTAGTTTAAATCAATTGAGTTTTTTATTAATTATTATTAAATTTTTATTGTCATCAAAATAATCATGTATATAAAATTTCAACCTTTAGCGCTTTAAAATTTTATTAACGATTGAAAATTCCATCAAGATAAATAAATGCAAAAAATGCAAACTAATAGTAGTAACTGAAAAAGTTTGTGTGTTATGCCACACGATAAATTGATAACTAAATTTTGTAATGTTATCTTAGAGGTTAGTTAGGTGAATAAAAACAAGGGGATAATGGTATTGTCTTATAAAATTATTTATTCATATATTTGTACTCGTAAAATAATATTTTTGTTTTAAATCATATTTGGGAATTAATTGTATTCTAAAAAGGAAACAATAGGTTTATTGCTGAAATAGGTTATAAATCCTTGGTAACAAAATTTTATATAAATATCTGAAAAAAACTCCGTCAGGCGTTGTTCCGTACCTCCTCCTGCTTTTATTTGGAACATTTGACAGCATTAAATTGAATTTTGATTTTATAAGATCAACTAAAGGTTTTGATTTGTCTTTTGAAAAATCCACTTTAAAATTCCCACTTAAAATCATAGGTAATTTGTTCGGAAGACCCAATCCGGCTTTGTGAATTTTGGTTGTAATTTAACAATATTCAGTTCTATCCATGAATTAATTTAAGCAAAGGGATAGTAAGACAGGTAGTTGATTGGGAAGAGAGGAATCTAAGCCAAAACCTTTAAAAAGGGATTTAATCAGAAGATTTATATCACATAATCTCTGGCCTATGCTAGCTGTTTTGTCATTGTATGGCAGTTTTGTACAATTATACCTGGTGCTGCTGCAAGGAGAGTCTTCTTAATTATATTTCGTTTTCTTGTATTTAAATTATTTAATGTAACTTTTTCTTAATACCTGAATACACTTAGTTTTGTTATTTAAAATTTTTAATTGTTTTATTTATTTATTTATTTTAGATTCAAAGTATATTTAATTAATGTGATTAATAGACCTATTTGTTCATTGCTATTCCGATTCGCTTACAAAAATAGGTTTTTAGTCTTAAGATCACTGCAATATTGCTAATGATAATTATTCTATTTACTTAGTTCTATAAAAATTTGTCCTTTTTCTACATTTTATGTTTAATTTTAGAGCAGGATTTCTCTTTTCTCTAAGCCTATTTTAAAAATACTACGTTTCATTTTTATGCTTCAACAAGGTTAGAAAGAATCCCAGTTCATTTTCCGTAGAAAGAGGTGATGGGGGACCCCATTTAGATCGAAGCTAAATTTTACTTTTATCGCGTATTGGGGGGGGACAAACTACCACGTTTCAGAGTGGCGGGGAGGAAATTTGCTTTCCTTTTAGGGAATTGTATGTCCACTAAACACGAAAAAGCCGAATAGGCGTTACATCCCCGGGAGTGTGACGTTCTTTTAAAGATCACTCTCCAGCAAAACGCGCCAATAAAAGTTATCACTTCAAAAATTTATGATGAAAACTTTTATATCAACCGTTTTTCTTCGCTATGAACAATTTCTTTGCGATTTTATTGTTATTATATTCCCTTTAAGTTTAGACATCTTACTAAATTAAATATTGCATGCATCCAATACGAGCTTAGTAGAACATTAGCATAAATAATTATCAACAAATCGTCAAACACCTATTTTAAAGGGAGTGCGTCAGAAAAAAAAAACTTGGTATTAAAAACTAAGTTCCTAAATTCCTTAGATATTGAGATAAAGAATCTACTGAACCTAAAAAAATCCAAGTTTTGAGAAAAACATTCAAATATTCCATTGATAATTTTATTAGTGATTGAGAACTAAATTTCAATAAAATTCTATCTTGTATGTGTTTCTGTGTGAAGGATTATATTTTCTTTTATTTCATAAGACTTTTTCACTTTCTTTTTTCAATTCCTACTATTAGCTCACACTCTCTCTATATTTATTTATTTATCTTGGTGGAATTTTCAATCTTTAATAAAATACATTTTAAAGCGCTCAATAGAGCTGAAATTTTATATACATGATTATTTTGGATGACAATACAATGATTTAATTATAATTAATAAAAATAAAAAAAATTAATTATTTAAAGAATTATAAATACAGCCACGTTGGCATCATTTTTGGCGACTTGTGTCAAAACTTGAAAAGGTTTTTTTCTAACGTTTTAAAGCATTCCGTTGAACTGAAATTTTATATGCACGATTGTTTTGGATGACATTACGATACTTTAATGATAATTAATAAGAATTAATGACCACTTAATGTTGTGATTCTGTCCTATGTATATACATATTTATATTAATTGTAGCTATTTAATAAAAAGTAGCTAAAATAAAATGTTTCCTTGTTGATCTTAGTAGGAGAATTGACTTAATTTTTTTATTTTTTTTATTTTTTATATTACTTGTTTAAAGTATTTTTTTAAAAAAATTCGAGCAATTTCTGCTATCTGTTATTATTTATCTAAATTTTCCATATTTTTCATACAATGATAACCAGGACAGATTCTAATCTTTATTTAAGTATTGCACTTTGTTATATCTCCTACATTAAAGCTAAAAATAGCATCAAAATAGCATATTTTTAAAGTTTCGAGGGTTACAAATACAAGCACAAGTCTAAATGGTACAAGTCCAAATGATATACTTAAATGTTTTGAAATTGTACCGTCGCAACAAACAAATATATGTAGAAAAACATATTTAGAGCACTTACTCAATGGTCTTCAAACTGTTTTCCACGGAATCCTGGGATTCTGCTATAGACATCGTAATGATTCCACGCTCTATATACATAAAGGAGAAAAGCGACTCACTCACTTAATCATCACGATATCTCCGGACCTATTCGACCTACAAACTTGAAATTTGATATGCACGTTCCTCTTATGGAGTAGAGATCCGCTAAGAACGGATTTTGTGAATATCGACCCACAAGGGGCGTTGCGGGGGCTTAAAGGGTGTTATCGATAAATATTCCCGTTTTTGAACTATTAAACCTATAAACTTGAAATTTTATAGACACATTTTTTTTTTCTTTCATGGAGTAGAGGTCTGCAACAATGAAAAAGTTTTGCGAAAATTGACACTTAGTTGAGGGGGGATTAAGGAGCGTTATAACTAAATATTCCCGTTTTTGAAGTATTAGACATACAGATTTGAAATTTGAAAGGCATGTTTTTCATAGAGATCCGCTACAGTAGAGGTTTTGCTAAGGGCGTTGAGGGAACATAAGGGGCGTTATAGATAAAACTACCCGTTTTTGAACTATTAGACCAACAAATTTGAAATTTGGTAGACACATTTTTTTCATGGAGTAGATGCCTACAACAATTAAGTCTTGCGAAAATTTACCCCTAAGGGGCATTGCGTGGGCATAAAACGCGTAAAAGATAAATATTCCAGTTTTTCAGCTATTAGACATACAATCTTGAAATTTGGTAGGAACGTTTTTTCATGGACTAGAGGTCCACTACATAAAGGGTTTTACGAAAATTGACCCGTAAGGGTCGTTGCTGGGGAGTAAGTGGCGTTATAGATAAGTATACCCGTTTTTGTACTATTAAACCCTCAAACCTGGAATTTGGAAAGCAAGTTCCTTTCCTGGAATAGAGGTTTGCTTCAAAAAGGGTTTTGCAAAAATTAACCCTTAAGGGGCGTTGCGGGGCATAAGGAGCGTTATATATAAATATCGCCGTTTTTGAACAAATAGTCCTACAGACTTGAAATTTGGTAGACATGTTTCTTTCATGGGTAAGTCCCCCAAGTGGGGTATTTTGGCACCCTCAAAAAACGTTGCGGTGGATTAAGAGTTAGTATAGATAATTAAATCCGTTTTTAAACTATTAGATCTACAAACTTGAAATTTTGTTGGCACGTTTCTTTTTATGGAGTAGAAAAAGAGTTTTGCGAAAATTGATTCTTCAGAAGAATTGCGAAGGTTTAATAGATGAAAAATTTCCTGTTTTTGAACTGTTAGATCCACGTATTTGAAATTTGGGAAGCATGTTTCTTTTGATGAATAGATTCGCTAAAAATGGGTCTTAGGGAAAATTGACTTGGTGGTTGGGGGGTTATCCTTTAAAAAAAATTCCATTTTAAACCCTATTCTTTAGGTTTTAAAAGTTGGCATGCATGTTTGTTTTGTTGAGTAGAGATTTACTAAAAAAAGCTTTTGCGGAAATCCACTTTGGGGCTGTGGGTTATGAGAGCGTAAAAGATAATTCCACTTCAATTTTAGAAATTCCTGTTCTTTTTAAATCAAGTAAGGTTACCAGATTTAAGATCGAAAACACGCATAAAACTTGGTCCTTTCGAATGAGAGATCATGATAGTATCTACGAAAGGAAGTTTTTAAGATTTTTTTTTGGCAGAATTCAGGAAAATAGAACATGGCGAAAAAATAAAATTTTAAGGCTCTATCAATTATATAAAGAATCTGATATTGTCAACTTCATCAAAATACAACAAAAAATGGGCGTCATGTTGTCAGAAAGGACGAAAACCGCACCACTAAAAAAGTCTTCAATGCCCAACCAATTGGCACATAAAGAAAGGGCGAGACAAATCTTAGATGGATTGATGGCCTAGAAAAAGATCTCCTAGTTCTGAGAACTAAGATTTGGAGAATACTAACAAGAAGGACCATCTGGCCTGGAAAAAGCTTCTTGAGAAGGCCAAGGTTACCCTGTGCTGTCGAGCCACTGAGGAAGGATGGAAGGAAGAGTTATAAGAGTGTTTGTCAATGCATTCGAAAAGCTAAACACATTATATATTCGTACAGCATCATGAAATACCCAGCGAACGGCGGGGAACGGCAATTTACATTTTGTGACGAGCCCCCCCTCTTGCATTTACATTTTTTTGCAAATAGTATAATTAAATAATATGCATAAACTTTTTGACAGGGCTACTTAAAAATTTAGTAAATTCAATTTAATTATTACATTATAATTGTTAAATTAATTATTATCATACATTTAAATAGAGGCTTTTCATTCTTAAATTCCGACTATTCGGAAATTTCAAAGCTTAAATGGATAATATTTATTATTTAGTGGCATTATAAGAAAATGTATATAAAATTGTTTTAAAATAATATTACAATAAAAAAATTTTTTAAGTACAATATTTTGACAAAAATCAACATAAAACGACCTATTTTTCAAAATATTTTCCTCTTGTGAAAAAAAGCTTCATTATAAAAATATTTTGCCTTTTTAGGTCGACCCCCCTGTACAGAGATCAACAAAATTTTTGAAATATATAACTTGGGGGGTTTATCCCTGTTTTACAACAGAGGGGGAAAAATTTTTAAAAAAAAAAAAGCCAATATATATAATTATTTCAGTTGGTTGTAACTCTGAAAATAATGTGAAATTTTTTAAAAAAAAAAAAGTTTAACTCTTTGAAGAAGTCCTTACTTTTATAAGCAAAATATTATTATTTCAGAAGCATTTTTTATAAAAGGAGAACATTTTGAAAAAAAGTTATTCTTAGCTAATTTTTTGCCAAAATATTGTATTTAAATAAATTTCTTTTGTCAAAATGTTCTTAAAACAATTTTATACATTTTTCTAATCTAAGTGACACTTATCATGAAAATTATCCCTTTACCTTTTTAAAAACCCGGCCCAATTTGGTAAATTACCCCGCTCCTGGTTCTGTAAGGGTATTTTTTGATACTTACAAAATTTGAATGAGGTTTAACTTCTTTCTCCCATTTCATATAGCAAATATTTATTTTAAAATGCCCTTCCTCGAAAAATTGTATAATTTCCTTCTTTTAGAATTTTAGATTAAAAATACTGAGAGAGAACAAAAAAAACTAATTTCGTCTTTAAATACAAACTATATAAATAAATAAACAAGGACAATGAATTTGAACCCTTTCAACCCTGTTGAAAAAAATTAGCATACAATAACGTGCTCGGAGAGGAGGGGGACTCATCACGTTAAAATTTTTAAAAATATATACTCCAACCCATAAAGAACTTAATCTCTCTTAATAGAGTTACTTAAGCAGGTGAACTCATTAAAAGGGTTTAAATTATACATCGAATGAAGGGTAAAATACAGCTTAAACTACATTTAACAATGAAATTAACTTTAAACCGCATAATAATTACCACACAAAAAAAGGTAATAATAATGGTTCGACGAAGGAACAGCAGAAAAAAAATGGAATATTAATCTCCACCACCGCAAAAGTGCACGAACTATCTGGGACTCAGATCATAGTAAACGAACAACTGTTTAAGTGAAGATAAACGCAATTATACGGAGGGGAGGGCTTCTAAGGTCCCTAAATGAGTACCTCCCCTCTATCCCCTCCCTTCATGGGTTCATCGAAGCTCATAACTTTCATGAGTTTGGGGAAGCCGCTCATAATCATTGGCGACTTCATTACGTGGTAATTTGGCGATTAAAGACCTGATCCGGGGATCCGCAGGTAAACAGAGGGGGGAGGACCCAGCTGTCCCGGACCACCTGCCCGCGGTCGCGGTCAACTAACGGTTCAAGGGCGAATGGCGAAAGAGATTCAGCAGATGGGGCAGTGTGGAGACGGAAAATGTAGGCTTCCATGCTACAGCTGGCGTATTTACTTTGATAGACGACAGTGAGGTTGATATTTGGCATTTAATCGCCCATTTGGCGAAAATTTTAAACATTGATTTAATTTAGTTTTCATTAATGTTAGAGAAAGAATAGCGGCAGCCTAAAAATTTGGTAAAAGTATTTTATAAAATACTTAATAAGATATATAATATACGTATCCAATAGTTCTTTCTAACTCAAATTTGGAGATGTTTATTTTTAAACTGAGTAATTACATTATAATTCCTTTTTGCTGGTGTAAACATACATGTAAACATGGATATACTCGAAAATATATATGTATTTTCAACATAACTACGATTTATTTCAGATTCATGTCAGCATGGTTTACATACATCTGAAATTCATCTTTGTTACCTAGGATTGTAAATAAATAAAACAAGCAAGTCTTTTGTGGGTATGCAGTTTTGCATATATTTTTCTCTATATATATTAGGTCTGAAAATTGTTTATAAATTATTTGCATTTGATTTTACTCAGAGTTTTTGTTCGAAAGATTAGTATAAGTGTTTGGTAAGTTTAATTACACTTTCTTGATGCAGCAGTATATAACATTTTTGTAAAAATAATCGATATAATTTCAATATTATTAACAAATACACGTAACTGAAATTAGTTAAAAACTGGACATTCGTTAGCAATTGTTTTTTGTTAAATTTTAATACGACTGTCAAAAATGTTTCATCAGATGTAAATATAAAGTGAAATTATGATCGTCCTAAAAATAAATTTCTCCTTGCGTCTTTGTAAATGACCAAGAGGAAATAGAAGTGAGAATGTTTTAAAAACTTCTACTTCATATTAGATAACTGAATATTGATAAAATTTTTGTAAACACATGTAATATGGTAATAAAATAATTGTGTTGCACTCTTTTATTCATATATTCATGTTTTAAAGCTTTTAATCTTAAGAATGAAGAAAATTACGAAAGGAATTGTTAAAAGACAAAATAATTATTATTATTATAATTTTACTTTGCAATAACTATTCATCAAATAAGCTTATTATCTTACCAAAAATATCAATTTCAGTAACATTTTTGAGAATCAAGATATTCGTATTTTAAATATTTTTAAATACTTTTATAGAATTTGAGTAGAACTAATTTTTAAAAAATATGTTTTTACTCGAAGAGTGAAAGAAATATGGTTCATACACACAATTTCTGTTTTATTAGTAATTGTCCACACAATTATATATATATGCAACATACAACAGAACTTCAAAATTTCTACCTCCATAAATTCAAAGGATATGACCCAAATTGACTGTGATGAACAATAATTATTAAACCAGTATCTCTTGATCAGCTGGAGACCATGAAGTGCAGAGGCTTTAGTTTTAGTTTATCTACGACTCATAATGTAATGGCCTGGAAATAACGTCTTGTTTGATGTTTTAATTAACATTACACACAAAAAGCAACGCTAGGATTGCTAGCAAAGAACTTTGACAAGGTCTTTGCAAGAACTTTTTATGATTAAAAGGTGAAATAAAAAGGGTTGAAAATCTGAATTGTACCCTGCTCTCTTAACTTCCACACCAGGCCATGTGACTGTTTTGAGTGGAATGTAACCAGGGACGTAGCTACCGCCTTATCAGCCATATTAATGACACGCGGCCTCCAAGCACCAGGGACCCCAACACGCCCTAAGAAAAAATTCAAAGCTATTAAGAAAAAGAGGGGCCCCCAAAAGGGAATCTTCGAAATGGGGCCCCCTCAGGACTTTTTTTCCCAATTAAATTTTAAAAAATTACCCCCAACCACCATGAAACGCCCCGGCGAAGGGGGTTTACCAGAAAACGAAATTGGGGGTTCGATTCGTAGGGGGCGGTCCGAAGTTAAGTGATTATTTACATGTTACTGTGCCCTCTGTATGATTTTGTACGATAGAACTTCCACACCGACGAAGTGAGCAGATGCAGTAACATTCTACACGAATGTTTTCAAGAAAACAAAGTTCGATTCCGAGATCAAAACCAATTACCATGCCCTTATTCTATCAATTGAGCTACTAAAAACTAATTTGTACCTAAGAACTTCTTACAACGATTGGTTCTGTTCGTAATTGAAAAGTAAAAAAAATAATGACATTTCGAGAAATAAAGGAAAAGGTGAAACAAATCATAAGTATTAACCGTACTTTAAGAGAAGACTAGGTATGATCGATAAGAAACTGATAGTTGAGAATTATAAATTTGGGTATATCTTCTCTCTTAAACAATAGGACATTTAATGCAAGTTAATATGGTTTAATAGCATAAGCAGCAATGTACCCAGAATCAAGAAACAATCAATAAATAAATAACTAAATTTTCTCTTTTACGCATAGAGTGCACAAAGCATTTTTTAAAAATTGTTTTTTATTGAGAACATTTATAACCCAGTGCACCCAAAAAATTTTCACATGGAGGGTTAAAAGAAGTAAGCGTGAAGCATTCATCACAAAAAAAGGATCACAACACAAACATCCCCTTTTCTTCCGGGGTTCAACCCCGACCAGTAGGGGGCCCCAAAAAATTTTTTTAAGAAGGGGTCCAGGGTCGAAAAAACCACCATTTTGGGATCATGTAATACGCCACCCACCATATTCTTTTGATTTTTTTTTACTTTTAGGAACAAAAGCAATACAGAATAATTTTTGAATAAATAATTAGCAATAAAAAAATTTAAATTTTTAATAACAAATACAAAAAAATTTTACTAATTTCAAAGGGTTATAACCAATCGAAAAAAACAAAGGGGTATGGGGATTGTCCGAACCCCCAGGACACCCCCCCTTTTTTGCGCCCTTTGACCCAGACCCCACGGTACTTAGTGGGGTCCCAAAACCCCCTTCCGGACGGGCGGCGCACAAAAATATTTTTTCTTTTAAATATTGAAGACGGAATATAAAATATATTTTAATCAAGGGAATATTGGCGAATTTAAACAGAATTAAATAGTACATCACAATTTTCTATTCCTTTACATTTCAATGAATTCTGAGCCCCATTTCTTAGCACAGAAGGAATATAATCTTTAATTTTTGAAAGCCTTCAAGCATTGAAATATATACCAGAGCTTCTAATATTAGAAAGCAACAATAGAGGAAGGACAATATCAAGGACTGTTAGAGAAGTAGAAATTTCGCGCGCTACTTTTTTTCGTCAAGAACACTTCAAAGTGCAACCCTAAAATAAGTTCCAAAATATATACGAACTCGATCAAAAGATGCTAAAACTCAAAGAAAACAACATGAAGGGGGATGGAAATTAAGGGGGTAGAAGAAATTCAAGCAAATCGTTCGATGGATAACAGAATCTTTTTAAGGAAAGGGGGTGTTCAATAACACCCCTGAGGGTTTACAGGAGCGTGCTGTTCGCGTGCACCTTCAGCAGCTGGCGCGTGTCACCACAGTTACAGTTACATTTCGGGAATCGGCTGCTACCACACGTCCGCAAGGACAGGTGGACCAAGCGATACGAGAGGGTGGACCACCTCATTTTGCAGAAAGGGACCAATTTTACCAAGAGGCAATGTCCTGCAGACGTGTTTTGTTTGGTGAGAAGCTAGACGAAGAAAGTGGTACGGTTTGCAGCTGGGTGATGTGGTTGAGAATGAGACCGTTGAAAGAAAACGAAAATAATTTGCGGTTTTTACTATAGTACAGAAGTAAAACACTTGAAGACTTTCTCTTTAAATTACCTCAGCTTTCCATATCTGTATTGAAATATATTTTTTTGGAATGAAAACTGATTTAATACGATTAAAAGTTCGTTTTAAATATATATTCAGTTATTGATAATGTCCACAATATGAAGATATATTTAATAAATACACAGCTTTTTATTTTTATTTTTACATATGTGATTTTAATCTTACATGTTACAATACATTAGAGAAATCTGGAACACTACGTTCTATTTATTTCCCTATACTTTCATACTGGTAAAATCGAATTTATTAAAATAGTTTATACGTTAAAACATCCTATTCTTCAAGAGTTGATGGTAGCCTAGTGGTCATGGTCAGGATTCGTTACCGGCGAGTTTAGTGAATAAGAGTGAGAGTTATAACGTCGCACTGCAAAGTAATACGAGAACTATTGGCGACGGACCTCGGTCAAGTGACGAGGATGACACCTGAGCTGGCACCACCCTCTGCCACACACCCTACTACACATTTCGACACTCAGTGCCGATTTAAGCAATTTAGGATCCTGGAGCAGAAGATATATAGGCCCCCTTGCCCCTGGTGGATCGAAATTTATAACCAGAAAATCTTGTTGAGTCCAGCTTATCCGGGCCAATGGGTACCCACCCCAATCGCCCAATGGATAAACCGGCACTGACCACACCCCACCAACGGGAGAACATTGAGCTGTGACAAATTTAACGTGCATCGACCTCCTCTACACGATGGGTCTTCAGTGGCACCAGAACTGTCGTGTTAAGAGTACGAATCTTTGTGACATTGAAAACCCGTCGTGTAGAAAGGTTGATGCACGTTAATTTTGTTGTGACTCAAATTCCTCACGTTGATGTGGTGTGGAAGCTAGGAGAGAGGGTGCCATCTCAGATGTTGTCCTTGGTTCAAAATTACGAGGTCCGTCACCAATAGCCCTCGAGTTGCTTCAGAGTGCGGCGTTAATAATACACTCACTCAAGCATTGCTGAAAATAAAGTAGTTATTATTATTTAATTTTTTTCAATCTAAGTGTTCTCAGCATGTTATATATTCTTTAGCATTAAGTAATTGCGTTTGAATGAACGACGCTCTGCGGGTTAATTTATAAAAAACGGAAAAAACCGGGACAAGCGATGACGACCCCAAAATAAATCTTTGCTTTCCAGAATTTAAAAAATTTAAAAAAAATTGTCCAAAAATTTCTACTTGATCAACAAAGAAAAATTTTATTTTAGCTACTTTTTATTAAATAGTTACAATTAGAGTAATATAAATATGTTTATACATATGACAGAATCACAACATTAAGTGGTGATTAATTTTTATTAATTATCATTAAAGTATGGTATTGTGTGTCATCTAAAACAACGTGTAAAAAAAAAACAGCAGCTGAATGTTTTTAAAAACGTGAGAAAAAACTTTTAAAAGTTTTGACAAAAGTCACAAAGGGGTCGCTGTCCCCAAAAAAAATGATGCCAACGTGGCTATGTGTGTTGTGTGTGTATTTGTAATTCTTTAAATAATTAGTTTTAATCAATTTTTATTAGATAAAATTAAATTACTGTGTTACAAAATCATGTTTTTAAAATTTCAGCTCAATTGAGCGCTTTAAAATGTATTTTATTAACGATTGAAAATTCCACCAAGATAAACAAATATATAGAGAGTGTAAGCTAATAGTAGGAATTTAAAAAATAATCGTTTGAAGATTAAGGCTTGACTTGACGTATAATATTTGATATGAAGTGAAATGCAGCTGTAAATATATCAGATATTAAACACATCTGCAAATATAACATTTAAATGAATCAAAATTAAGTTTGTTCTCATTGTTATGACTATTTGCACTCTTTATTTGCTATGCAAAGCAAGAATTGTGAATGTAAAAGGAATTTCACAGGTTTTATCCTGCAATTTTTTCTTTCTCATGAAATTAGAGTATTTTTTTAAAAGAATTATTTAATAAAGTCACATGGCAACCTTGGTCGGTTTTATTCTAATTTTGAGATAAAAAGCTGGTTTTTAAAAATTTATTAAACTTTCCCCTTTCCCCAAACTTTTTTTTAAAAAAAATACTAAATATTTTAATAAATATGAGGATAACAGTTTGTGAGATTTATTTTCACAGTTAATTTTACAATTAAGGGATTTATCTTGTCCTGCAAATTTTACTCCTAACAGAGAACAAACGCGTTCATTTCCCGAATTTGTTCATAGAAATTTACCGAAAAATTGAAGTGAACTGCTTTTTTATTTTAGTTTATTCTTTGAAGCAGTCGAGATGAGAAATCAGTGCTGTGAGTTGTATTTCCTCTCTCGCAAAAATATTGACATTCGTCATTTTAATTGATATTAATTTTATTTGAAATACGACAAATTTAAAATTTCGAGTCTGTAGGTCTAATAATACGGAGATCTCATGATGAGTTTGTGAGTCTCGATTAAAAATAGAGATAGATATGAAGGTAAAATCGTATTTATAGGGAGGTGTGGAAGTTAAATGTATACGGGGTAGGAATTCAGGTGACCGTAAGCTATCTATTGGTAGCTCAGAAAATGATAAAGCTGTTTCAGTAATTAACTGTAGAATTTTTATGCAATTAAAGGTTATATACAAATTAAAGTTGTATTTAGTCTAATGTATTAGAGTAGGAATACGAAAAGCTCAAAATAATTTCCTATATTAGAAAACATTCTAATTTTTATATACAAGTTTGTGTACAATTATTACAATACAGTCAAACTTCCATATAGCGAACCTCTATATTGCGAATTTTTCTATACAGGGAACTTTTTCTTGGAACCAAGAACATTTCACAATTTTCTTCGTAAAATAACCTCCCAATAGCAAAGTAATTTTATATGTAACGAACTTTTTCTCTTGTGATTCAATTTTTTTCTCCCTATTTTTAAACTATTTCTGTACAGTTCAAGTTGTTCTCTTTTTTCACATTTTATGGGGGGCATAAATCTTGAACTGGTTTTATTAAGGCCTAACTGCCTGAGAGCTATAGAATTTTGGACGTTTCGTCCAAGAAGGGCAACCTTTAACCATCTTGTCGAGTTCTCTGGAAACATTTTCGATATCCCCTTTCACCCTCAGTGAAGTTGTCTCGTGTCTCCGTGTCCCTAAACTAGTTTCCGTTCATTTGTAGTATTGATTAGTCGTACTGGTAACTTCGTTCCTTGTAGCTTGAAAATGTCAAAGTGTAAGTGCTTGAACATCAAAGAAAAAAATTTAATTCTTCAGGAAGTGGGTAAAGGTGTCAAGAAATTTTCCTTGCAGTTTTTCTTTCTTTCTTTTTTTTTAGATAGATAAGATATATAAAATAAACATGTATTAATTTACAAAAAGGTGTGAATAATTACTTTTTTAAATATATATTGTTTATGAATTTGAAATTTGTTTTATGTGATTTAAAAAGAAAACTGAAAGATGGAGCCTCTATATAACGAATTTTTTTTTCGGGATTTAGCGACTTCGTTATATAGAGGTCCGACTGTATATCTGCAAGTTGTAGAATTAGTTAAATGATGCTCTGTCAGTGGCGCACTCAAGGGAGGGGTCCTGGGAGTCCGACCCCCCCAAAAAGCCCTTGATATTTTTTCCGATTGGTTATAACTCTTAGTATATAGTACGTAAAATTTAATTAAATATTTGTTATTAATGATTAATTTTTATTAATTAATGCTAATTATTTATTCAATAATTAGTTTTTTACTTTGTTTTGTTCCCGAAAATCGACAAAATCAAAAGGAGCATGATACAAGAAAGGTGAACTTTCGACCCGGGCCCCCCTTTTAAAATTTTGTGTGCGCTACTGTGTTCTGTATATACTATATAGAGAGAGCCGGGGTGGGCATTACGTCGATCGCAATCGACCGGTAGACCGTCAAGACATTTTGGGGTGACCGCCTGAAGATTTTAGCATTTAGTAATTACATCAGAAAATTCAAGATTGTCTGTACACAGATTATAATAACGAAAACTAACTTTAGGTAAAATTTTTTATTTTTTAATGTATTTTGAATTGTTTCATAATAAATGCATCATTTGATATAATTATATTTGTGGCTATTATTCTAAGTTTGTGCCTTGCGTTTTGCTTTAAACGCGGTTTTAAAAGTGTTCGTTTGTTTTTTTTATTTTAGTTCTGTAGGTAAGTACATATTCCGTATTTATTATTGTCATAATAATAACATTTTCCTTACTTCACCACACCTACGACATTGGGCAATGGAGCACACAAGAACTTTTCAAGGGGGGGAAGTCGAGGGTCTACCCCATTCTCGTATCATATCCCAATATGCAACTAAACACATTTTTTTTTAAATTTTGTCAATTGTAGGAAACAAAAACAGCAAAATATAAATTACTAAATAAATATAATAATTATTAATTAATAAAAAAAATTACTAATGACAAATACTTCATTACATTTTACATACTATATACATAGGATTATAACGAATCAGGGAAAAAAACAACAAGGGCTATGAGGGAGGGTCCGGACTCGTGGCCCCATCCCTCGTCCTTGTGTGCACCACTAACACTAGGTGGACCGCAACACTTTAAAGAAATTAGAAGTAGCCCGTACCCTGGAAAAGTCTGCCCATCCCTGTACTAGAGAGTAGAATATTATTAATTGAAAATTTAGCTGTTTGTAAAAGCTACGAGTTTCCCATTTCTTAACACCTAAGTGTACTAGACATTCGTATGAGGTTGGTCTATGAGTATTGCTATTATATCAAAAATTATTATTATTTCTCTAAATTTGATTTCTAGGATGATTCCCTTTTGTGAAACTGTTCGCCAATGTTCCGTGAAGGCGCTCTTACCCTTGGGGTGAAGTGATAGCCCCTTATTTACCCTCTTCCTTCGGCTTATGAGCTACTTTCGTGCACGTGATGGCACGCGACCGACATAGATGAGGGGGGTTCTCTGGATATGGATAACCGCGCACTTAGATGTTGATACACTATTATTCACTGCCAGAGCAGTGGAGATAATTCGAGTTTTTTGCGCAACGAATCTTTAGGCACCAACTGCAACTGTCACCTTTTCCCTCCAGAGACTTTCAAATTTTTGTCACGCGAAGATACTCTTTTTACGAAGGGCTTAGGAAATATTTGCCACCAAGACGTGTAAAATAGCTCGTGCAGGAGTTTCTTTATTTTTTAAAAAAAAAAGTTATTTTTAAATTACATTTTTTTACTCTTATCAATCTTTTTTTTTAAATTCTATTTGAATATTTTATCGTAGTTTTAACCTTTTTTCACAGATTGAGCCTTTATTATACAGTATGTGATACCACCCCCCTTAGGTGACCGTTTCTTTGAATGTCAGCGTGAGCTAGAGGTGTAGGGTTTGCAAAAGGAATAGACATTTTTAATTCTAAATATGACTTAATTAAGAATGGAACTTAAATGTCTAACAATTTAGATAATATTATTTAAGCGAGAATCTATAATGAACAAACACACAGTAATAGTTCAACCGAATCGCGTAACTTAGACCATTATAAATAATTAAAATCCACCTTCTCTCACTTCTAATAATATTACAAGTCCTAATATCAAATAATCAATCCTACCTTAATCCAAATTTAGATTCAATTTTGTCAAGAGGCGTCTGGCCGTGCGTGCAATGGTATGCACCTTGACCTAATGATTTATCTTCAGGGTAACTTCACAATTGGCTGTCAATTCACGCTTGCATCTCTTTCACACATAACAATCCCCAAATTGCCATATCACTTACTGAAACTTCTGTTATTTAAAAGCTATCTTATTTGCATTTCTTTTTCACATTTCGCTTCTTTTTGGTTGGAAAAGAGTTGCTATTAATCTTGGCCCCCAAAGAACCCAGAGGTCATGTTAAAGAAAAGACGCGTGAGCCCGTCACAAGTATCCAATCTAAATTGTCGCTTTAATTTCCGGTTTACATACATACTCCATTCTTTAATTTTACTTTTTAGGTATTTTAGGTATGTTTTTTTTTTTTTTATTACTCTTAATTAATTGATTTCTACATACTACTTTTTCAATTTGATAAATTTTATGCTTTATGAAATTTATCGTACTTATCTTTTTGCGTTCTGCCCGAATACACGTGTAAATTTAAGTTTTATGTGTTATTCGATGTATATATTTGGTTTTTGTAAATTCATTGACTTCTTGTACTATAATTTATAAATTTTTCCCTGGAAGAGAAAGTTGGATCCGATAAAGAACGCTTAACCTTTACTTCCTACCCCTAAGTCTGTGACATATTTGGAAAGAATAATAGTTTTGAAATTGTGCCTATTCAATTATTCTTATTACCTTTAAGCAGATAATATCACTGCAGATAGTCTCTTTGCAGAACATGTTATGGTTTGTCGCAGCATCTCTTTTTATAACTGTATTAGGGACCTGAAATAAATGCAACCAAAATTAGTTTTAAAGAGTTTAAATTTGTTTGAAATAATGACAATTTCAGCTCTTTCTTAGATTTCATAATAGCAGAAATATTTCTTTAAATATTTGAGAAATTGTAAAAAAAAAAAAAAAAAAGATTTTTTTTCCCTAAGAAAATTTAATTAAAATTTTTTCTGATTTAACTCGTACAATTTTTCGAACTTCGTGCATTTCTTTTTTTAAAAGCTTACAATTTTCTTGGTGTGAATCTTGCAATTTGTTCTTGAAATTCTCCTGAGATGTCATTTCATATTCTATAACGGCCATTTGTTTTACGAAAAACTGTCGTTACTTTATTCCATTAATCATAACTTTAGCTTATTTGTATACATTGTGCATCTTAAAAAAACACACAGTCGAATTTTTTCTGTATCTTTTCTCGCGCAAAAGATGAAAGTTAAAATAATAGGGAAAGAAAAATTGGGAATACGAATTTAATTTTTCTGTCTCTTTACAATGAAATAAATTTAAAAATCGACAAAAATAATTAGAAACTATTATTTAATTATTGATAATTATTCACTAATAAGACTCACATTTGAAATGTCTCCACACACAGTAACATTTAAAATCACATTACTAATATTTTTTAACTTAATTTTCTTCATTTGTTCGAACCTGCAAACTTTTCCAATTCTGGACACATCCCTTTTACGAAAATGACGACCGCGGTAACTTAGTGGTTATGGTTACGAACTCGTGGCTGGCGTGTCACGAGTTCGAGTCTTGGTGTCACTGACCACCGGCCGTGTGGAGGGGGCTGATGCACGTTAAATCTGTCGAGTTCAAAGTCCTCCCGTTGGCATGCTGTGGTAGTTTGGTGAGGGGGTGGTATCAGGAGGTCAACCTCGTCACTTCATCGAGACTCAGAGTTATGAGGTCCGCCGCCAGTAGTCATCATGTTTTTTTATAGTGCGATGTTAATCTAACTCCAGGGGTGGCTCTAGGGCCTGACAAACAGGACCTCTGCCCTGAGAGGCAAATTTTAAGGGTGACATTTGTATTGAATTTGAAAAATATTTTTTGTTACAAAAAATTTAATATATTTTCTGAAATATTGGGTGTGAATTTGGTCTTATTTCCTTATTATGTACTCTATATGTTTAACGTCTGTTTTCTTTTATGTTGAAACTTGAAAGGTTCGAGGCGGGAGTATATGTTAAATCCTGAAACTTGATATGTTTACTCATATATTACTAGTAACTTTCTCTCCATCTCAGAGAGGGGTCACAACGGACACTCCTTTCAACCATACGATGTCCGGTGTCAGCTATCTAAAAGGGGACAGGAGTAATAAGAGTTTTTGGTAAATATAGAGTCACAGGAGATGTGTTTTATTTTAGTCTTTAGTGTAGTTACTATAAGTTAAAATAAAAGCTTGGGAGATTCCTGCCATCAGTAGACTTTTTTTCGAAGAAATTGGCCTGCTGAAATGAGTGATTACTTCTCTTAGATTTTACTCGTTTGATGTAATAACAGGTGATTATGTCCTTAATTTCGAATTATTATTATTTTTTTAAGGCTTACATATATAGATAGATATAGATATATAAATTGCTATACTATCTTTCTGTTTTCAAGAATTATTCACGTTTTATAGGCATGCATCTATGAACAATTGATCCATTTTGAATTATAATGTTTTGCTTTGGAGAGAGGAGCGACATTTTCCATTTTTGTCCGGGGCGACAAAACTGCTAGAGCCGGCCCTGATAACTCGCACTTCACGAAAACAACATTGGTGTGGTTCCCCCCTCCCCCTTAATCTTGGAAACATACCTCAACGTGAATTTTAAGAAACCCTTCAAGATTCATATTGAATTTTCTTTAAATGCATTCCAAACAGTGACCACAAGTTTTCAACCTAGAAAATAAGAAAGAAAAATAAAATCCCATGGTACCACATCAGGTGAATATGGAACTTGTGGAACTATGCTTATTGAATAAGTTGTCGACAAAATCTCGAATAATAATGGCGTAGTCAGAAGAGTTATTGTGATGTAAAATCCATGAAATATCCGCTAAAATTCAAATTGGTTACGAGAAATTGCTATACGCAAATGACTAAATAATTAATAATCTTTATCGATCATCTGGCTAGTTGGTAGAAATTCATAATGCACAACATCACAGCAAGCAAAGAAAACAGCCAATATTACCTTGATTTTTGAACGCAGAGCAATTTCTGTGTTGTTTTTGATAAACAGTCATCTTTATAATCTTTTTGAAACATCTGAATTGTGTAAACTTTTAGTCAATGTTTGACTTTGGTAAAAATATAATTATGTTGCCTTCTATTTATTCTTGAGCGAATTTTCTGCTTATATCTCTGTATCAGATTCAATTCATCACTTAAATAATTTCTTTTTTAATTTCTTTTTCTAGGAAGTGTTTTGAGTTTTGAAATCTAATTTCGTATATTTTATATTGGGTTTCAAATAAATAATAATGCCTGGATCTAAATTATATCTTTTAAATTATTACCATTAACCGTTTTTCAAAGAGAGAACAAAAAAACAAAAAACAAAAAAATATGAAAAGTGTAAAATTTATGAGTAATTTAAAATTGAGTATTAAAGATTTAAATGGATTTTCTTTCATTAAAGAAAAATTCAGTGTCAGATATAACACAGTTCATATACGAGAAAGAATGCAATTGAAAAAAAAGAGCACAAAAATCCTAAATTCTCGATTTTATAATCTGAAATTTTGTTCTTATTTGAGTTTTAATTCTTTTTGTAAAGTTGTATATATATATATATAATTTAATAGATGCGCCAGCACAAGAATTGCTCTTTCATGCCTACTTCAGACTACTAAAAAGCCCTAGCGTAGCTGAACAGTGCGACGTTAATATTCACTCACTCATTCATGGATATTTATTTAAAATAAAATGATTTGTACGCCAACTATCTGAAAGACTAGCATTCATTTATTACTTTATAGTGAATAACTCTTTAACATTTCGAAAATTTTACATCAAAGCCAATGTTTTTTTTTTTATGTTTTAAAAAAAAATTATTCAAAAAGAAGAAAAAGGAAACAAAAAGATATATTTTTGTAAAGAAAATCTCACGTTTCTAATGCAGAGGATAAATTCTAAAAGGGAAACAAAACACCACTGAAAAAATTTTTTTGCTCCCATCTGGGATTGGGGGAAAAAAAACCAATAAATTATTAAAGGATCTTAAAACTTTGGTTTTAAAATTTCCCCAAGCTTATTTAAACAATAACTTTTTTAAAACATCATTTTTATTTTAAATCAAAAATTTTTTCCCACGTATTGGGATTATCCAAAAAATATATATATAATCATTAAATTTCCCCAATTTTAATGTCACATGATCGAAAAAAGGGAACCGGGGAAATTTTTTTGGTATAAAAAGCCAAAATTAAAAATTTTTCCTTATTTTTTAAATAGGAACTAAAATTCAAAACATTTTTTTTACACAAAAAATTTATATTTTAAAAAAGGGACCGATAAACCCCCTTTTTTATATTTCTTCCCTTCGTCGAATTTTTTTTTAAAACCTTTTTTTGGGATATTACTGTTCCCCACTGGGGTTAACTCCAAATGCCCTTTGCGGTCCATTTCCCCGGAAAAAATTTTTCCCTGACCCCGGGGCAATATAAAAAATATACCGTATTATATTTGGACCCTTTAAAAAACATGTTTTGAAAAATTTGGAATGAATTATTATTATTTTCATTATTTATGTATACCATTGAAATTTAAAATTAAAATTTGTAATGTTTAAAATATGCCTTTTTTCTGAAAAAAAACCCCCGGATTAACCCACAAAACCGCAGAAGATGAAAGGGGGTCACTGAAAATGCAATACTGCTCATTTCTAAGTATGTCTAACAATAGAATAAACGTAAAAAAAATAAAAAAGTTAAGGGGATATTTTTTTAAAAAAGGCCCCACACACTTAAATAAAAAAATATTGCTTTAAAAAATCGATTTTTAAAGTTGTAATGAATTCAGCGCCGCAAAATTCTTCAAGGTGAGCCGTGTGTTGCTCACATATGGTATAAACTGTCCTCCATTATTTGTATTCCGAAATGCCGAAAAAAAAGCTGAATGTTGAGAAAATAAATATAGTTGGGGAATGTGTGCATTTAGAGTTACTAAAATCATTTTAAATTGCTAGCCAACTTTCACCCTCCTGTTTATAGAGAACAGAGTGAAATCTCAAAGATTATATAATGGATATATATTTAGAGTTCTCATTATTAACTATCAAATACAGATACAATGTCTATAATGCATTTGAAAAAGTGCAGCACGAATCAACGTATTCAGTTATTTAGAAGAAAGTTCGAGGAGCTGAATCCAAAAGGCCTCATTCTAACGGAACTTGTTACATTCAAAAAGCATATAAATAATATTAATTAAAATTATTAATAAAAATTATATAATTGATAAAGTATGAATTGAAAAAATTATATAAATATATATAATCCACATAATAATATATACTAATAGTTCAGTAGCGCACACAAGAATTTTTCAAGGGGTCCGGGGTCAAAAGTTCACCTTTCTTGTATCATGCTCCTTTTGATTTTGTCGATTTTCGGGAACAAAACAAAGTAAAAAACTAATTATTAAATAAATAATTAGCATTAATTAATAAAATTAATCATTAATAACAAATATTTAATTAAATTTTACTTACTATATACTTAGAATTATAATTAGTCGGAAAAAATATCAAGGGCTTTGGGGGGGGTCCGGACCCCAGGACCCCTCCCTTGTGTGCGCCACTGTAATAGTTATAAACCTAAGTGTAACCAGTCAAGGCTTTAGATTTGCCTCAAGATATAAATTACAAATTAATCTGAATAATGATATATATTGGTTTAGTGATATTTTGTTAATTCATTGTATTGTTGACTCCAATTTCTTTCTTCTTTGGCCTTGTAGGTTAAACAGCTTTTTCACTTGGCAGCTTATTTTATTTTATTATACTACATATATTATCCGAGTTCTATTTCCGGGTGAGTGAGTGAGGGAATATTAACGTCGCACTATTCAGCTACATGAGGGCTTGTGACGAGGATGACACCAGAGCTTGCACCTTCTCTCCTAACCACCACAAAACACCAACGGGTAGACTTTTAAGCTTCGACAGATTCAACGTGCATCGCTCCCCTATACGGCGGGTCTTTAGTGGTACTGGGCTCGAACTCGCGTGACATGCTAACCACGATTCGATACCTTGACCACTAGGCTACTGCAGCCGCTGGCCGGGCTCTATTCCTGGGCTGAGCAAAGTCGACTTAGCCTTTTATCCCTACTACAGTGGGTCGATAAATGATTACCAAGCTTACTTGGGGACTTACACTGGAGATCTTACTTCAGAGTGACCACCTGATCGGGGCATCTGCTCATGCACCTCAGTGCCCAATGGTCACATATACTAGGATGGGCACAGTAGGTCCTGGTCCTCATGGGCTGTTGCGCCACTGAGTTTGAGTTAATATATATGTAGGAAATAGTAATGAATTAGTTTCGAATAATTATAATGTTTTGAATTTTCAATATATTTCGAGAGAGAGAAAGATGCAAGAGATGGCGGCCCCAAACAAACCAAATTGAATCGAGAGGCATTTCAATGCCCAATGAAAAAATTCGGAGCGATGTCGTCAGACGCATATGGTCCCTGAGCACGAGATCATTTTTTCACTTTCACACCGGACACGAACGAAGTAAGGTCGACGCCATTTTAGCGACTTTGCCTTTGCAAGCAACACAGACCTCTTCTTTAGGCATAGCGATGTTTGACGCCCCCGTCTCACAGGTGAATCCTGCTCTCTGTTCGAACTATCTTTTATTTATCTTGTAAATAATTCAAAGCTGTAAATAGTCTGTTCCCTATCTTAATAAATTAATTGTTCTTTAAACTTGGCTTATGCTTTCGTCCAAAATTTCATCATTACCCCTAGACACCGTCCCACATATATATACATAGTTTTTAAAATTATCTCCGATAACTCATTTGGCTATAGTGGCTAATTTGTGGCTATATTTGGCTCAGTGGCTAACACTATAGGTGAAAAAAAATCCGAAACACATTTCATACCAGAAAAAAATGGATCAACTCAGATTAAATTGAATAGTATGATAAAATAGAAAATTATGTATAGGATAGGGAAGTCAAAATATAATATTAATGTTTCCGTTCTTTTGTATCTGAAATATAATCAAAATTCGGGTCCTATTCTTTAACTTTGAATAAAAACAGCCTTAAGCGAAAAACTACTCAAAATTGTGATTTATCAGAGATTTCAGCTGGAAAATCGTAATTTGTAAGTATTGTTAGAAAATTTATCTTTATATATATATATATATATATATATATATATATATGCATATATACCATAAAATCCAACGTATATGTGCACCGGTGTGCATAACGCGCACCCATACTTTCAAACGGCAATTTTTATATATAGTTTTAGGTATATTCGTCGTATAACGAGCAACAACGAAATAACAAGAGTTGTGCATGTACAATGCTGGTATATTTTTAAGCCATTCATTCAAGGTATTATCCCATGATTTTGAAAAATTTGTACACTTTTAGAATCAAAATCCTTTTTTTTTTTTAATTTCATGAGCTATGTCATTTCTTTCAAATGAACAGTATTCCGATCTATGTAGAAGTCTAATTTTTCTTATGCTCATCATTTTTTTTTTATTTTTAATATTATCCTTTTTCATACCCGGCGTATGACGCCCACCCATAAATTTTGATCTTATTTTTTGTGTTAAAAGTGCGCGTTATACGTCAGATTTTACGGAATATATATATAGTGGTGGCCAAAATTGTGAACACTTTTTTAAATTGTTACGTTTTTCACGTTTGTATGCTTATAGAACATTTTACGTTGCACAAAATGCAAAGCATTTTATATATATATAATTTTAAGAGAATTTATATAATACTGTGTGAATTCAATACAAACACAAGTAATATATATAATAAAAATTAAGTCAATTCCTACTTAGATCAACAAAGAAAATTTTTATTTTAGCTACTTTTTACTAAATAGTTACAATTAATATAAATATGTACATACATAGGACAGAATCGCAACATTAAGTGGTCATTAATTTTTATTAATTATTAAAGTATGGAATTGTCATCCCAAACAATCGTGTATATAAAATTTCAATTCAACTGAATGCCGTGAGAAAAAGACTTTTTCAAGTTTTGACGCAAGTCGCCAAAAATGATACCAACATGGCTGTGTGTGTGTATTTGTAATTCTTCAAATAATTAGTTTTAATCAATTAATTTTTATTAACTATAATTAAATTATTGTATTGTCATCCAAAATAATCATGTTATAGAATTTCAGCTCAATCGAGCGCTTTGAAATGTATTTTATTAACGATTGAAAATTCCACCAAGATAAATAAATAAACAAACAAACAAACAAACAAATAAATATATAGAGAGTGTGAGTTAATAGTAGGGATTGGAAAAAAAAACGCAAGTATTTGCAGAGTAAAAAAAAAAATTATGTTGCAATAACTATCGATATACATAAGATACTGATGATAGCTGTGAGTTATCAGAGCTTAGTGAGGTTGCTTTTATTCTATATTACATCTTCACATCGATGTTTCATTGAGCTGAAAATATAGTTTTAAGCTCTTATTTTACATGATGTCAGGATACAATTATATCATCAATTAGTTCCTTTTAATTTCATGGGTACCTCATTCGGTCAAGAGTTTTCAAAAGCTGCCATAAGTTTTCGATAGGAGTGAGGTCAGGACTATTTCCTGGTCAGGATAACAATGATTCTTAGCCAAAAAGCAATGAAATGAAATAAAAGAGTAGATTGGACACATGTGTGATGAGAAAGAGGTATTTCCTATGTTCAAATTACATAACGGGTGGGTAGTTCAGTGACTACATCTGCGGACTGAAAGTTTTGTTTAGATGCCAGGAGACAACTTTAATAAAAAAAAGTAGGAAAAAACAAAAAAAGTGCGCCACATCTGTTGATGACAGAAAAAAATACTATGTTTCAGAGATAAAAGAATTTCGTAGATATCCATCAGAAGTGATCTGAGTGATTCTGGTGTTTGTGTCAGTTCTAAAACAATTAGGAGTAGATTAGCAGATGTAAGACTAGAAGGTAGAATTCCACGAAAAAAGCCGTATCTCAATTTTATACAGCGGTAAAGGGGACTACAGTGGGCAATGGAACACATTAATTGGTTAAAGGAATATTGGTCACAAGCTATATAGAGGGACGAAACTAAATATCGTTATTCGGTAGTGATAACCTAAAATATGTAAAACGTAGAACAGCGGAAATGCTACATCCAAACTAAATCCAGCAACTGTGAAATACCCACACAGTATAGTCATGCATATCAGCAAGTTGTACAGGTCGCCTTCATATCATCAATGGGACACCAAATGTCATAAAATACATTGACACTATTCTAGAACACCAACTTCTGCCTACCTTCAGGGATCTACACTCATGGACAAAAAATTAGCGCACCAAGTTTGATTCGTCAAAATGATACGAAATTTTACATACACAACGTAATGACTACTTTGATATAAGTAAATGATTAGAAAATCAAATAAAAAGGATAATTTATATTTCAGAGAGAAAGGCAAAAGAACGGAGGATTTAATACCCTGTTGAACTCCCTCTAGCGCGAATGCACGATGCGATGCGATCAGGCATTGAGACTTGCAAGTTCTATATAATGTCTTCAGACATGCCGTTCCATATTTGCTGTAATCTTGCCTCTGGTTCGTTCAAACTCGAGGGATGCCCAACTCACAGTCCCAAATGATCCCAGATATGCTCGATTGGAGACAAATCTGGGGATCGGGTGAGCCAAGGAAAAGTAGTAACAGTGCGGAGACAGTCTTGTGACACCCTTGACGTGGGAGGCCGAGCATTGTCTTGTTGAAAAATGGCTCCTAGGAGCCGTTGCATGAGTGGCAACACATGCGGTTGCAGGATGTCATGGACATACCACTGGGCTGTCATGGTGCCACGGATCAATACTAGGGGTGACCGTGTATTGTGGTGGCAATGGCCCCGTAAAGCAAAGGCAGGATTAAAAGGGTTAAAACGTGGCCCCCACACACGAACACGATTGTCATCACTCTGAGTTGAATCGGGTTTTTAAAAAGCGACCTGTTCCACCGCTGCAGCCCAGTTCCTCGTGCCCCACCACCCCCCAAACGGAGGCGTGAGGGGTGGGCGTCGGGAGCGCAATAATGGGACCACGACCCAAATTTTCCTTTCAGCCAGGCCCCTTTGTATGGCCCGAGAAACGGGGGGGCCCCCGTAAGGGGCTACCTGTGCCTGGATGGCGGTCGATGAAGCAGTTTTTACAGTGATTTCTTACGATGGGGGTCTTCTCGAGACTGGTCTGTCGAGGGTGTCCTAAACCGGCTTCGTGTAAATGCCCCTCTCGGTTTCACGGGTCCCAACCCCTCACAACAAAAACAGACCCCTTTTTCGGCTTTTCCCGTGACCCCCCTTTTCCCATCATGCCGATGATTCTCCCCCCAACCGGACAGCTGCTCATATTGTCTTCGAAAACGGCGAAATGGCATCTCTACCCCAGTTCTTCCTTTGAAATCGATTCAGAAATTCAAACGGCTTTTTTTTCCTTGTTTTATACCCACGGAGAAGGGTTAAACTCCCTCTCCCGGTTATCGTAATGCGCAATCACGCTGCTTTTTAATCATTTGCAAATCTCGCGACATGTACCTTTACCCAAATTTCGTTACGATCCCGCAATTATTTCTTTGGTGCGCTAATTTTTTTGTCCATGAGTGTATTTACCAATAATGCTTCATTTATTTTTTTAGCAAAATTCTTCTCCATGCCACACAGTAAAGTAATTAAAAGACTGGTACAGTTCTAAGATCATTGAGTTGTTGTCCTGGCCAGGAAACAGTCATGATCCCACTTCTATCGAAAATTTGCTGCAGCGTTTGAAAACTCTTGTCCGAATGAGGTAGCCAAGAAATAAAAAGGAACTAATTGAAGATAAAATTGTTTCTTGGCATCATGTAACAACGAAGGAAGAACTTAAATTGTTTTCAGCTCAATGAAGCATCGATGTAAAGCTGTAATAAAGAATAAAGGCAACCTCACTAAGCTCTGATAACTCATTGCTATCATTAGTATCTAATATATATCGACAGTTATTGCAGCATTACTTTTTTGCTTTGCAAATATTTGAATTTTCTTTATTGTGTTGAATTCAGTATTAAATTCTCTTCAAAATGATATAAAATACTATGCATTTTGTGCATCGTAAAATTTTCTATAAGCATGCAAACTTAAAAATCATAACAATTTAAAAAAGTGCCCACAATTTGGGCCACCACTGTATATATATGTGTGTGTTTAATATCATATGTAAGATGTAAGAGAAAAAATAACGACAATTTTTTTTCCATTCTTGTACCGAAAATGTTCACTATCTCTTATTCTTCTTTTTAGAAAATATAATTTATTGATAATTATTTTAAAACTAATAGACAGAAATCATTACAAAAGTAAGTATTGATCCTAAATCAATATTTAAAAATTAGCAGTATTCCTTATAGAATTAATTAAAATTTTTCTTTTTTTTCAGATTAAAATTTCAAAATGGAAGCTTAAAATCCTTTCAAGCTTAAAATTTTTGATTAAACAATATCATCAGAAAAGTTAAATCATTTAATAAATCACCTAAAGGTAAATCACTTTAAGAAATCATCTTAAGTGAAATCATTTAAGAAATCATCTATAAAAGTTAAATTATTTAAGAAATCATCTAAAGTTAAATGGTTTAATTATATACTTGTTTATAGTGTTTTGTGTATATTTAATGTAATGTTAAAGAGAAAATATTATACATGTTATTTGCGCTCAATTATTTGCATGAATAATGTAAAAAACGTCCCTTTTTAATAAAAAATTAAGATGTATCTATATAAAAAAATTTCAGTGACATAAAAAGAACCGATGGTAAGCAATAGCAAGTTACTTTGAAATTTCGTGCTGCCATCTATCAATGCTCGATTAACTAAATTCATAAAAATAGGTTTTACATTTACATTTTAAGAAGTTCATTCGGTACAAATACATAACAAAATTCAATTTCTGATGCAGAATTTATTGATCTTATAAATTTAATCTTTGTTTTATACATTAAAATTCATTTCAAAAATAATTGTTAAAATTATTCTTTATTAATATTCTTAATCATTATTCAAGAATTTTATAAATGTTGTTATTATTTCAATGTAATATTTACTTTTGTAGTATTTTAGTATAACTTATTTCTAAATAACTATAATTTTTTAGATAATATGATATCAACAATAACATTATATGTCTGAATAAATTATTGATCAATAATTTCTATACACAGTATGTCTTTCGACTAAATTTGGAATTTTATAAGAGCATTTGATTAAATTATTTTATTGTTGAATCGCTGTGTTATTTGAAACTACTTTTATTATTATTTTTTTTTGTGCAATCAATTTCGTTAGTAGGAAACACTGTAAGAATAGAAACTCTTGTCTTCAACAGAAATATAAATCGTATTGCCTTTCCCCGATATGTGTTGACTGAAAGAATAAAATGTATAAGATAATGGGGTTTTTTTTTTTTTAGCCCACATTTTTGAGAATTATGGATTCAACCATATCATCTATGACAGCTCAACTTTCTCATTTAATTCAGAAATATATTATATTTTTAATTGAAAAGTCCTTTTTAAAAAAATTAATTTACTGTGAGCCATTTGGAAAAGCACCTTTATTGTAAGCATTGTTTTTTTAAAAAAAGTATTACTTTGGAAAGGGATTGTCTTTTTCAATATTAATGATCTAGAGACAATTTTGTGAGTATGGTCTTGGACTTAGTATCTCGAACTCTAGCGAAGAACTCCCTAACTTTAGTACTGTTATGGTATCTTTTGATTGTTCTGGATTTTTTTGTTATTTTCAATTATTTATTTTAATTTAAAACTTCTTTTATTTATTCTTTAAACTTATTTTATTTATGTTTTAAAAAGCCATTTGGAACTAAATTAAAAACTTGTTTGTGCATTATTGCACTAGCCAGAGTGATTATCTACTTAAAAGTTCATTGGGTTATAAACATTATTTTTATACTTCTGTACATTGCTGTGTAATTTCAAAACCTAGTCTAATATTTTTCCATTGCCATTTTTTTTTTTTGCAAAATAGGAAACTTAGCTGAATACTAATTTTTTGAATATATGATTCTTTCATTATGTGATGCTTTATATCAGGTATGTCCAACCCAAATGACCTTGCGGGCCACTTCGGAAAAACATTATAATCTTCGCGGGCCACACATAAAAATTTATGTACCCTTATATCAGATTTGGAAACAAAAAAACATTTATTGGAGTAAAAATTTAAAACAGAATTAATTATTATTATTATTTTCATTATTTTTCATGTATACAGACATAGATAATATAATAATGTTTATATAATATAATAATGCAATGATCAAATAATGCTTAAAATATTACAGTTGCCTTTTCTTGAAAATTACGGTGTTCCTCTTGAATTGAACTTTCGTTACTCATTGTTGAAATTTGATAGTGCGGTCATTCGCAAATGATTAAGTATACATTGTCCTTTATCTTAACCATCCTGAATATTTTTTTTAAACTTTAAAAAACATCTCTGGCTGCCTCTTGCTTTTTGGGCACTCCAAACAGAAAAGGTGGAGGTGAAACGAAAGTCACACACACAGAGAATCATGTACCAACCATAGTGAAGGATATACATAATGTAATTCGAAATTTATTAAAAAAGTAATTTACTATAGTAAAATCAAATGTAACTGTTTGATAAAATATAAATCTATTTTAATCTAAAAGACATTTCTATTATCAAAGCGGATTTATTTTAAAACAAGAACAGGTAACAGGCAAATACATTGTATATATATATATACAATACATTGTGTATATATAAAAAGACTTTAAAAATCTGATATTTAAAATTTTTTTAAAAGAGTCGATGGGCCGCAACTTACGTATTGGCGGGCCGCGTGTTTGACACCCCCCTGCTTTATATAATTCTTTCATATGATATGGAGCTTAAAATCTGTAATAAATTTTTTTCAAGCCCAGTAATTGGAAGAATTCTAACATGAAAGGGGAAATTGACATAAGGACAAGAAATTACATAAGTACGGAAATTTAAATATCTAAAATTAAGTAAGAATACACTATATATATATATATAAAATTATATAATTCCCGCATTAAAAAATATCCTCCTATTGAACCTCAGTTCCTCATTTTTATTCCGACACTTTTTTGTTTCAACATACACATACACCCAGTGGCGTAAGAGAGTATTAGGCCTCCCCCCCTCCCTCAAAATCAGGTTATGGGACCTAAGACGGATCTAAAAGGATTGAGTATATGGCGTCAGTCAGGCTTTGGGCCCCCTAGAAATTCTGTCCACCCCACGATGCAGGGGTTGCAATGGTGTACGTTACGCCACTGCATACCCTCGTGGTTGCAAAATGGTAAGCCAATCCAAAAACCTTAACTATATTTTCTGACGTAATTATATTCATTTTTAATACAACTGTAGGATTATTCACATAAATTTTAATACTACTCTGTTATCGTTTCTTCTTTTTTTAATTTTTTTTATTATTTATGAAATATTGTAAATTGTATGATTTATAGTGAAAGACAATTTTATATATATTATTCAGAGTACTGTTTAGCGAGTTTGCCTAGAATGAGCTTTGTTCGACTTTTTATTAATAAAAATTATCTTTATTTTAATTTAATAAATGGAAAAAAATATTAAATGCTAAGAGTTTTAGTTATTCCACATCAACCATAATTATCTAATTAATTTTTTGGATTTATCTCATGGAAAATAAGCTTAAAAAGCAAAATAAAAAGGATAGGGATTCTGTTATTCATTTGAAACATTAATTCTAACATAAAATGATAAATGATCTAGACAATAAAGAGATTCCATGGAAAAGAAAGATTTTCATAATTAAGTAGCAACCAGACATCACTGATTTATAAATTATTCTTGATTTCCTGCATCATTTTTTACATATAATTCTGTCCTTCTAAAAATTAAATAAAATTATAAAAAATTCAGCTCCGATTCCACGTTTTGTTGGAATAATACGACATTGAACTGGATGAAAAATAATTAATGGATTCCGAACAATGAATTCATGGATACCATGAGAATCAGTTTCAAAAGCCGGCCGACCCATGGAAAAATAAATAACGAGTTCAGAAAACAGGTTTTTATTGATATCTAGAACCGAAGCCTTTTCAGTTGTTCTTCTTTCGACTGCATTAACCTTGCGCTTAGCGCTCTTTTGGCGCTTTCGTTTATTTTTTGAGCCATTTTTTTTTCTTAAAAAAACAACAAACAAAACTATTAACTATAGACTCATCTATTCTATTCAAATGTTTTTCATGTATAAAAGACTACTTTACATGTGATAGGCAATCAAAATCAATACTTTGAAAGCAGGTCTGACACATAAAGTTTATAGAGGATTTTATACAGAAGAGATAATTTTTAAATTATTTTTTTTGAAATTCTTTATTTTACAAAATAGCTTGCAATTGATTGACTGTTTACACCAGGGGTGGCTCTAGGGCCGGACAAACAGGACCCCTGCCCGGGGCGCATTTGGATCGAATTTGGAAAATATTTTTTATGTTACCAAAAATTTGCTATATTTTCTGAAATGTGAATTTGGTATTTCATTTAACGTATCTTATTTCATTTTGTACTCTGTATGTTTAATGTCAGTTTTCTTTTATATTGTATCTTGAAGGATTCGAGGCGGGAGTATATGTTAAATCATGAAATTTCATGTTTACACATCTTTCTCTTGTAACTTTTTCCCCATCCAGGAGTGGGGTCACAACGGACATTTCTTTCATTCATACGATGTCCGATATCAGCTATCACAAAGAGGACAAGGGCAATAAGAGTTTTTACTAGATAGAGAGCCACATGAAATGTTTTATTTCAGTCTTCAGCGTAGTTACTGTAAGTTAAAATAAATGCTTGTGATCCTCACCATCGCAGTAGACTCTATAGTACATCATATATATAGTTTCAAAGAAACTATATATATACAGCAAGAATTATTCCAGTTTTATAGGTGTGTATTTATGTGAACAATTATTATTTTTTAATATAATTTTTTGCTTTGGAGAGTGGGGTGGCATTTTCCATTTTTATCCGGGGCGGCAAAACTGCTAGAGCTGGCCCTGGTGGGCAACTTGTTTGGATTCTGGGTCAAATTGTGGGAGCTGAGGATACTGGGGGACCGCATCTTTTTAAAATGATTCCATTCTTTATAAAAAAAAATAATAATAAATGTAAGTTGAATAAAATAGGGCCGTTTCATTTAATTTATTGACAATGCTAATTTCGTGTTATCTATAGCTGCAGCAAATTTAATTTTAGAATCAGTTTAATGCGACAAATGCACCCTATCACACTCTTCTGTATTTTTTTTTCTTTTTTTTGAAATCAGGAGGGAGATCGCTTGTTGAAATTCTCATCACAGTCTTCATGTTTATACCACCAACTTGAATCAACATTTGCTCTTGCTGATCTTCATGCAAGAAAAACTTTGCATCCCAAATATATGTCGACAATATAAAAAACATTTTCCCCTCAAATTTCTTCATACATGGATAAACATTTCCTTCCCACTCAGGGACGTCTTAAGGCATGGGCCAACTGGGCCCGGGCCCAGAGCCTCATCCTCGGAAGGGGCCTAGTTTCATTTTCTACTCTCATACTAAGATCATGATCCGGATAATTTAGTGGTCAAACATCATTCCCGTACATATTCTCCGAAAAACAAGGAATTTCAATCTGCATGTCAACTGGCAAAAGTGGTAAGACTGTATTATTACGTGATGACCGTTGTCCATGTCTAGGCCCAGGCCTAATGCGATAAAAAATTATTCAACTCCTTCAGTCGAAATGCAGCCATCGGTCAAGCCGGTTTGTGCTTACTTTTTTGAGATTGTGAGTCGTGCACATTTGTTTCAAATTACCGTTTGTACGGGTATTTGACAATACATGCTATACACCTACTTTTAAAGATATCAGGTAGGGCCTACTTTTACATAGGGCCCAGGGACTCTAAGAGTCTTAAAACGTCCCTGTTCCTACTGTAATCGAACTGTAAGTCAATAGGTTCCAGCTGCAGCTCCTCAGGTACTGTATTAATATTAGTAGTAATGAGATAAATTGCAGAGAGGTAAATTGAATTTATGTTCAATTTTCTAAAAATTCTGAAATCTTTTTTGAACTCGTCCCAGTGTCGATTTAAGCTCATATCGGGTCCTGGGAGCAAAAGATATACGGGCCCCCTCAGCACTGAAGAATCGAAATTTATAACCGGAAAATCTGTTGAAGTCCAGCTTATCCGGGCTCTTCCAAGCCCGCCCCCCGGGTCCCTGGTCGCCCGCTCCAAGCACTCAATGGATAAACCGGCACTGACTCGTTCTCCAAACTCTGTAGATGATATCAAAAAACACTTTCAGGTAGGACAAAGGAATAAACAAATTCTTCTTTCCTAAAGTGAAAAGTGCATGACGAATATTTGATCACGTACGGGAAAGAGACCTCGATCCAAATGGTTTGAGGGCCATTAGTTGCCCATCCCTTGTTTACGCCCTATTCGGAAGCTACTGGACAGAAATTGATGATGGACCTAGTAATTTTAACCCTCGGTCAAGTGACGAGACTCTTGAGATGATACCCCACGTTATGCTAACGTTATTCACGTTATTCCAAAAAGAGGACTTTAATCCCCCTCTACAGATCTGTTGTTGTTGCTAATGCCACCTGTCTGACGGCGTCAATTCAAAGCTCATGAAATTCATCACGGCAAAGATCTAGATGGACGCCTTTGTTAACCGTAGTATGAGCATCATACAGGTGACAATAAGATTTGGCTCGATTCCATATCAATTTTGAGGGAGAACACTCTAGAGGTGATCAGGGGCTCCCAATTCTCTGATCTTTCCAACAACTTCAAGATAGGACTTGCGGCTCGACGGCTATCTAGAGCACCTCCATGTCGCAAAGGCACTATACATTTACAGACATTCATGCCTTCTCCGGAATTCGAACCCAAGCCCTACCAGGGGAGGCTCTAGGCCGGACAAACCAGACCCCTGCCCGGGGCGGCAAATTTTAAGGGTGGCGTTTGGATCAAATTTGGAAAATATTTTTTTTATGTTACAAAAAATTTGATATATTTTCTGAAATATTATTGGTCGTGAATTTGTTAATTCATTTATCGTATCTTATTTCCTTATTTTATACTCTGTATGTTTATAATGTCAGTTTTCTTTTACATTGGAACTTGAAGGGTTTGAGGCGGGAGTATATGTTAAATTATATGGAATTTGATTTGTTTACACATCTTTCACTAGTAACTTTCTCCCCATCCAGGAGTGAGGTCACAACGGACATTCCTTTCTCCTATATCATGTCCAGTGCCAGCTTTTCTTAAGGGGGCAAGGGTAATAAGAATTTTTACTAGATAGAGAGCCTTAGGAGAGATTTTATTTTAGTCTTGAGGGTAGTCACTATAAGTTAAAATAAAAATGCTTGTGGTCCCCACCATCAGTAAACTCTTTTTAGAAGAAATTGGCTATTTCTTCTTTTACATTTTACTTGTTTGAAATAATTTAATAGGGGAGAAGCTAGTGCTATATCAATGACGCAAATTCAGGGCCCCAAAAATGTGTAAGCAAAACATCGTGAAATGTACCCCCAAAAAAAAAGTGCCCAAGGAGTTTAGAAACAGGGCCCACTCTGGACTAGTTACGCCAGTGAACCATACTGGGTAATAATGTGCTTGATTTCGAATTATCTTGTTATTTTAAGACAAATATATATTTATAAATTACAATTTTTTGCTTTAGAGAGAGGGGCGGCATTTTCCATCTTGTCCGGGGCGGCAGAACTGCTAGAGCCGGCCCTGGCCTTACGACACAACAGTCAGCGTCACTAACCACTATACCAGATGGGTGGTCGCTCTACAGATTTAGCCCCTCTACACAGCTGGTCTTCAGTGGGGAATTATAAATCGAACCCGCACCTCAACAATGTTGATGCCTAGTCCGCAACCATGAAGGTCCATGACCATGGTTCAAAATTACGGGGTCCGTCGCAAAAGTTCTTGAGTAGCTGAATAGTGCGACGTTAATATTCACTCACCTCATGATAACTAGGGTAACCTGCCACATAATTTTTTTTCAAACAGAATTTTATCGAGTAATATTGTTAAATCTTTTAGAAACTATAGAATTTACTGCTAAGCAATGTTTTCATGGTGAATTTTCACACTTTTTTCTTACTGAAAATAATTTGACATGTTGTTAGTACATTTTAGGTAACACTTTAATAAAGAACTGTCCCCCCCCCTTGTTACTATTTATTTTTAAAATTTAGATTATAATTTTAAAAGCATTGATATAGCATCAGTGGCGTAACGGAGAATATTAAGACCCCTGCAAGGTCAGGTTTTGGGCCCCAAAGCGGATCTTACAAAGGCTTACAAAACCTTACATATTTGGTGTTAGTCAGGCTTTGGGCCAGTGGTGTAACGTACACCCCCGCGTTACGGAGGGGGTGTTCTATGGGGCCCAAAGCCCGACTGACGCCAAGCACGAATTTCGACTTGGGGCCCAAAACCTGAATTTGCAGGGGCCCCTGGTATTCTTCTTTACGCCATTGCTTTGGGTCCCCTAGAATCCTGGGCCCCCACGATGGTGGTGGTGGGGGTATGCGAAGGTGTACGTTACGCCACAGTATAGCATTTAAAGATTTAAAGGAGCAAAAAGAGTCGGGAAGTATTTTTAAAATTATACGTAGTATAAGTTTTCTGTTGTAATTTTTGTAATTTTATACATAAAAAAAAGATTTTCAGTTGTGAAATTAGAAATAATCTAAAGATGCTATACAAAATACCTTATTTTATTCAAGATTTATAATTCGATAATGCGATTACAATTTAAATAGACGATACACACAATTTTAGTTTATTTTGAATCTGAATAAACTGGTGTTAAAAAAAAAATCTAAATTTATCTCTCCTATCTATTTTTTTGCCATATTTCTCCTAACAAATTTCCCATAAAGGTGTAAGGTATCCATATTGTTAATATGGATAATATTTTAAGAATTTGGCGGTGAATTCTTTCTAATACCAAATCGAAAGAAAAGCAGGAACATTTAATACAAGAATACTCAGCGAATTAAACAAAAAAAATTCCAATTATTGTAATTATAGTTTTGTATGAGAGATCATTCCACACACAAAATATATTTGACGTTTTAAAATTCCTTAAATTACATGCTTTGCATTCTTGCACAATTTCCAAAATATGTTATCATCTTCACACGATTTATATATTTTGCCTTGCTCGTAATTCTATGACGTAACTAGTCAATATGATGAATGGAAAGTCATACGTTATTCAAGCCAAGAATAAATTCTTGGCAATATTTGGCGACAGTTCTTTCTTTATGGCAACCCAACAAAGTTTCTTATTCATTCATCCCGCGGGACCTGGATTTTGGCAGGAGCTCGAACTCTAGAGAGGTAGCATCATAGTGAATGTCGTCTGCGATCATCGTTTATTTTTAAAACCCGGAACATCTCACAGGTAATTTTAGAATTTCTTTTCTTTTCTGTTTGATCATCACGAAGAAACAGCTTGAAAATTTGTTTTTCATGAGTTTCTCGTTTTCATGGAGTGAAACACTTTGAAACCTATTCTTTTGGAACTATTATTATTCTCCAGAGGCAAACAGGTCGAAGTAAACAGTTGCCGTAAATATGCATTATCGTGTTTTTCTCCATCGCCAAGTATGGTTACCGCTGTGAACCACTCCCAAACGCTTAATGCCGGACAGCTCCGATAAATAAATTAAATTTTAAGATTGAAAAAAAATTTTTTCTTTTTCTTTTGCAAGTTTGGAAATGGATTTTTTTTATTTCGTTGATATAAAAAACAGTTTTATATATTCCTAATTTTTTTTTTGGACTTAAGGTATCCGACTACGTTCGGAACCGTGATTTTAAAAAAGCGCATAAATGGACATTTTTCATGATATTTAGTGTCACTTAGATTTTAATACATGTATAAAATTGTTTTAAGGGCATTTTAACCACCACAAAAAAAAAAAAATTCAAATACAATATTTTGGCAAAGAATTAACTTAGAATAATCTTTTTCAAAATGTTCTCCTTTTGTGAAAAATGCTTCTATTATTTTAATGTTTTGCCTGTATATAGCTCAGACCTTTGTAGAGAGGCTCAACTAGAATTTTTGAAATATATAACTTAGAAGTGGGTTTATCCATATTTTACGACAACAGAGAGGAGCAATTTTGAGAAAAAAATGCCGATAATTATTTCAGTTGGTGGTAACTCTGAAAATAATGTGAATTTTTCAAAAATTCTAGTTGAGCCTCTGTACAGAGGTCTGAGCCATATACAGGCAAAATATTATTATAATAGAAGCATTTTTCACAAAAGAAGAACATTTTGAAAAAAGGTTGTTCTAAGTTAATTTTTTGCCCAAATATTGTATTTAAATAATTTTTTTTGTCAAAATGTCCTTAAAACAATTTTATGCATGTATTCTAATCTGAGTGACACTAAATATCACGAAAATTATCCATTTATGCGCTTTTTTAAAATCACGGTTCTGAACGTAGTCGGATACCTTAATGAAAAAGAAAAAAAAGGACCATTTAAATTTCTTATCTATCGAATTTATTTTTGAATTGGCTCGGCTTTTAACCGTAATGAAATATCCAAAAAGTTTACTTAAGTAAAACACAGCACTGTAAACATTTATAAAATTTAGCTACTTTTAATTTTTTTAAAAAATATTTTGTCCACTATAATAGGTTGCTGATAACTGCATTTTTAAAAATTAAATGTACAGTTCTCGAATTATTTTTGTTATTTCCTTTTATTTGGATAAAAATAACAATAACTGGAAAAAAAAATTAAAAAATTTGTTTTTAATCCCGGAAATGTGTTTTATTGTTATCATGTGTTTTGTTATTTATATGTTTTGCACCAGAAATAATCTTTTATCAATTATGAAATAAACTTATATCTGAAAATTTATAAAATGTGCCTCACATAAATACTTAATACTTTTTTCTATTAATGAAAAAATATTTATATTCATATTTTATTTTGATACTTACATTTCAATTTTTTTTACTTATATTAAATTTATGAGTTTAAAACTTTTGTTTTAGAGAACCAAATTGATGTACTGATGTTTTTATAACTCTAAGTATATGTAAATGCTTGATCTGGCAGAACTATTGAAGCATCATTTTTACGACTGTCAGGCTTAACTGAATTTTGATGTAACTTTTTTTCTACCTTATAAGCTTAAATATTGTATACAGAATGAAGAAATAACACTGGAAACAGTTAATAATCGCATATGTTGCCATTCTAAACATTTTAAAAAACAATTCTAAAGATTCGGAATTTTTCTTTGTTATTACATTATAATAATACGTTAGCAATATATATTTTTAAAAATTATGTACGAAAATGCATTATATATACTTTTAATATGTCATAAAAAATACCGTAATAAATTTTAAAATGTTAATGTAACAAAGTTTTTTATTTAGTGTATTATTGTGTATGTTTCTGTTAAGAACTCTAAGATTTTCCGTATAAAGTAATAAATGGACAAAAAACATATTCATATCCTTTTTAAACTCACGATTATTCTTTATATTTTTTCCGGTGGTTTAAAACGTTCAACACATCCAAAAGAATTAGCGTATTTGTTCAGCTTAATAAGATGTATTTCTTGTACATTTATTCCTTGTGTGTGAGGATTTTTTTTCTTCTTACAAATACAATATGCAATAAATTGGTGAAAAACCAATAAAAGAATGCCATTAACACAAGAATGTTATTTACAACATTTTGATAGTAGTTATTCTTTAAATTTTTTAAAAGAAGGAACCGATTTGTATTTTGATTCAACTTAAGTTTTGTTTAAATGCTACTAATTAAATTATATAAATCACGATAACTAAAAATATTTTTATAAGAAAGGTAAACTCTCCACTTTTTAAAAATGTCAAATTTTTCACTTATCGTTCCAAATATGCAGATTAAATTATTTCACTTATTTTAAAATTCTGTGAACAAGAAATCTATAAAAATATTTTCTTGCCGCATCCCATTCAATCAGTTTGAATAGGTTTTTAAAAGTATATAGTGTTTAATAAACAAAAAATAATAATAATAATAATTCGTTTTAAAAATAATTTTAAAATCATTTAGATGAAATTGATGCTTTTAAACAAAGATATTTGTAAATAAATTTACTAACGAAACGTTTTTAATTGATTGCAGTTATGGATAATAACTCTCTATTCATCCTCTATAAAAATATTATTTTTTTTATTGTAACAGTGTATAATTTTGGTGCACACAATTTGTATTTATATTTAATTATATATTTTTTTATATTTCTATATAAACTCTTGCAATTCCCGGGCTGGACAAGGTCGACTCAGGCTTTCATCCCTACTGCGGTGGGTCGATAAATGAGTACCAAGCTTGTTTGGGGACTTAAACACTGGGCGGGGTCTGGCTTCAGACTGACCACCTGATCGGGACATCTGCTCATGCATCTCAGCACCCATTGGTCACGTATACTGGGATGGGCATAGTAGGCCCTGGCCTTCATGGGTTATTGCGCCACTGAGTTTGAGTTTGTATAAACTTGCCTGTGGCAAAGATACACTGAATTCTTCCGTCCGATTGGTGGTTTGGGCTTAATTATGAGAAAGGGACAATCTAACGCGAGGAATGGGATATGCAGTTGCTCTAGAACGGGTATCAAACTCGCGGCCCGTGCGCCAAATGCGGCCCAAAGCAAACATTTCTGCGGGCCTGGCGAGTATATTGGCACACATACAATGATATATAATAAAATATCCTAATTTCTCCCGAAATAAGAAAGATAGTAACAGAGAAGAGATGTTAAGTGTGTGAGGAAGTAAACATTAAATTTTTCTTGTTCTTTTATTTATGTTTATTATAAAATATTATTCGAAATGTAAACTTACGTTTCTATGAATATTGATTTTTTTTTTTGTTGCGGATCTTAAGTTAAACCTTGTATGGTTGGCCCAAGCTAGACTTTGAGTTTGATACCCTTGCTCTAGAACAGGGGTCGGCAACCTTTTAGCTGGGGCGTGCCAAACCAATCTACCAATATTATTTAGCGTGCCACGCAGTAGGATATTTTTGAAACAACAATTCGATTCCCGCGATAATGCACGCGGAGTTAGAAAACAGAGGTAAAAAAGATAAATTTACAGTTTTATCATACATTAATTTTGCATCATTTAAAGATATATCTTAATATACATTTAAACAGCATAAAAAATATAACGATTTCTTCAATGAATTAAAAAATAATTAAAATTGTACATATGTTAGGTATTTTTAAACATATTTATTGAAATAAAAAATAGACAACATAAAATATAAATATTTCTCTTCATTATAGTTAAATAAATGGATAAATAAATAAAAAAAAAATTTTATAATGCGAACCACACTACTTTCATATCGCAAAATTAGGAGTACAATTTGTGACTTTCAAATTGACACGATTCTGAGCATTCAGTTGCTAAACAATTTTTTTGTGGATTCGGAAATATTTTTCATATCAGGAAAGATTTTTTACTGATGTTAGATATGTAGAACCAAAACCGGAAAGCAGAGTACATTCAATATTCCCTCTTCAAACAACTAAATCACTCCAGCAATGACATTCAATAGCTTACAAAATAGCTGTAATTTTATCTTTGGAGTTATGTAAAGTTTTTTCGTAATTCTGTAATTCGGAAGATGTTTGTCAAATAAGGTCCATTACAAGTTTATCAACTTTCATCCACTCAAAAATTGACAAATGCGTAAAGTACAGCAGAGTACCACTGAGAATTGCACCGCGTGCCATTGGTTGCCGACCCTTGCTTTGGAACATTGGTGGGCAAATAGCACCCACGGGCCCAATGCGGCCCACAAGGAGTTTTTTCGTGGCCCGTCAAGACAGTCAGAAATTCAAATAGACAGAAATTGTTCTCTATATTTGGTCAAAGGACAAACTTTGTGAGCAAAATTTTTTGCATGAAGATCAAAAGAGAATATAGATGCGAATTGGCTGTCATAAACTTGCAGGCTGCGATGAGAATTTCAACAAGCAATCTATTCATGATTTTCAAAAAAATGTAGGAAAGCGTGATAGGGTACATTTGTCTCATTAATCTAGTTCTTCTCAAACTTTCAGTATTTGTGACCCACTATTCAATCATTATTTCATCGCGCCTTCCTCCATACAAATAACAATGCGTTGGATTCAACAATACTATACTTTGACGCTAAAGCTACAATATGATTTTAACCTCTTAAGTGACGCCGGCGTATATATACGTCTTGCTCAACCGGTGCGTTAAATGGCCCGGACTGATATATATACGTCTTTTTGAAGTACGATCTTTTCTGTGCACTGCTATACAAAAAGTTATTACGAAGGCTTTGGAATGCAATAAAAGATATATCAAAAGATTTCCTTCTATTTTTATTCCTTTTCTCCCCCCCAACATCACATACACCCACCTACGTGGAAAACGGAGACATTGGGAACCGAATCGTGTAACTTTTAATCAGCAGTAAAGGGATTATTTATAAACTGTACAAATTATCAGTTTTTGTATATAATTTTATGTATGACAAGTCCATGGGATCACTTGTAATTATTAAACTTGTTCTTAACTTAGTATTGCTAAATTAATTATGAAATACATTGTGTAGTACCGATACATTTATAAGTGAATTATATCCGTTATTTATTTACTTTTTTTTTTATTTTGTCAGAATGTATTTTGTCTTATTTACTTTCAGTAAATTAATATTTTTCTTAAATAATCATTTGTTTTCGACTTTTCAACGTACTCGCGCCCCCCTCGTTCAGTTATCCCCTCCCCTGGGGGGTGCATCCATAGTTGGGAAAACCTTTTCCTTAAACAGATTCTAATATTAACTGTGCATGCTGCTATAGATATGAAATTAACGCACATAATAAATTGAATGAAACTGTCACTATTTTATTTAACTTATATTAATTGCTTTTTGTGTTGTACAGTTTATGCCTTTTCTCAGATGCAAAGTTAATGAATGAATGAAATTATTTAAAAATGGTGCTGCCTTCTGGTATTTTCCGCTTCCACAGTGTAGCCCTCGAGTCCAAAAAAATTGCAAGTCCTTTCTCTAGAACAGGATGGTCCAACCCGCTGTCCGCCTTGAATAATTTTGCGGCCCGCGAGATTCTTGCGAATCTCTCTTTAAATCGTGCTCACACACACAAACTTAACATGAATATTCAAAAGGTGGAATTTCGTCGAAGTATCCCCGTACTATAAGGTGTCATAGATGACAGTTAAAGGGCTCAATCCCGCTCTCAAAAGAAGTGGCATCCAACATTATAGCATCTGGATGTCAAACTGTGTGCCGGAGGGCACAATCGTAAGTATCCTATGGCTGTCCTGGTCATTTCCAGACACGTTTTCGCTGGCCATTGGGACAACTTATAGAGGATTTCATCTCTAAAAACGATTCTAAACGGTCTTTGAATTGATTGGTGCAGCAGTTGTAATATAGGCTAAGTAAACGAGAAGAAAATTTGTGGTACATGCTGAGTTTTAAAGGTTAATTGTAAAAGTCTGGATTTTTGTTTCATTTCATTGAAACATTTACAAATATTCTTTTAAAGTGATTGGATGTGAAATTTTTTCGTGAAGAGATGCACTTACTTTTGAAAGTCTGCGTACAACCCATCATTTTCCATATTCTTGCAATGATCGCTAATTAAATGGAGTCTTTCTGAATCAATACAACTTTTATTGATTCCTCTAACGTCGTAAATACAGGTAGTATAAGTAACAATCACCTGATTATTACATAAAATAATACAAATATTTATAACTTGAGAACGACACAAATCGTGTACATCATTGGTCCCCAATCCCCAGTCCGCGAACCGGTACTGGTCCGTGAACCAAATAGTGCCGGTCGGCACAAGGAATATTAACTTATTTTCATTTTATATACTGTGGTGTTTTTCTCTAGTGTTTTATGGTAATAATTTTATATACCATGTTAAATCACTTGATATTAATTTCTTGTTGTAACTGTATTTTATTCTTATAAGGCCTGTTTAAATACAATTAAACTAAAATTATTAAATAAAAGCAATCTAAAATATAAACAATCAACGTCCACCTCCGTCAATGGGCTGCGGTAAAATTATCAAACGTTGACTGGTCCGCGGCGATAGAAAGGTTGGGGACACTGGTGCACATCATAGGTTCTCAACGTGGGCGATAACGCCCCCTTGTGGTCGTTTGAGGCTTTCGAGGGCAGTAAAAGACCCAGTGTAAGTTAGGGGCGTTGAGATGGCAAGGAGAGGCATGGGCAGATTAACCAAATATACTCTAATAAAAACTAAAAAACGCTGATTATGTACTAACAAAAGTAAACTTTAATTCTGGTTACCATGTTGATTGTATGTATTTAATTTGTATATTCGAATCAATAGATATTTTAGATTTGATTGTAAAAAAATGAGGGGGTTTAAAATATATTCCATTAGTAATAGAATATTTTTAAAAATTTAATTTTGTTTCCACCATGTGTTATGTATGCTCATGCTCTTATTTCTCTGGAGTGGGAGTGGGGCGGTATCGAAATATTCACTAGAAAAGGGGCGCTAGTTCAAAAAAGGTTGGGAACCTATGGTGTACATCAAAAGTCTGCGGACACTGAAGGAAACCTTTATGATTATGGATTGTAACTAAAAGTTAATACTAATACTGTGGAAACTATTCCGATCGTTTCATAACCTCACTCAACGTATTTGGCAGGGGTTCAACTAACTTAGTTGACTGTTCTGTGGTTCTTTTTTTCACTCTGTTACTGTGAAATATTTGAACAATTCTTTCGATGTTATTACGTTCTGCCAGATTGTCCACTCGAGTAAATACCACAAACTGTCAATTGTGCTTAGGTCTGCGCACTAGATAGCTTACAGAATTAGTTTGGAACATGGTAGAACAACTATGACTTCACACTATAAGCCCTTTGCTTAATATCGTTGTTCTTCTGAAGGTAAAAATTATCCCTCATCGCAAGTTTTTCGTCGCCTGCCCTGATATTTTCAACGAATCAATTTTGTTTATTGTTGATTCAATAAATTCCAGATTACCAACCCAAAGTCTTCCTATGCACCCCCAAAACCATTATACCTCTTCCTCCATGCTTGATAATCGGAAAAAGATTCTTTTCTTAAGATCCATACAGGAGTTTTTGCATACATATATTTGTCCTTTGATGCAGAAAATATAAAAATTACTTTCAGCTGAATATATTACTTTTTCCCAAAAATTATTTGTTCTATTTAGGTGTTTTTTTTGGCGATGGCTATTTTCTTAGTTCTGTTCACTCGAAAGACGAATGGCTTCTTCAGTGCAACTCGACCATGATAGCCATCCGTTTCAGTTCCCTTTGAATAGTGAAAGTCATATATTTTTTGAATATCTCAGCAACACTTTTATCTATTTTTTGAGGTTTATGAGATTTATTTTTACAGGGCTTATTACAAAGCAATTTTCTCGAGGCGACATTGCAGACAGGTGACCAGACCTTGGCTTAGACGTTAAAATTTTAGCTGATTTGTAGTTTATGAACACTTTTTGAATCAACGCATGTCTTTTACTAACAGTTTCCAGAATTGAATTAAAAGATCTCCCCCCTCCACTAGCTTTTAAAGATCTAAGATGATCTTTCCTTTAGTAATACATCGATCTCTTTCCTGTTACCTACCATAGAATCATTCAAGCATTTAAAACTCAAATCCTAATAAATTGCTATAGAAGCTTATGATTACTTAAAAACACGACTTTTGTGCAATTTTTTTATCTCACAATAAAAGCTCTATTCTGTAGGTGTTCACAGACTTTTGTCGGGAATGGTTGGTGATTATTTGGCGGTCGTTTTTATTTTTTGCATGTTAAGGTTAATTTTGTTGTTGTCGTTTGAATAAGGAAATCCTGCAGAATCCCTGAGAGGTATGTTGATTCTCTGAAGCGAGATTTTACTGGTAATTTTAGCATAAACACGTACGATGATTGTCTGTCCGCAGACTTTCGGAGGCCAGTATATGATGTGCAGATGATATCAATGTCTGAACATTTTTTATTCGGTACTAATTCATATTAAGTGTTGTTAAAAAAGTAATTTTACATAATCTTTTACTGTCTTCTGTCTTATAATCGACTATCGAAACATTTAAAAATTGCTTGCGCTCCATGATATGAAGCTATCGTAGTTTCAGTTAGGATATCCGATATCCCAACGGAGGCAGATAGGTCATCAGTGCTGTGGAATTAATTGTCAAAGTGTTTGAATTAATTGTTGTATATATTTGAGTTAACTCCCTTCACTCAAATTAAAGCCGGATAATAATTTGATAGTCAAGGTGCTGATTTTATTAAAATGTCTTTTAATTCTGCACATCTAGATTCACCGGCCACCGCAGGGTCACGACTTATTAAATAATTAGATAAGGCCATTAAATTTTAATTTTAATGCAAAATAAAAATACAGTCGGGTCTCTATTTAACAAAGTCGCTAAATCCCGAAAAAAAAAATACACTTTGTCCAAGAATTTTGTACTCAGCATTTTCAACTTTAAATAATAATTTCATATTAAAATTATTGAATGTTAAAGACATCTTCTCTCTAATTTTAAGCCTACAAGTAATTTTAAACATACACTATTTTCTAACCAGTAATTTTATGCATTGATTACCACATGCGTCCTTAAATTTAATTACTGATAATATCTGTTAATTTTGAGTTGTTTATTTGAAAAATTACGGCAATTTTATTGCTCTTGGTGAGTCAGGCCCCTGGTGAAACCAGTTAAAGGCCATTGGTCACCATAAAAATGTGTTAAAAGAGAGAATAATTTGAAAAGTCCACAAATATTTTTAAAATAGGGAGAAAAAAATAATCGAAACACAAGCGAAAAAGTTCGTTAAATAGAAAATACACTTCGCTAATTTTTTGGAGATGAATTTACGAAGAAAATAGTAAAAATGTTCTTGGTTCCTGGAAAAAGTTCACAAAATAGAAAAATTCGTTAAATAGAAGTTCGTAATATGGAGGTCCGATTGTATTTAAATTAGAAGGATTTGCTTATAAAAACCTTTAGCTCAAGAAAACATAATATTTCGTTTATAAAATATCATCATACATAAACAGCAAGTCATTTTCACCCCTTTATTGCTGTGACATATAAATGGTGGAAAATAAAATAAAGCAAACAAGCTTTTGTACTTGTGCATATGACCATAACTTTCAATACATACATATTATTTTTTCGACATTTTTATTACGCACTATAAGGTATATTCAGTATTTCTTTGATTTCTACGTTTTTCTTATATAAATGTAGAATTCTTCCGATTTAAGTTTGAAAACTAATCTTATTTGGCAATTTGGTCTCCAATTGTGCTACTCTCATAATTTTTTAAAGAAAAGATGCAATTAAAAAATAATTCAAACAAAAAATAAGTTTTTTTCCCTTTCTTTTTTGGATCTAACAGTTGCAAATGTTTTATTTTTTAAAAAGGTAAAGCAAAAATTCTATGGGATCAAGAATAGTTGTTTCAAAGATATCCCCGAAAAAGCTATCGGTGTGTCACATGATGTCAGACAGCCTAGTGTCGTTCAGTTTTTATTAATGTTCCAACCGAAACTAATTTACGATCCAGTTTTTCTGGTAGTTCTTGGGCAATTCTGGTTTCCTTCCTTTTTGGAAAAGCCTTTCGATTTATTTCGATTGTAAATCCCATTTTGAGTAGGTTTCACGCCCACATTCATGTTACCTTGAGATTATTCATTTCTTATCGGAGGAATCTGCAGTCTGAGGAGGTTCTTAGAAGCGTCTGTGGTTAGGCTGTGCTGATAGAATATTATTTTCCTGAGAATATTCAGTACTCCAAGAATAGACTTCGTAATGCTTCAGAACAATCTGCTGAAAAAAAAATAATTGTATTCCCTAATTTTTAAAGAATTCATAATTCATACGTTTGATTTGCAAAATTACGTTTTTTTTAAAAGCTTGCAGTATGGAAATTTTTTTTTCTCTACATAGGTTCATCTATATATTTTTCCAAAGAAATATATTTTTTATCTTTTTGAATACTTTGATTTGTGAAATATTTCAATGATATTGAAAAATATGTGGTGTATAAACATAGTTTTTATAATTCAGTGACATGAAAAAACGCCTGCCATTTTTTCAGAGTATTATTAAAAAAAAAATATTCAGGGTAAGAAATTCTGCTTTATGCATGCATCTGTACATTAAAAGAAAAAGATGTTTTCAAGTTATTATTAAAATGTATTTTTCAAAGATGTAACGATGGAAAAAAGTCAAAGTGTAGCTCGTATAAAAGAAATGTTCTTTATTTTCAGCTTTTGTATAGAAGATTATCACCATGTGTAGAAAATATGGCAACACTGGAATTTTATCTCTAAAATTCGGTTCTTTAGAGATTAAATAATGTCTTAAGTACATAAACAGATATAAATTTTTTTATTTTTTTATGAATTTTAGCGTTAAATAAAAGTTTTTCATTCGAATTCTGACAAAAGTAGATTCCATTTTTAATTTCTGGGAATCTGAAATATGAAAATAGTTCGTATCTTTTAGTTTTAAAAAATTAATATGATTAAAAAAAGTCACAATCTGTAAAATCAAGCGAAATGACAGTCAACAGAACAATAATGCTGCATTCTTCTACTAACTTCTTTTTTAATATTTTAACAAAAATATGGGGCCTGAAAAAAAAAAAAAACGTGTGAAATTAAAAATAATAAATAAGCGTTGTAAAATTCGCCTATTCCACTGAAAATTAGTAATGTTAAGAATTTTTAAAAAAAATAATAGAAAAAAAATGTTGTAATTTTTGTTTAACTCGGGGGCAATCGCGAACTTGTTAATAACGTTCCCCAATCCTTTTTTTTATAATTATAATAATTATTATTTTTTTTTGTACACGATAAAAATCACGCATTATTCCAGTGAATACTTTAAGAAAGAGAAAGTATACTTACCTACTTTTAAGGTCTTTTTAATTTTTCATTGATAATTTGAGAAAAAAATCCAGTCAAACCGAACTAAAATGTTTCAAATGTGCGTGATTTTATTAAGGACGCAATCACAGACACTTTTCGCTAACATTACAGGAATGATATTTGCAGACAAAATTGTCGTATTTTGCTTAAGTTATTGTAGTTTTATTGTCCTTTGATGATCGGCAAATAGCTTGTTGAACTTTCTTTTTGACAGGGCGCAGTATGTCTTGTGCTACACTCTTGTGGCTTCATATATTTCTTGATGGAGAGTTTTAGGTAGCATTTGAAAATATTCCTTTCAACTCAAACGTTTCACGTTCGTCGCTTTTGTCAAACTTACTTTCGCTATCATGATTAATATCCATTAATTCATCCAGTTCTTCCCTTGCTTGATCAGTTTCAACTTCATCTAACAGAGATGACCCCTTTATTTTTTTATATATTGTTCATTTACATTTATAAACCACGATGAGTCGTACAACACAGCAATCAAAACCACTAAGTCGTTCACAGGGGAAGATGTAGCCTGTTCATAGAAAATATTTTGAAACAAATGTAGTCCTGCAGGGAACTCAGTCACCACAAGTGCCTTAAGATTATAAAAAACGCTCGCCACTTCCAAATAAGAGGGAGATATGTGACAAAATAATTTTAGTTCCTGAAGACTGTTATATAGGAGGATACTGACTCTAGGTCATTGGTAACAAATTTAACAGTTTTTCCAAAATTAAAGATTTCGTGAGCCTGGAGTGACCCTGTCCCGCGCGAACCCGGCCGGATTAAAATGCGATGTAAGTAATTTTTATGCAACTGAAAATAGTTTCTTGATTTTAATTTTATCGTTTGGATCTTTAAAAAAAGATGTTAATTTCTGCATTATCTACTTACTACGTTGTTCTTTTAGGTTATTTTCCAACATTATATATGTTTTCTAAATACTGAAAGTATCAATAATTTTTACATAACTTTTTTAAAATACTTTCAACGGGTCGGAAAAATATTGTACGTAAATGTTTTCAGATTAATTACATTATTATTCTATAAACTTCAGCTGTCACAACCCCATTGGTAAAAACTATATCATTTTCACATTTTTAAAATGTTGCTGAGTTCTCTCTTGGGAATTACAATGAACAGCCAAGTATATCTGGAGGTAGGTTGTAGAGATTGGAAATAAAATTTCTAATAATATATTTTATATCGAAAAATTAAAACCTCAATCATAATCTAATCCAATGGAAATGCTATATTATATTCTTTAGTCATAATATAAGGCATAATCACTTCTAACAGCACTACTGCCTTTATGGCTGGGCTCAAAACTCATTAATTACACTATTTGTGAAATATTTTAGTTCAATTCATGTGCTACTATATATTACTATAATTTTTAATTGACTTTAATTATAAACGATTCATCATGAAATAATTCTTCTGTATTATGATCCTTATATTGCAATTCAATAATTCATGTTCTTTTTTTTTTTATTTATCATAGTTATAATTTTATTTAACACTATATAATCGTCTGTTGTTAAAGTGCCTTTAAATTGGCATCATTTGTGGTATTGTAAATATGTTACCGGCTGGAGAGAAAAAAGTATTATACATAGTCACTAATTAGTTAAACTTATACATAATTAAATTTGTGCATATTTTTCGAGATATGATTCATCTAGAAATCTTTTTTATCATTTATTGATTATAAGAATAAATGCGTCCGAAGAATAAACTTTGGCTTCTTTTAAATCACATAAATATATATCAGACGTTTTAATTCTTTCGAATTTTATTCTCTATACTATTGATATACAAATTCACCAGGGAAATGAAGTTTATTTGTTGAATGAAGAAATGGTTAAAATAGAATAAAATCGTTCTAAAAACATATAGAACAAGTAATATAAAAAAATTAAAGTCAATTCCTACTTAAGTCAAGAAAAATTTTCGTTATTAAATTTAAATCAATGAACTAATATTTGAAAAACTTTGCATTGAAATCAAGTGTCATCCACTGCAAGTTTAAAATGTATTTGAAGTCCAAAAAATATTGTCATCTGTTTGTAGGTAGTTCTAACTACATCAGTTGATTGATTGAATATTAACGTCGCACTGTTCAGCTACGGCGAGGACTTTTGGCGACGGACCACGTGAGCTGAACCATAGTCAAGTGAGCGTAGACGACACCCTGAAACTAGCACCCCCCTTTCTAACTTCTACACTAACGGGACGTTTCAGCCCTCGACAGATTTAACGTGCATCGCTGCCTACACGGCGGGTCTTTAGTGGTACTGAATGGAGCTTTCGGCACAACTTCAGGCAAACTGGTTCGATACCTATACCGCTCGGCTGTAGCGCGACACTCTAACTACATCAGAAGCTAGCGCAGATGGAAATTTCTAAAATAAAAATGAAGCTTTGATTAATGAATTAATATTTGAAAAACTGTGTTGCACAAGTCCAAGACTGTAAATCACTTTCTAAGTTTAAATAAATATATTTTGAACTTCAGAGGATGAATAAAAAGTATTTATTAACAGTTGAGAAAATTTGAACAATAAAGATATATATATATCATAGGAAATTGAACTAAGAGGAGGTAAGGAATTGAACCTTGCAAGAGATGATGCGTTTGACATTTTTCACGGGACAGACATGAACAGAAATTATAATTATCGCTAGAAAATATGTTTCGAAACATTTCTTGAGGAAATAGACGTTTTTTTAATGTATTGACGGAAATGATGTTGGATATTATAATTGTTTGTATTCGCGTTTACTAATTGTGGTGACTGATTTTTTTATGTGTTGTAACAAGGTAAACGTGTTGAAATTTTTGTTATCATGTGATTGAATTATATCTATTGAATATCATTATATCACTATACTTTTGTATCTTTGAATGCCTTATTCTGTGTATTGTAACAAAATTTTATTTAGTTTCGTATACTTTGAATGTTCAGCAATTTCTTCTTTGTATTACAGGCCATTTCTATATTTGTAATTGAAATATTTTTAATTCATTTATATCTCCCCTTGTAGAATGGGTTGCTACTTTAGGAAAAGATATATTCGAATTTCTTTTCTCTCAGGTACTTTGAATCATGAGGGGGTGGTACAACATTTTCATAATACTTCTGATAGTAACTGCAGTTCTTTAAAAGGTAAATCTATTGAATTTGCTGGAAATTATTAAAAATTTCAACGTTTGAAATTTTACAATTTACTACTGAAATTATGCAAATATTTCTAACTAATATTATCTTTGTGTGACACGATGGAATGATTTTATTAAAACAAGGCTTACACGAAGTGTATTAAAAAATGTATTGCTTTACTGAAAGTTTTTCTTAAAAAGTTAAATATGGAAAATATTTAATTAACAACTTGGTACATACAGTCAGGGTTTCATCATTCTTTACTGCTTATTATTCACTGCCGTCTTTTGTTTGACATTATGATGTATGTCTTTGTTCACTTGCAGGGCCACGGAAGGGGAGAAAAAGCATCTCTTGAAGATAGCTACTTGCAGAAAGATATCTTGGATTTCTTGCAGAGATGATGAAAAAAGACGATGATGAGGAAAAGGAAAAAAGCTTATACCTAAGAATAGTAGATGATGCTAGAAAGGTTCGATACTGCAACAAAGGAGGATATACGGAAGACTGACTTTATTATGGGTGAAATACCAATATTTATGTATTTTTTAAAAGAATTTATATCATTAACATTTGTCATCTATTTGAAAATAGTAAGTTGTAACGGTGTGTTATCACTGTTTGATGGATATGGTCCTAGTAAGTTGCGGTTGAAATCTACTAATGTAAACGTTACATCGTAAGGTTGGACATCTATCTTACCATAACTTTGAAATGTAGCAATTTTTGTATAATTAGCATAATATGCACAAATTGCTAAAATACGAATTTTCAGTCGAATAGGGTGCCATTCGCGAAACCATTTGATTACCACTTTAATTTGAAGAGATTTACAGCTGGGGAACATCGATTGCTTGCAAGGAAGCATATCGTCGGTCTAATTATCCAGACTGCTAACTCCATCTGAATCTAATTTAATCTAATAGAAGACTGGAGCCTTAGTTAATTGTTTTATGTTCACCAAGATAGGCGATAATATTACAATATAGTTTACTTTGATATTTCTCAATGATAATGTGGTTTGCCATAGGGATAGCATATATTAGTTTTAGTTTTGTTTTGGTTTTCCCCCGCAGGATCCTGTGCTCAACAAAAGTGCTTACATTATTCCACAGGTACGGTAGTAATAAAGCTTAAAATAGTGTAAATAATTTATAAATAACGGAGATTTAATACAATTAAATATTTATACTTGTTTGTGTTTGTTTTTACAATACTGAAATCTTGCCATCTATCTAACTAGAAATCTGGTTTTATTTTGTGATAAAAGTAGTGATTGCACTTTGATCGGGGAATAGGTAAAAGCCACAAGCGCGCTCTGAGGCATAGCGTAGACAAAACAAAAAAATTAAGGAATCGCGCCAAAAGCGGCGGCGTTGCACTCCTATATCTAATAAATGGCTGCAGGTGGAGTTACGCAGTCCTGATAACTGGAGCCCAGGCGATGATGGCAAAAGCTGCTTCGAGGAAAAGTTGGCCGACTGGTTTCAGAATTTTTGAGAATGGTGATTTGAAACCTATAAGAGAACAATGGCGGAATATTATTGGAGGAAGATTCGTACAAAAACATAAGAAAAGGCTTACATTTGCATTGGGAAGTGACACAATAAGCGAATTTCCCGCTTATTTTTAAAAATCATTAGGGAATGATTCAGAATCAAATCAGTTCCCTCTTCTCAAACTTCAGAAATGTGGTAAATCACTGATTTGCGCATGTGAAATGCTGTTTTTGTGGGGAATAAATGAAAAAGTGTTTTTGCATTGTATAGCCACTGGTGATAAAAAATGGATCACCATGATAACTCAAGAAGTCATGGGTATCACGTTCCTCGTATAACAGATTCTGTCAAACTTCACTAATCCTCTGTGGTAAAATTATTTCTTTCAAATATTGTGCTATTGAAAACTTTCTCCCGAAGAAGAAGACACGATTTATGCAAATGATGAGTTATATTTCAGCATTGACTTTTAGGTACGCGAGGTTAGTGGTTAGTGGAAAATGGGTGAAACTAGTCAGGAGGTACTCGATGACTAATTACTAAATCATGGATTATTCTTGATCTAATTCAACAAGTTAAGAATTCAATAACTAACGACCGGAGGTCGAAACTTTACTGAAAGAATATAGATTACGATAATTAGACCATCAGACATCACAAAACGCCGTTCCAGGTAGAAGTTAACTTCTGAATACTAGTCCAGATATTAAGTATCCTTTTGTGGCCAACAATTGTTCCTATACTTGAGTAAGGGGTGTGCCTTTTTCCCTACCTAGGTTGTTAATTCAAGTGAATAATAGGGTGGGAATTGTTCTGATTATGGCTGATCTTTCTTCTGGCTTCCCAAACTCAATAAAGCTGCGACGGCACGTTTTGTTGGCGTGGTCATGCTGCAAAGCCGAATATTCGTGAAAAGGAACTCATGTTGACTAGCGTTGGCGGAATTGGCGAGGTACTGTATTATGGGATTGATCAAAACCGGAGCAAGAAACCACTGTATTTGGTGCTGCTCGCTACCGAACGCAATTGATGACATTTAGCCGAGCACTCAAGGATAAACGCTCCCTTTGCTACTTCAATCATGACAAGATTATTTACCAGCATGATATGCTCGTCCTTAAGTTGCGGCACCTCTCAAGTCCTGCTTGAAACGCTCCCGGTTGGAAGTCACCACCCGCCGTATTCTGGGCCATTACTCCTTCCAATTATCCTTGTGTACACTTACCGTCCTGACTGGCCTTACGGCCTGTCTCAGCTGACGCTGCATGTCATGTAAATGCAAATTCTGGGGTTTTCGTGGATAGCCCTCAAAATATAGAACGTTCTTCGACCACGGTATTCGTATTTACCAGAAGAAGGAGGAAAGTAGTGGCCAGAGGTCAGGTCTGGTGCTCAAGTCAGACTACGAGCAATGTAAATTTACAAACATACCCAGAACAAGCCCATCTGGTATGGTGGTTAGCGTGACGCTGACTTACACTTACTGCTGCCCTTATACCTGCCTTACTTGCTTGCTTGCTTATATACCCTTGCTTGTATACCTGCCCACTACTGCTTGCTATGTGTGCTTATATATGTGGCAGCTATGTGTGGCAGCCTTGTATGTGTATATGTATATATATATATATATATATATATATGCCTTGCCCTACCTTTACCTGCAACATTGCCGGAATTCGAGATCCCGGAGAAGACATGTTTGGCAAGTGTATAGTGCCTTTGCAGCAGGGAAGGAAGGGGAACATAAATAACCAAATCCCAGGCCGCAGTCCCTCTCGTGAAGGTTGTTGGTGGATGGGGGTGGGAGGCCTCTGTGAGCCATCCCAGGAGTTTTCTCACAAGTGGGGGTGGAACCCAAGGCTAAATCGTGCTGTCCACCTGCATGGTGCTCAGAGATCATTTAAATGGAAATAATTTTACTAGAAAACAAAATAAGCATGATTTTCTTCAAGCGTCTCAAATACTTCCGGGTGATGATGGATATCAAGCCTTTTTTCCTAAACTATTATTCAGAGACATGTAATGATAATAATGTTAATGTAATTATCTCTCTTTCGCTTGAGATATAGGTCAAGAAAGTTCAAGAACTTTTTATGGAATTATTGTTGACTGACAATTATCTTGATAAGTAACATTTTTTAAATCTTTAAATGATGATGCTTATCATCTGTGTCTTGAATGAAACCAATTTAAATGAAAAGTAAAGAAGAACATTTCTGAGCTCATGGAAAACAGATTTAAATGGCTTTAATGATTATAATTTGGTATGTCTAGTTTTGTTTCTTCAAAAAACAGTGAGGTGTTATTATACCTAATTCGGTTATAATTGAAACCATATTTATAATATAAGTAATTAATATAGAAATATTTTTCATACAACAAAATTTATGTTTCCATTCTGATGTACTTGAATTTTAATCACTGTGAAAAGTTATTTCCCAAAAATTATTATATGATCGGAATAATTTAGTTATTATAATTGCGTAATTGAAGCGATAAAACTATGATTTGCTTTTTAGTAAAACTAGAGCAATGCTTTATAGCAACGATTTTTTAAAATCATAAATTGATATTTGAATGAAAATTTTTAATATGATCATCATTTACCTCGTTAAAATCACTTTATAGGCTATGACAGAAGTTTCTTTTGTGTTGAAAAAAAAAATTCTATAACTGAATTTATATATGTCTTTATGGCTTTTTTATGTCAACAGTATTTGCTATGATATACAGTTTTCTATTTCATTTTATTATTTTTTGAATCCGCAATATTGAAGGTAAGGGATATATAAAAAATACACTAACCTGGGAAATTGCGTTAGAGTTAATTATTTAATTAGATCATTCATTTCAATAAAAGGTAATTGCCATGCACGCTTTTGTTTAAAAGCAAATAAATAGTCCAAATCGTTTTCACAAGTTTTCATTGGCACACAGCAAAGAAGAAAAAAAACACTTTTTCACATTAACTACTTTTCGGAATAAAGTGACATTTTCATAATCCGATCAAAATGTGAGCTGAAGAAAATGTAATTTCTGCAATAAACATTCGCCTTCCCCATTTAAAATACTCATCCATAGAACCCAGTAACGCCATGTAAGATATTTCCTGCTAGAAGTATCTCGTCAAATTGTTCGCAAAGAAATGATTATTCTGCGTGATTTTTTTAAAGGTGAGGTGGTGGCTTCAGTATGTGCATCAGTAGATAAAGTTGATAAAAGGAAAAAGAATTGTTCTTTTTATTTTTGTGGGTATAATACAAAGCCCTGGAACAAAAGTAATTCATATTTAAAAAGGCAGATTTTTGTACATACGAGAAAAGCGACTCTCACTCATCACAAGATCTTCGGAATTAGTAGACCTCTACAGATTTAAATTTTGGCAGGCATGATCATTTCTTTTTCTTTCTTTTTTTGAGTAAGTATCCGCTGAGAATGGGTTTTGCTCGAAAATTCAGTTTTCGAATTATTCGACCAACAAATTGGCAAACACGTTCCTTTTGTTGTGTTGAGTTCTGATTAGAAATTTCGATAAACGCTCCAGGGTGCGTTGGTGGTGATTGTTAAGATAAAATTCGTTTGAACAAAACAGACCTACTAGGAGCCACAAATTTAGTAGCATGCTTTTGTTGAGTAGAGATGCACTAAGAACAAGTTTTCGGAAGTCGACTCCCAAAGGGTGTTAAGGGGGCAAATGAAGCCTTATCGATAAAAAATATCCCGTTTTGGAATTTCAATTCCTGTTCTTTTTAAATCAAGAGGCGGGTGCTATAAAACTGTTTTTCAATACAATTGAAAGTTTAATGCTAGGACATGATTAACTTTCCAAAGGTTTGTAAATATACCGCATCATGTAATACCCAGAGAGGTGGGTGGGTAACGGCTAGTATATTTACATTTAAAAATGCGAACCAATTAGTTGATGAGATTTACGCTCGGATTAAAAATGTAAAACTTAGAATTTTTGAAAATGAAATAATTTAGAATGCGTTCTGTTCGTACCTGAAATCAGGCCATGGGAGCGATGCACATTAAATCTGTCCAGGCTCGATCGTCACTCCGTTGGTGTAGTGGTGGGAGGGGTTGTCCTAGAAAACAGGTGATGGGTATCCTCAATCATGACCCATAGGTTTCCAAAAATTACAGTTCGTCGCAACAGCCCTCAGTACGCCTGGAACAGAGGTCACGACGTTAAATATTTCGCCTCTTTCACTTCAGCTAAAAGTAAAAAGTAACTTGAAAATCTCTACATTCTTTTAAAAACCCTTTATAACAATGAATCAATGTTAAAACGATTGTTGCAGCGGATATTGTTGCTTGGAATCCTTATATTTCTTTTGTCTCTCTCTCTCTCTCTTTTTTGTTTTGAATTCACTTGTACGCGTTTGGCTATACTGTTGCTATGTTATTTTAATTGCTAGAGAAATTCTCAAAAAGGAAAAACATTCGTGCTATAATTTTAATTCTAGAAATCGTACAACTGTGTTTCAAACAAACAAGCAAAAAAAATTAATTAAACAAACGATTTTTTTTCTTTAAATATCATAAAAAAACAAACAAATATTATTTGAAAAAGATTTTAAAAATGCATAATGTATAGCTGTAGACATGTTTGTAGCTTTACTGCCGTATCAATATTACAGGATTCCCCAAGCTGCACAGATTTAAAGGTGATGTGGAGCATTCTGACTTTTGAAATAAGTGCCTTTTATTATTCTTCCAAAAAAGGGACCTCAAGGAATTTTGATACAGGGCCCACTCAGGACTAGCTACGTCAATGGTTGTAGAATACAAATACTTGAGAATTTAATTCAGGTGTACTTAAGAAGCGGGTTGAACGCGCTGTGCCTTAGTCACTTTTTAGATTTTTAAAAACTGTAAAGTTGGGTTATTCTGTAATACCCAGATTTTGTGATATTGGATATAATGCGCCCTTTGTAGCAAACAAAGTGCAATTATGGCTCATCAAGAGCTCAAACATAGTTCTTTCGCAAATCGTCGCTTTATGCATAGGTTCAAATTTATGGATTTGCTGGATTTAACAGTTGTGATACGTCTGTTCGCAGTAAATGGCTTTACCAATAACAATGAATTTGATTCATCAAATGTTTTCAATGAATGGCTGGTTTGCAATTCATTCTGCAATACGGATGAGGTATCAATGAAACCGTAGAAAGAAAGAATCAGACATGCAACTTAGGGAAACTATTTTTTCAGTGATAAGTGCAATAAATCTTTTACAGAATTTAAAATATTGTAAACATAACTGAAAATTCTTCATGTACATGACACTTTAATGGTTATTTTCGTAATTTATTTAATGTAATAAAAATAACCTATAATTTTTTTGGTGGTTTTAATAGCAGAAGAATAGACTTCATGTATATTTAGGGGAAAAAAAGGGAAAATATGTACAATCTTTTGTATTTCACTTTAAAAAATTATTGGAGACTGGAAAATCAAACTTGAGTACCAATGTTTAACAATGCTTTCTTCTCCGTTAACAACATTTACACCACCCTCATGGTGATATGTTGATAATTACATGATTCTTTTTCCAATTTGGCTAATATACAGATTTCAAAATTTGGGTAAATTTTTGAAGAAAAATGTATGGTACATCAAAATATTAATTAAATTCTAAGATATGTTCTATAAAATAAAGTAGATTACAAAAATTGATAATATTAGAGTGTCATTTCTGTCGATTCCAGATGATTAAAATTTCTTTAGAGTAACGGCTAACCAACTGTAACAGTTTATAAATCTTGACCCTAAAACCTGCGGTTCTTAACTTTCAATCGCCGTGGCTTTTACTACTGTATTGGCCTGACATCATTTTAAGATTCTGAACGCACTCACGACAACACATGGCTAAAGGATTCAAAGTTCGCCCAACTAACCCTAAGACTTTTAGCTACTTGCTGTATACATATTTTATAACACTTCTAACATAAAGAAAACAGAAACATCCAATTTAAAATACTAGCAAAATGCTTAGAAGGATTAAGGATATACAAATTTCTCGAAGGTCTGAAAATATTGAGCAATTTGAAAAGCAGATTTGTAATTCTTTTAAATTCAATTAAATGTTCAGTCTACATTTATTTATAAAGGAACGGAGACTTCAGAAAAGTATAAAATGTTTAAAATGCAATCGCTGATTTTTAAAAATTATAAGCATATGAAAATAAGTAAATTTTTCTGTGAAATAACTAATTAAGTTTTACATTAAGCATTCTTTATTTTTTCTCCAAATAGTGGCTTTAAACTCCTAATATAAGAGTTAGATTCTATAAGATAAATGTATTTATTTATTGCACTGTAGCTACTTTTTATATAAATATAATAATAACTTACGTATTTTAATAAATAAAAAAAACATCTTAAAAATATTTAGTGTAATATTTTACAAATATTTTATCTAGATGTATACTAGAGCTAGGTAGAGGTTTAAAAAGAGTATGATACATTTGTATTATAAGTTTCACATTACTGTCAGAGGACTAAGAGAAGACAATTCTAGCAACGCAAAAGATAGCTAATATTTATTATAAATTTTAATAATACTTATGTGATTTTAAAATTATTATTATATTTTTAAAACATTTTATTTTCTGAAGCCCATTTCGCAAATATTATTGTAGATTGTTTAATTTAAATTTAAAAGTGCTTCTGTTTTGAGAAATTGTTTATACTTTTAAGACCTCTAAGAAATTGAACACCCATAGGGTTTTTGTAATATTGGAATGTCTGAAGCGCCCTGAAAAGGGACTTGTTGATCCCATCGGTCCATGGACTATAGTTTACAAACTGCTTTGAGATTAATACGTGCTTTATTTTTATGGTTTTTGCAGTTAATCATGTATTTAGTTTTGGAATTGGATATTTTATTTTCTAAATTTTAACAAAGTTCTTCAAAAAATCAGTTTCGTATGCTATGCACTTTATTTATTAGTCTCTAATGTTAGGGAAAAAAAATTCAAATTTGAGCCATTTACCTAAAATCACTGGGCTATTTACTTTTTGGGTTTATATAACGCGAGAATTTACAAGTCCTAAAGCTTTAATTCAACACTTTGATTTTTTAGAAGCGGCCTGTACTGCACTACTCGTACTGGAAATAAAAGAAAGTCTTATCTTTCTTAAATAGAGTGAAACTTTTGAGTGTCAAATTAAACAAGCTTATCAGTTTGTCTGGAGAGAAGAGAGTTCTTTAATCTCCATCTTTGAGGTCAAATACTCAGATAAAAGTTACATTGAAGCAGGTAAAACCCTCTTATACCTGCTTTACAAACATTTATAATTTTTTTGGATGATAAACTGAAGTTTATTGTTGAAGACTTTATAAAAATTTTTTCAATTGCTCTTTATTTTCCCTCCAAAAAGTTAAAATTCAAAGAAGTTATTAAAAGATATAAAATATATAAATATAATTTTTTTTTTGTAGTAGGTATGTTTCTCGATAATTTCTGCGTCACCCCGTTTTGTAAAAATGTATGGTCTTATTCACATAAAATTAAATCAGTTACATCAATTGTAAGGTAAATTCCAATATATTAATCGAAACACACCCATTCTCTTTGAATACATAATGTACGTATAAAGATATTTAGAATATTTTAATATAGAAAAATGTTTATTTTATAAATTTTTTAAAGATGAGAATTTTAACTGAGTTGTTGCCATCGTCATTTGACCGTGGCTCAAAACTGTGATAATCCGTCATAAAAGAACTGCTGTTTGTCGAGAGTTGCTTGTAAGGACTTTGGAAAATTAACCTTCTTTATTTACCCAGTGGCTTCAGTTGGAATATGGAGTGCTATCGAAGCCTTTTTCCAGGCAGCAACTTCTTTCTGCCAGTTTCTCCAATTTTTTGGTTCCCAAAACCGGGTCTCTCTTTTTCTTGGTATCAATCATCTTAGATTAGACCTGCCTTTACTTCGTGGGCTAATAGGTTTAGTTGAAAATTTTTGTGGTAGGTCTTCGTCCATTCTGACAATGTGTATTTTCTATATTTCATTCGTTATACTTTGATGATACTTACAATGTCAAATTCTTTATATAGTGATAAGTTCTCAATTTGATCTTCTTCGCCACGCACCATTTTAAAACACTAAATTTCCATCAAATACGTCTTAAAATCGCTTCGCTTTCTGGCGTGAATTGCGTATCATGTTCTCATCTGTTCGAGACATAATTCGCTTTCATCAATATTTTCGATTCATCCTGTAGATATTTAAGCTGACAAAACCTTTTGAATACATTCGATTTCATATATTTTCGGCATTCCCATTACGACATCTGTGTAGTCATTCTCCTTTGGATTTCGGTAGTAGAATCATTCCTATTGTTAATTTCAGAACTAAATGGTGAAACTTGTCAAAAATTATGCTCTTCTAATTTCATCATTAAATTTGTTTAAAGGCATTTACCCTTATTGTTGGGCTGAAATGGACTTGGCAGAGGGAGGAAAATACTGGTTATGATTGTGTAGAGGTTTTAAAATTAATAAAAAAAATAATCTGTAAACAATATCTAAATAATCTCGCAGCATATATAATAACCACCATAATATTTTTACCTTATAACTATCTAAAAGCTTATACAAAAGTACTAAATTTATCTGCAGATATTGTAACCTTGTCCAAGGCGATTGTAGAGATAGTAATCTACACTGTAGTCATACAAAGTCACAACACCAAAAGAGACCAAAAGGTATCTAGCAAAGTATTGGCTGATAATGCTCTTGGCCTGAATCAAACGATTGGAAAATAATGGCCTCTTGTGACGTGTGGATGATGACAAGGAAATCGGTAATTGGTGTAGCCATGCATTGTTGGCTATGGCCTCTGCCACACGCCTCGGCATGGGAATCAAGGGCTTTGGATGTATCCTTTGAGTATACAGCAGTTCATTTGGCTTCCATACCAAAGTTGTTCTGGTGTAGCAGCGGGTGGTGCATTCCGGGCTAATCATTGTGCAAGCATGGGTCACATATTTTAGATTGGCGATAGATCGGGAGAACAAAGCTGGGCCTGAGGCTTAATTCAAATAGTGGAAGAAGGCTCTGACGCTACCGTAGTACAACGATATTGGTCGCGCATTATCCTGTTGAAACATATTTGATGCTTAAGCGCTAAATGTATTGGAGGACCGCTCCAGCAGCTACGGATATAGAGCTGGCTGTTCGTGCTTGCTGGCAATGTGTGGACTACAGAGGGGATGGCCGTGAAATCCAATACCAGGTGCAGGACCACTGTGCATAACGCAACAGTTCAGCACCATCTCACCACGATGTGTCCAAACTCGAATCCGACCATCGTGATGCTGCAGGCAGAAGCGGTATTCGTCAGGAAAAACACAATGCCGTTTCATTCCATTGTCCATGTCAGCCGTTCACCACACCATTAGCTTTGCGCAAGCATATGATTTCGATCTCAAGGGTAAACGAAGCAATGGACACCTTGCAGATACCTCCTACGGCGTCGAATGGTGCCAGAGAGGACGCCGAATGATGCAATGCTCTCTACAATATGAGCTTTATCGTCCATAAAAAAAGTAGGCTCAGGCCTGTAAGACCGTAGAAAAATCTCACAGACCTCTAGGACCCATTCCTATTCAGTAGTGGTCCCCAACCCCGGTTCGCGGATTGTCACCGGTTTATTGAATCCATCATTGCTGGGCCCGCACAAGGAACGGCGTCTTTGTACTTTATTTGCTTTCGGTTTTGTTCAGAACTTGTTTGTGGAAATACTACATATTCAATGTTAAATCAAACACTATTTCATTTTGATGCGCTATATTTTCATTTTGAAAAAGCATGAACACAATGCAATTAAATTAAAATTACTAAATCCAAAACAACTTAAAAATATAAACAATTAACGTCTTTCCTCAATGCATCACATGCGTTACGACCGGACGGTGGCGATAAAAGATCGGGTACTTTTCTTTATACTGAACTTTACGGTTTCATTACTCCCATAAAATGAGCAGTGGTATACAACTACCTAACATGATTCATTCTCGGACATTAATTCCTCTACTACTTGGCAGTTGGCTTCCCTTAAGTACAAACGAACTTGCCCGAGGTGCTCTTGGTGTGTATAAATCTCTAATTTTCTGTTTTTAAGAAAAACAACAACCACTCTCTCTTGGTGTGTCCCAAAGTAGTTGGATTTGGTTCCAAGACGAATGCGCTCTCTGGTGGAATAGTCTGCGCAGTGGAGATTTGCAGCTGGACACTGGACACTCTCTGCTAGGCATGAAATTTCTTTCTAGACGCTCGAGGAAGGTTACAAAAAGAAAGGTCTGTAGCCATTATTTGCCTGTGCCATCTTACACTTATAAAGTAGCAGTAAGTAGATGTCACTGTTAGCACGGTGTTTGTTCTTCTGTGGCCTGGCATTTGCGGGCTTCCTGGTAATGGGGCAGCGTAGATTTTGTTCACTGCATGCATACTTCTTTCGACGCCATTTGCAATCATTAAGCATCTTAGCAGACCACAGAGCTTCAAACTTGCCCAACGCATCTCATTGAATCATCTAAATCAGCGTCTCAGCTTGCGGCCCGCAGAGCCCTTTTTAAGTGTTCCAGTCGCTGGCCCCGTGCTCTGAAAATATACATGGCCGTGGTAGCCGAAGTGGTAAATAAATACTGTCGGATCGTGAGAAGCGATCGTGATTGAGAAGCGATGGTGATCGTGGCTTGCCTTTGTCACGAGTTCATTAATACCCTCAGGAAGACCCGCCGTGTAGGGCAGCAATGAACGTTAAATCTGTTGAGAGCTGAAAGTCCTCCCGTTGTTGGTGTGGTGTGAGATTAGCAGAGGATGCCAGCTCAGGTGTCATCCATCACTTGACCATAGTTCAAAGTACATTAGTCCCTTCATAAAAGCCTCATTGTGCTGAACAGTGCGACATTAATATTCAATCAATCTGAGAAGTAAACTTGTTGCAAACGGCTAGCTAAATTTGGTGCGGGAAATTTAACATTAAAGATATCCAAATATATCCAATTTTTCATCTTGTCAGTGTAGGCCCGCATGCAGAACTAAACCATTCTTTCTTCGAGCAGTTACGTTGTGATAACGAACAACTATTGGAGTAACGACAATTTCCGTGGTGGAGACTAATTTTTAACTATCTTCATATCTTGCAAGCGAAAATATTCGTAGAAAATATATCGTTTCAAGAACGATTTGGGAGGTTAACTTTATTTTGATGAAAACTCAACATATATTTCAATATTGTTAGATTTATCACGAAAAGTGCTTTATTTAAAAAATACCAATAAGCAGGAATCATTCAAGGACACTTTCTTCAAGGTCTCTTGCAGAGAGGGGGATGATAAAATAAGCTTTTCTTGAATATTCTGTGCAACAACAACAAAGCGTTTTGCCAATGGTAATATCACATCGGTAACAAGAACAACTTCTATGGTTGTTTATATTGTTTGTATCTTCTCGATCGATTTACTGAAGTCACGAAAGTGTGAGAGGGTGAACAGCCATCTTCTGATTTAGTGTTAGTGGCAAAAATAAAAATATAAAAAATAATAATTAAAAAGTAAAACAATGTAGTATAATATTTATCAATTTCGCATTTGAAGTTACCTCCAAGATTATCTTGGTCTTAAACATCCCCATTTATTCTCATTTTTGCGTACGCGTAAATTTAGCGAACATATGTATGCGGCCCAGCAAAGTTAAATTACCTGATCACAAACAGTGGTCACAACTTCGGACCACGGACCCGGTACCAGTTCATTATGGATCAAACAACTTTCACCAGACACACTTGAAAACAATTAAGTATTTCCATTTCTTCCACTGTTGGGTGTATTTCTCTCGGGTTTGAGTGACTTTTCATGGAAATCACTTTATACACCATGGTAAATCATATATTCATTTTTGGTGTAACTTTATATTTTTATTTTTTGAAGGGATGTTTTGAAATGCAATTAAAAGTTAGTAAATTTAAACAATCTAAATAAACATTCTACATCCCTCCCTGGCGGGCCGTGGTGAAATTTGTCAGAGCGTTGACCGGTCGCGGTGATGGGTAAGGAATCACTTGATCAAACTGAAAGGGTTAAAGGAACTCAGTTCATCGATTTAAACAATCTAACTGGTGAGTTTTAAAACGTATACTTTTAGCATTTACCAATACAAAAATGACCGATGCTACATAGACATCAAATTCTACGTTATGTTGTTGCAAAACTTGCTTTAAGTACCCAACTATTTTAAACTACGAGCTAACATATCGATTTCTTTAGCGTATATAGAATTGTAAAATTTTTGTAAATATCACTGGTAGAGAATTGTCAGTAATTTGCTTTTGGAAGGAAATGTCTCATGGCTTGAACTTTTATTCAATACATACATAGACGCGCTGACAATATCTTAGCTTATAAAGTTGTGTGTTATAAGAAGGAAGTGTTGTACTATCTTTAATCCGCGCGCGCGCATTATTATTGAATATGTTGTTTTGGAAATAAATTAGGTAATGTGAATCAGAGTTCATGGACTCCGGAGCAGAGGAAGCGTTTGCGGAAATAGCATTCGGTTAATGTTTTAGCGATTATATTAATTTCGCATGATGTCATTCAATATTGCTTCGAAACTACTGGCAATAACGGTGACTTTCTGAAAAACATTCAGAACTCACTATTATAATAATACTTTCAACGGGTCGGAAAAATATTGTACGTAAATGTTTTCAGATTAATTACATTATTATTCTATAAACTTCAGCTGTCACAACCCCATTGGTAAAAACTATATCATTTTCACATTTTTAAAATGTTGCTGAGTTCTCTCTTGGGAATTACAATGAACAGCCAAGTATATCTGGAGGTAGGTTGTAGAGATTGGAAATAAAATTTCTAATAATATATTTTATATCGAAAAATTAAAACCTCAATCATAATCTAATCCAATGGAAATGCTATATTATATTCTTTAGTCATAATATAAGGCATAATCACTTCTAACAGCACTACTGCCTTTATGGCTGGGCTCAAAACTCATTAATTACACTATTTGTGAAATATTTTAGTTCAATTCATGTGCTACTATATATTACTATAATTTTTAATTGACTTTAATTATAAACGATTCATCATGAAATAATTCTTCTGTATTATGATCCTTATATTGCAATTCAATAATTCATGTTCTTTTTTTTTTTATTTATCATAGTTATAATTTTATTTAACACTATATAATCGTCTGTTGTTAAAGTGCCTTTAAATTGGCATCATTTGTGGTATTGTAAATATGTTACCGGCTGGAGAGAAAAAAGTATTATACATAGTCACTAATTAGTTAAACTTATACATAATTAAATTTGTGCATATTTTTCGAGATATGATTCATCTAGAAATCTTTTTTATCATTTATTGATTATAAGAATAAATGCGTCCGAAGAATAAACTTTGGCTTCTTTTAAATCACATAAATATATATCAGACGTTTTAATTCTTTCGAATTTTATTCTCTATACTATTGATATACAAATTCACCAGGGAAATGAAGTTTATTTGTTGAATGAAGAAATGGTTAAAATAGAATAAAATCGTTCTAAAAACATATAGAACAAGTAATATAAAAAAATTAAAGTCAATTCCTACTTAAGTCAAGAAAAATTTTCGTTATTAAATTTAAATCAATGAACTAATATTTGAAAAACTTTGCATTGAAATCAAGTGTCATCCACTGCAAGTTTAAAATGTATTTGAAGTCCAAAAAATATTGTCATCTGTTTGTAGGTAGTTCTAACTACATCAGTTGATTGATTGAATATTAACGTCGCACTGTTCAGCTACGGCGAGGACTTTTGGCGACGGACCACGTGAGCTGAACCATAGTCAAGTGAGCGTAGACGACACCCTGAAACTAGCACCCCCCTTTCTAACTTCTACACTAACGGGACGTTTCAGCCCTCGACAGATTTAACGTGCATCGCTGCCTACACGGCGGGTCTTTAGTGGTACTGAATGGAGCTTTCGGCACAACTTCAGGCAAACTGGTTCGATACCTATACCGCTCGGCTGTAGCGCGACACTCTAACTACATCAGAAGCTAGCGCAGATGGAAATTTCTAAAATAAAAATGAAGCTTTGATTAATGAATTAATATTTGAAAAACTGTGTTGCACAAGTCCAAGACTGTAAATCACTTTCTAAGTTTAAATAAATATATTTTGAACTTCAGAGGATGAATAAAAAGTATTTATTAACAGTTGAGAAAATTTGAACAATAAAGATATATATATATCATAGGAAATTGAACTAAGAGGAGGTAAGGAATTGAACCTTGCAAGAGATGATGCGTTTGACATTTTTCACGGGACAGACATGAACAGAAATTATAATTATCGCTAGAAAATATGTTTCGAAACATTTCTTGAGGAAATAGACGTTTTTTTAATGTATTGACGGAAATGATGTTGGATATTATAATTGTTTGTATTCGCGTTTACTAATTGTGGTGACTGATTTTTTTATGTGTTGTAACAAGGTAAACGTGTTGAAATTTTTGTTATCATGTGATTGAATTATATCTATTGAATATCATTATATCACTATACTTTTGTATCTTTGAATGCCTTATTCTGTGTATTGTAACAAAATTTTATTTAGTTTCGTATACTTTGAATGTTCAGCAATTTCTTCTTTGTATTACAGGCCATTTCTATATTTGTAATTGAAATATTTTTAATTCATTTATATCTCCCCTTGTAGAATGGGTTGCTACTTTAGGAAAAGATATATTCGAATTTCTTTTCTCTCAGGTACTTTGAATCATGAGGGGGTGGTACAACATTTTCATAATACTTCTGATAGTAACTGCAGTTCTTTAAAAGGTAAATCTATTGAATTTGCTGGAAATTATTAAAAATTTCAACGTTTGAAATTTTACAATTTACTACTGAAATTATGCAAATATTTCTAACTAATATTATCTTTGTGTGACACGATGGAATGATTTTATTAAAACAAGGCTTACACGAAGTGTATTAAAAAATGTATTGCTTTACTGAAAGTTTTTCTTAAAAAGTTAAATATGGAAAATATTTAATTAACAACTTGGTACATACAGTCAGGGTTTCATCATTCTTTACTGCTTATTATTCACTGCCGTCTTTTGTTTGACATTATGATGTATGTCTTTGTTCACTTGCAGGGCCACGGAAGGGGAGAAAAAGCATCTCTTGAAGATAGCTACTTGCAGAAAGATATCTTGGATTTCTTGCAGAGATGATGAAAAAAGACGATGATGAGGAAAAGGAAAAAAGCTTATACCTAAGAATAGTAGATGATGCTAGAAAGGTTCGATACTGCAACAAAGGAGGATATACGGAAGACTGACTTTATTATGGGTGAAATACCAATATTTATGTATTTTTTAAAAGAATTTATATCATTAACATTTGTCATCTATTTGAAAATAGTAAGTTGTAACGGTGTGTTATCACTGTTTGATGGATATGGTCCTAGTAAGTTGCGGTTGAAATCTACTAATGTAAACGTTACATCGTAAGGTTGGACATCTATCTTACCATAACTTTGAAATGTAGCAATTTTTGTATAATTAGCATAATATGCACAAATTGCTAAAATACGAATTTTCAGTCGAATAGGGTGCCATTCGCGAAACCATTTGATTACCACTTTAATTTGAAGAGATTTACAGCTGGGGAACATCGATTGCTTGCAAGGAAGCATATCGTCGGTCTAATTATCCAGACTGCTAACTCCATCTGAATCTAATTTAATCTAATAGAAGACTGGAGCCTTAGTTAATTGTTTTATGTTCACCAAGATAGGCGATAATATTACAATATAGTTTACTTTGATATTTCTCAATGATAATGTGGTTTGCCATAGGGATAGCATATATTAGTTTTAGTTTTGTTTTGGTTTTCCCCCGCAGGATCCTGTGCTCAACAAAAGTGCTTACATTATTCCACAGGTACGGTAGTAATAAAGCTTAAAATAGTGTAAATAATTTATAAATAACGGAGATTTAATACAATTAAATATTTATACTTGTTTGTGTTTGTTTTTACAATACTGAAATCTTGCCATCTATCTAACTAGAAATCTGGTTTTATTTTGTGATAAAAGTAGTGATTGCACTTTGATCGGGGAATAGGTAAAAGCCACAAGCGCGCTCTGAGGCATAGCGTAGACAAAACAAAAAAATTAAGGAATCGCGCCAAAAGCGGCGGCGTTGCACTCCTATATCTAATAAATGGCTGCAGGTGGAGTTACGCAGTCCTGATAACTGGAGCCCAGGCGATGATGGCAAAAGCTGCTTCGAGGAAAAGTTGGCCGACTGGTTTCAGAATTTTTGAGAATGGTGATTTGAAACCTATAAGAGAACAATGGCGGAATATTATTGGAGGAAGATTCGTACAAAAACATAAGAAAAGGCTTACATTTGCATTGGGAAGTGACACAATAAGCGAATTTCCCGCTTATTTTTAAAAATCATTAGGGAATGATTCAGAATCAAATCAGTTCCCTCTTCTCAAACTTCAGAAATGTGGTAAATCACTGATTTGCGCATGTGAAATGCTGTTTTTGTGGGGAATAAATGAAAAAGTGTTTTTGCATTGTATAGCCACTGGTGATAAAAAATGGATCCACCATGATAACTCAAAGAAGAGGAAATCATGGGTATCACGTTACTCGTATAACGGGTCTATCCGAGAGCTTTCACTAATCCTCTGTGGTAAAATTATTTCTTTCAAATATTGTGCTATTGAAAACTTTCTCCCGAAGAAGAAGACACGATTTATGCAAATGATGAGTTATATTTCAGCATTGACTTTTAGAGTACGCGAGGTTAGTGGTTGAGTGGAAAATGGGTGAAACTAGTCAGGAGGTACTCGATGACTAATTACTAAATCATGGATTATTCTTGATCTAATTCAACAAGTTAAGAATTCAATAACTAACGACCGGAGGTCGAAACTTTACTGAAAGAATATAGATTACGATAATTAGACCATCAGACATCACAAAACGCCGTTCCAGGTAGAAGTTAACTTCTGAATACTAGTCCAGATATTAAGTATCCTTTTGTGGCCAACAATTGTTCCTATACTTGAGTAAGGGGTGTGCCTTTTTCCCTACCTAGGTTGTTAATTCAAGTGAATAATAGGGTGGGAATTGTTCTGATTATGGCTGATCTTTCTTCTGGCTTCCCAAACTCAATAAAGCTGCGACGGCACGTTTTGTTGGCGTGGTCATGCTGCAAAGCCGAATATTCGTGAAAAAGGAACTCATGTTGACTAGCGTTGGCGGAATTGGCGAGGTACTGTATTATGGGATTGATCAAAACCGGAGCAAGAAACCACTGTATTTGGTGCTGCTCGCTACCGAACGCAATTGAGGACATCCAGCCGAGTATTCAAGGATAAACGCGCCCTTTACTACTCCAATCATGATAAGATTATTCACCAGCATGATATATACGTCCTTAAGTTGCAGCACCTCTCAAGTCCTGCTTGAAACGCTCCCGGTTGGAAGTCACCACCCGCCGTATTCTGGGCCATTACTCCTTCCAATTATCCTTGTGTACACTTACCGTCCTGACTGGCCTTACGGCCTGTCTCAGCTGACGCTGCATGTCATGTAAATGCAAATTCTGGGGTTTTCGTGGATAGCCCTCAAAATATAGAACGTTCTTCGACCACGGTATTCGTATTTACCAGAAGAAGGAGGAAAGTAGTGGCCAGAGGTCAGGTCTGGTGCTCAAGTCAGACTACGAGCAATGTAAATTTACAAACATACCCAGAACAAGCCCATCTGGTATGGTGGTTAGCGTGACGCTGACTTACACTTACTGCTGCCCTTATACCTGCCTTACTTGCTTGCTTGCTTATATACCCTTGCTTGTATACCTGCCCACTACTGCTTGCTATGTGTGCTTATATATGTGGCAGCTATGTGTGGCAGCCTTGTATGTGTATATGTATATATATATATATATATATATATATGCCTTGCCCTACCTTTACCTGCAACATTGCCGGAATTCGAGATCCCGGAGAAGACATGTTTGGCAAGTGTATAGTGCCTTTGCAGCAGGGAAGGAAGGGGAACATAAATAACCAAATCCCAGGCCGCAGTCCCTCTCGTGAAGGTTGTTGGTGGATGGGGGTGGGAGGCCTCTGTGAGCCATCCCAGGAGTTTTCTCACAAGTGGGGGTGGAACCCAAGGCTAAATCGTGCTGTCCACCTGCATGGTGCTCAGAGACCAACATGTCATGCCGAATATTCGTGAAAGGAACTCATGGTGTGTATTTGGAGGAATTAACTTAAGGTCCTGTATTATGAGTTGATCAAACCGAATGAAACCAATATTGGGGTTTTTCCCCGGTGGACATAGCCAGATTGGGGATAAACGCCCCTTTATTTCCCAATCATGAAAGATTATTACCAGCAGGGCTATGCGTCCTTAAGTTGGGCCCCAATATCCTAAACCCCACCCGCCTTTTCACCAGACATTCCCCTTCCATATCCTTGTCCGATCAATGGCCAGGCTGTCTATGTACTTCATGTCATTTGAAAATACCAAAAATTGGGGTTTTCGTGGATAGCCTTAAATATGAGACGTTCTTCCGATACGGTATTCGTATGTACCAGAAAGAAGGAAGAAAGTATGGCCAGGGGAAAATCTTTGAAAAAAAAAAGTTTTCAGTTAAAAAGAAAATTTTTTTGAAAAAAAATTAACAAAACTTTTTTCCCCCCAAAACCGCTTGGGTTAGTGTTAAGCGGACGGTTGAGGGGCTGGCCGTAAGGGGGGTTTTTTTGGGAAAATTTCCCAAAACCCGGGGGAAAGACCCTGGTTGTTTCGCAATTTTTAAAAATTAGTTTTCCCTTTTCAAGGGAGGGGAATACCTATCCGTCCCAAACGAACCCCGAAATTTATGGGAGGGGGGGAAGGTCTGTGGTTTTAGTTTTCCCTTAAGGGGGACCGGGGCTCAGTTTCCCCATTTAAGAAAAGCCCCGGGAATCGGGGGGCCTTTCCTTTTTCCCTTCCACCCCCCTCACGGGGGACGGGTGGGCATTAGAACCCCCCCAACAAAATTTTAAAACCATCCATGCCTTCCCGGATTCCCAGGCTATAAGGCAAAACAGCGAGTCACTAACCACTATACCGGATGGGGGCAAGGAAAAATAAATAAACAAATTTTTTTTTCCAACAGTATTTAAAGCCTTGCTAAAAAAAAGTTATACAAGCAAAAAAAGTGTGAATACTCTGAACCCTTGGGGTATTTTTATAAAATAGAAAAGAAATAAAACCATTTATACATTAAAAAATTAAGAAATTTCAATACCTAAATTTTGGAAGGGATTTATAATCGAGGTTATTGACAAAATTTAAGTTCGGGAAAAGCTGTCTAAAATTATCAATATTCAGGATCAAAATCATCCTTTTTAGGAGTTATATCTCCTGCTCTTGCATAAACTCGAACTTATTTAATTTTTCATCTCGACGTAACTGGTAAAAATACTTCGTACAAAAAATTTTTGGAAAAAAAATTTATTTCATTTAGTAAGCTATTAGCATTCAGAAAATTAATGTGTACTTTTTGAATGAAGTGAAATTGACAGAATAAAATAAAATCCTGTTAAATGACGTAATAAAAATAAGAGCGAAACTCACAGGTTAAAAATTTCACTTTAAATGCCATCCCCCCTTGTTTTATTGTTTCTTTCTTCAAATATCCTTTTTAGAAATTAGGGGGGAAAAAAGTAAGAGTAAGAGATGCACATTTTTAAAGGACTTTTTTGGAAAAAATATGATGGTATCAATTTTTGGCTGGTCCTTTAAGCATCAGATGTTTTAAATTATTTTGAGATATTTTCAATCAAAAGAAAGAGTATATTTTAGCCTGAGGCTATTTACCATATTGATAGTTTAGTTTGAGAGAATACGTCTTGTAAAAAATAATATAATTTACAAAAGAATGAACACAATATACAAAAAACGGATGTGATTAAAAAAATTGAATTTTTACTAAATACTGGATTTAAAAATAAAAGAAATTTGATTATTAAAAAAAAAAAGAATTTGGAAGGATTTACATCTATCGAAATTTTTCAGTTAATAGTGAGTAGGGGTTGCAATACCGGTATTTTGAACCATTTGTACAAATTCGGTAGTACCGGTATTCACAAGTTTAAATACCGTTTTTTGGTATTTACTAGATTTTTTAAATTGTCTCCACTATATGTTCTGGGATCGCCAACATAATAAAATAGTATGCATTTTTTTTTATGTCTCCCTATAGGGCGAAATTTATTAGATGTGAATATAAAGTTTCATCGTATATTAAGAGAAGTGATAAAATATGTGAATCATTCAAGGGAGGGGGCAAAAACTTATCCTACTACAGCTGAGAGTGATACTGAACACGCGCAGGATTCATAGTCTGATATTCGCATCTATGACAACAAGGTTGTAGTTGTGAAGAAAGTGCGTAATATTTCGATATTTTTTTAATTGGTGTTTGTTATTCACATTGTATTTGCATATCCTTTAGAGTTCAAAATATTTTTCACATTTTTTATATATATACTCATAAATAATAACCCATAATAATGAATAAATATAAATATACAGAACATAAAAATTCATAAATTTGTAATAGTACCACAGACTAAATAGTGATATTTACACTTTTTGGATTTAAATAAATAAGGTGTTCCTTTACTTTTTTGTGATTCTTATATACTGTTATAATTTATAAGTTACAAATTCTTTTTTGATATTAACACTCTCTAATAAAATTGGCAAATAAAACAAAGAAACACTTGTGTTTTCTTTCTTTTTCTAAAATTTATACTACCGGTATTAAAATCGGTATCAAGATCTAAACAATACCGAATACCAGCCTTGAACTTTTGGTCCGATTTGCAATCCCTAGTAGTGAGATAGCTATCTAATTGCACGTAAGTTTTAAAAAATATGACTTTTTTCTATTATATTTATGTATACTTAAAATTTCAGATCCATGCGCCAAACACAAGTGTGGTCCAGGAAAGCTGTGCGAAATTGATGAGGATGGAAAAGCTCAATGCATATGTGTTCCAAAATGCCCAGAAGAAGAAGATTCTAGGAGAAAGGTACATTTTTTAAAACGAAATATTTAAAACTTTTTATTATTATTATTGTAAATGAAAGTATGTAATACTGCATCAAATGCAACTTTAGAAGGGTTACAACTGAAAAAATTCAACTGGATTCTTTAAAAAATATATTTTTTTAACAAGTGTGTAAGATAAGTGTATGTGCATGATATTAGTGTGTTAGAGATATATCTTTTTTAAAATAAAATTTCAGAAAGTTAAATAAATGAGCAAAAGACAAATATATGAAGCTTTTCTCTACTATTTTAATGTTCAAGCTCTTTAACTTAGGAAACCTTTTTTGAAATCACATAAAACCTTGAAAGCACCGAGAAGTATTAAGGCCGCAAAAAATCTGGAAGTTTTAAGAAAGTGACCTTTAAAAAATTCTTTTAAAATCCAGGAGAAGAAAGTGATATGATGATGGTGCAATAAACACGTCTTTAGCAATTAAGATTCATTATTTTTTGAAAAATTACTTAAGTGAATCAATTTTGTTACATGTACATAATATATTCTATAATTCAACATGAAGGCTTAAAGTACCGTTATTTAAACCAGAAGGTCCATTTAAAATTATGTGTAATTGAGTCTTTTGAGCGATTTCCCCTGGGGGCCCCCCCCTCCGCCAAAAGGGGTGGGAGAACAAAGCATGACCAAAAACCATAATATATTTTTATTATTATTCAAGCCCCTAATCAACCACAAAGTTAAACCAAAAGGGGGCCCTAGGGAATTAATAAAGAAAGCAATAAACCCAAGTGAAAAAGGAAGTAATCAATTTAATTTAACCAAATCTATTTTTCTTGATAAAAATTTCCCTAATCCATTAATTTAGTATAGTGGCAAAATTTTCCGAACTCAAGTTGCGTAAATCAATGAAATTCACCTTCAACCTGCAAAGAGATTCTCGCCCTTTTTCTACCATTCCCAAATTGACTTTATATACTCAAATTCCCCCCCGATATCAGGGTTTCTTCTTGAGAGGGATGGTGTAATTAAACGCGAATGCTACCCCAAAATTCCCAAGAGGATTTAAATTTCCGAACGACCGCCAAGTTAAAGAACTGTTGCATTGAGGATAATAAATGCTATTGAAATTGGAGATTTTCCAAAACTGCCACACACATTTTATTTCAATTTATGTATTTTAGTAATTTTTTTCATTCGAATGCATCATTTCTTTCCATTGATAATCAGACGGTTCCATTTTTCAACAGGTTTATAACCACAACGGGCCTGGGAAGTACGCGAGTTGTGAGCATCCCCGCACCGAGGGTTTGGATGAATGCAAGTTGAACAAGTACAAACACGTCCACATTGATTACTACGGTCCATGCAAAGGTGAGATTTAACTCTCTCAAAGTTTCCAGAATTGTTTTAAACCCATAAAATATTAATTAAAACAATTTTCTCAGGGAAATACTCTAAAAAAAAAAGATATATCTTTAAATTTTGATATTTTACAAAAATAGTACTTGTTTTTATTACGATGAAAAAAGAAATCTCGATGTTTAATGCTATAACACAGAAGCAAAGATATTGGGAAATTAATTGATTTTATTGTAATGAGCTCTTTCATGTCCAATATCTTATTTGAATTTCTCTAACAATATTGCTGTTGTTGATCTTATTAAAATATTTTCTGTTAGCATATTAAGTGTTCATTTGTAAAACGAGTCAATTTTTATTACCCTTATATTTTTATTACCCGAGGCCAGTGGAGCAACAAAGGGAGTCCGGGGTCGACCCCCCCAAGCCCTTGATTTTCTTTCCTGATTGATTATAATTCTAAGTATATAGTACGTAAAATATAATTAATTATTAATAAATATAATTATTTATTATTAATGATTAATTTTATTAATTAATGCTAATTATTTATTCAATAATTAGTTTTTTACTGTGTTTTGTTCCCGAAAATCGACAAAATCAAAAGGAGTATGATACAAGAAAGGTGAACTTTCGACCCCGAACCCCCCCTTGAAAAATTCTTGTGTGCGCTACTGCCCGAGGCTCATTTTTTTAGTACACTTAGTGATTCTTTTTACGTGGTAGACACGTTCCTCAGAATCAGGGACGTCTTGAGGCATGGGCCAACTGGTCCCGGTCCCAGCGCCTCGCTCTCAGTGGGGGCCTCTTTCTCGCTCTCGACTCTGTCTTAATAAGATCATGATCCAGATAATTTTAATGATCAAATATTCCCGTACATATTCTGCGAAAAACAGGGAATTTCAAACTTCATGTCAACTTGCAAAAGTAGTAAGACTGTATTATTATGTGATGACCGTTGTCCATGTCTAGGCCTAGGCCTAATACCATAAACAATCATTCAACTCATTTAGGCGAAATGTGGCCATCGGTCGAACTGGTTTGTGCCTAGGTTTTGGAGATTCTGAATCGTGCACATTTATTTGTTTTAAATTACCATTTGAACGAGTATTTGCAATGCATGCTATATATTGTCTGTTTATAAAGAACTCAGGTAAGGCTTACTTTTGCATAGGGGCCCAGGGCCTCAAATAATCTTCCCTGGGCCCAGCGCCTCAAAGAGTCTTAAGGTATTCGACTAGGTTGAAAAAGGGCTTTTTAGGTGTTTGATGTTTGGTGTTGTTTGGGTCATTAGGGAAAAAAGAAATTAATTATTGAGGAAGAAAGACTAATACATAAAACTAGAGAGTTTTTTTGTAGTTCTTTTTTAGCATTTACTTTATCTAACTAATAAAAATTTTTTTTAATTCGTTTTTGGAAGAACTTTTCATGATAATTTGTGCACGAAAACGGGATATCATCTAAAAAATTAAACAAATTCAGTGAAATTTTAAGATATATGCATGGGCCCCTTTCGAGTGTAATAACAAACCGCAGATTTTAAGGCCGCTACATTGAACCCACATTTTACAGCCATTTTAGCTTAGAACATGCAGTAATTTTTGACGGAAAAATCATGAACATCAAATTTAAATGTTAATAAAATATTTATTTCTTAAAAAATGTTTTATTCTGCGGTTTGTGACACTTCAGAGGGATCAAGAAGTATATCATGACGTTAAAAATTGCATATGTGCAATTTAATTTATTTATCACGTTTTCTTAACTTAAAAAAATATTTTTTTTGCTAAATTTTCCCAAAAATAATTTTTTTCAAAAAAAGGGCGATACATGTTAGCTATTTAATAATTATAACTTTTGAAGCATATTTATGTTCTTTAAAACAATAAAATTATTCAGAAAATCAATTTTTGAAAAATTTATCTCCGAACCTAGTCGGATATCTTAAGAATACACAGAATTTCATTTTCTATAGTAAAACTGAGGACAAGTTCCACTTTATCCACAAACTATGTAAGACGAATTAAAAAATTAAATTTCGTTTCCCCTGAAGTTATAATGCTTATCTCGACTCCATTCTACCTTTCTATTCTCAATAAAATATATCCTAGATATATATCAAAAGGTAAACTATTAACAGCATTAGGTGTGAATCCGGTCAGATGAAGTGGCGACATCTTAACTGATATCTCATTTTCCTAACTTCCTCATCACATTGAATGTGATGGTACAGTTGAAAAACCTTGCAACGATTTTCCATTATTCTCTCCAAAGGCTTTTGGATAGGATCAGGACTCTATATAAATGCCACCGGCATTAAGGTCTCGACCACAGTGGATTAACGTACACCCCCCGCATCGTGAAGGCCCAGTGGCGCAAAGGCGAACATTTGGACTCTCCTGCAAAGTCAGGTTTTGGGCCCCCAAGTTGGATTTTAAAAAGGGTAGGTACTTGGTGGCAGTCAGGCTTTGGGGCCCTTAGAACCCTGGGCCTCCGCAATGCGAGGGTTGCGAGGGTGTACGTTGCACCACTGAGGAGGGGCCAAAAGGTTATGGCTTTCCAATCTTTTATAAGATCCAGCTTGCAGTCCCAAACCTGACTTTGCAGGGGGCTCTAATATTCTCCGTTACGCCACTGCTAGATCATGATAAATAGCTCAATAATACCGTGGACAACCAGCAGGGACGATTGAAGACTTCTTGAGGCCTTGGGGGCTCTATGCTAAAGTAAACCCCACCTGTAACCCTTTTAACAGTGACTGTAGACAGTATATGTTGTCTAATACTCGTGCTCAAGGTTAACCCGTAACGAATAAATGTGTTTAACTCACAATCTCAGAAGTTTTGGACAAACCATGGCCGTTTTTCGACCAAATGAGTAATGATAATGGTTGCGACATTTGGGGAAATTGATGGGTAGCATGAGAGTTAAGAAATCAAATAACTGATTTATATAACGTCCATAGCCATTAATTACAATATGTACATTTGGTTACAAGTTATTTAAACTGTTGACTATTTCCATTCTACGGAATATGTTATTTGTGAAGGAGGAGGCAACACAAACCTTTCTTTCGAAACGGACTGTCTCTCCACTCTCTTTGGGTGGGGCGAGTCGCTTCTAACACCTCGAATTACACTCGCTTTCCTGCTCGCAGGTGTGAATCCAGCCGTTGGTTTCTCACGGCCATCGGTGTGATGTAAGATGAAAAGACCCCGCAATATTTTAGGGGTGCACGTGTGGATATGAACGGCTATGCTATCCGCATGAGGAAGTCGCTCTTACAGTGAGATGGTGGGAAAACGTTACACGGCATATATTAGTAGACCTAAATCTAGATATGGAGGATGGATATAACATACTAAGGCAGTCTTGTCACTGTTGCCAATTGGCATATAGTTCGAAATTCTCAGTTTTAAATTGTGTCCGGGAGTTAAAATTTGATGATTAATACTCTGGTCAGGAATTTATTAAGGCCGAGTTGAGAACAAAACTAGGCCCCTTTCAATCCCGAGAACGAAGCCCAGGGTCCGGCCAAAAATTCTGCACTCAAAACTTTTTTCCTTTTTTTGTATAACAGGAAAAATAATGGGTTTTTTTTATTTGTCGAGGGAAAGGAGAATAAAAAATTTATTTTAAAAAAAACAAAATTTTTTTTGTTAAAATCTGAAATTTTATGGGTTTATGGTCTTATACAATTTATATTATACAGTTCATTATTTTCTTTATAAAGATTGTATTTGGAGACACTCAGTAGCGTAGACAGAGCTATATTTAAAAAAAAAACACATAGATGAAAGCGCCAAGGCGTAATCTCTATGGTAAAACTTAAAACTTGTTGGGTTTGTAGGAGGGGAGTTGAGCTCTTAAACCTCATCCACTCTTGTATACATCACTGGTGACTAAAAGTTTTGTTTTTACTATTTGGTATGACTAAATTGTAGTAAATCATTCAGTAATAAAATAAAAATAACATGAATTATCATTTTATATTCTTGTGTGTCACTTAGTAATAATCATAAGGTTCAACTTTTAAACTATTCATTAGCTTTACAAACTCATTTACAGAATATTTTTCCATATTTTACTATATATTCACTTAGTATTTCAATATCGTAAACATTCGTTCGACTTCTTTCCTGTTTCGAAATCACAGCTTGTTTTATCTTAATTTTATTAAAACTTAGAATACCTCCACCAGCCGCCCTTTTTTTTTGCTGCCTTTTATAGAAGTCATTCAACTCGATTTTTATTTTATTGAATATCATGATGTTGATTCTCCTACATTTCATTTTCATCAAAATCCAAACGTCGGATACGATTTCCATGCAAACTTTTTCGTGGTAACCTTTCATAAAATGTTTAAATTTTTTTTTTTTAGTTTTACAACAATTCTACATTTATCTTGTGAAATGAATCCATTCATTAGTTCTTTCACCCTCATCTTCTTAGAAAGTAAAGTAAAAAGAAAGAGAAAGAAAGAAAAGAAGGCACAGAGAAGTGTCAAACAGAGACTCTTTCGTTATCACAAGATGAATCGGCACGTGTTAAAATAAAGGATGAATGGAAACATTTGTTTGTACTAAAAAGGAAAAAAAAATTTTATTAGAAAGCTGCAATGGTTATATTTGTAACCAAATAAGAGAGAGAGTGATAACATTAATTTATCTATAATATTTATAAAGGAACACTCTCTCTTTTTATTGATCCATAACCTAAAACAAACCGGCATTCAAAAATCTTCCATTAGACGCGTTTATCTAATTGATGATTACATAATAAATTAATTCATTATTTATATACTATTTTACTACTATTATAAGAAGTTTATAATACAGGTTAAGTACTTACTAAAAGCTATTAACTATAAGAAGTTTAATATATAACTTTAAGAAACTATGTTTGTTTTGGAAATCGTGTTTATTTTGTAAACTAATTTCAGTTTTTTCGTATTTATTATTAATCTTGATCTAAAACAGGGGTACTCAACCTTTTTTTTTGCTGGGCGCATGCATAGTCAGCTATTTCACGCGGGCCACATACATATGTTGGTTATTTCATGCGGGCCGCAACATGAGGATAAATGGAGGGGGGGGGACTCTTTTAGACCAAGATGACATTGAAATTTAAATTAAAAGATCAAAATACTATAAAATTTTGGTTTTTTAAATTTTTATTTTATTTTTTTGTCATTAAACTAAATTAGAAGTATTTAAGAAACACTCCTTCCAATTTCTGCATCAGTAAAGGTTTCATATGATTACCCAAAAATATAACAAACGCCATAGGATGTCTTTGTTAACGCTGTGATATTACCACTGACGAAAAATTTTGTTGCTGTTGCAAAAATTATTCAAGACAGCCTATTTATTTATTACTTCTTGAAAGAGATCTTCGAGAAAGTGTCATTGAATGGGTTTCCCGTTTATTGGTATTTTTAATAAGTGGGAACTTTCGTGACAAATCAAACAATTACTGATCCATGTTTGTTTTTCACTACAAAAGAGACACCATCTCAATCGTCTTGAAAAGATATATTTTCTTCGAATATTTTTCACTTACAAGATATGAAAGATAGTTAAAAATTAGTTCCACCCATAAAATTGTCGCTTCTTCACTGTTGTCTGTTATCAAAAACCGTTCGAAATAGAAAAAGAATATAAATTCGTACCCGTACACACCGACAAGATGCAAAATTGATATATTTGATTTCTTAACAAAGAATTCACCACCAAATTTTTAATACAATGTTCTTAAATAAGTGAAATTCTCAGAGCAATGGGCCATGACTAGGCCACCTAAAAAGGCTTGGTGGGCCGCAGGTTGAGTATTGCTGATCTAAAAGGTTGAAATTGTGTGGGGGATTTCACATACACATTTTATGAATATAGTCATCAAAATTATTGATGCTGACTGCTGTACCATAGGGGGATTTGAATCCCGCAGAAGGCCTGTTTGTAAACGTATAGTGTATGAGCGGCACTCTAAATATTCGCCGAGACGCAAGTCTTTTCGAGAGGTTGGTGAAAGGGAAGAGAGGTTGGAGTACCCCTCGCCCAGGGTGTTCTCCTCAAAATGGGGCGTGTAATCGAGCCTAATCTCACTGTCACCTGTATGGTGCTCAAAGCTGCACGCTAATGACAAGCCCTTGCCACGATGAATAACAGGCAAAAACTAGTACCTTGCCACGATGAATTTCGCGGGCCTCGATCTGATACCGTTTGGTCTGGTGGCAGAGGAAGAAGTTTGACTTGGTTCGATTATTACCATAATAGAGTTGCGTATTCAGATAACAGTCTAAGACAGTATATTATCTTTTTCACATACGAATATCATAGTGGTTTTTTTTCTATGAATCTTAATCCATTTTTTGCAGACATTGGTGAGTGTTCTGCGGCAGAACTGGAAGACTTTCCCCGACGCATGCGCGATTGGCTGTTCAACGTGATGCAGGAGATGGCTAGAAGGGATGCTCTACATGGACCTGCCCTCAAGTTGGAAAGGGAAGCTGAGAAGAGTCACAATAGACGATGGGTCAATGCTGTTATTTGGAAGTTCTGTGATCTCGATGTCCACCCTCATGATAGGTAACAGTAGCTCCGTTATTTGCTACCTATTAATTAGGGAAACTAATTAGACTATTTGCGATTGATTTTGTTATTTAGAATCATAATTAACTACTTCTGCTCTTAGTTCTCCTAACTCATTTCATGCCTCAAGGACTTGCCCCTTCCAATTTTCAACATTCAGTAGTCCTTATTATCTCGTGGGACGATTGTTGAGAATTCGAGTCCTGAAGTTGAGAATCTCTCAGTGAGTCAAATAATAATAATAATTGAGAAGTAGAACTTAAGAAATTCTTTTTAACTATTCATCCCGTTCTGTTAAATTATGAATTAATTCTACATGAATAAAGGATAAGAGAAATATATAAATTTTAATATATTTTCGGTGTATAGGGACACTCCATTGACCAAGATACACGCCAAAAATTAATCTAAATTTAAAATAAAAGATTGAAATAATTATTAAAAATAATATAGGAGATAATAGACACTGACTTCTCAGAAACCTGCAAAATCCATATTGAAGTCATTTGACTTTTCGTGCTCAGAAAAGTCATCAACTTCTCGCCATATTCGTAGAAACACGCCGATTCATGTTCATTACACAAGAAGCACCTTATTTTTAAGTTAACTTCTATCATAAAAAGTGTCTAGCACACCAAAAAATTCTGTAATGAACAGTTGCTCTATACATATTTAATTATATCAGGCTACTATAATTTCTTCTACATTATTACTGACACAAACTGAACATTATAAGTAAGTACTAGAAGATGCTATCTATCTATTCCCACAATTGATTATCTTTAAAATATACTTTGTAATAATAATTATAACTTTTTGAATAATTTTTTATTCTGCAGTTATTTAATTTCTGAACGATTGTACAATTGATGTAAAATTGTCTTGAAGTCATTGGTAAATATTAGGTTTTGCAAGTTTTTTTAAACATATCTTTAAATTCGTCTTTTACTTAATTAAAAAGAGAGAGAGAGAAATAGCAACTTGGGAGATATCTGGTTCACATTCACAAAAACAATGGCCATGTTAACCAAAAATTTTAGAATGAATTGTGAACAAATACATGTTGCAACTTTGACAACTAGCCTATTATAATTCAGATATCCCATAGATATCCATTGTACCAGCAAAAAATCGATCCTCCCTTTACACTTTTTGCAAAGGAAACGGATATGTATTGGAAATATGCAGTAGCATGAAAAGGATATCTACTAGAAATACTCAGTTGCATGGAAATGGATATCTACTCGAAATATGTAGTTGCATGGAAGTGGATATCTACTGGAAATATGTAGTTGCATGGAAGTGGATATCTATTGGAAATATGTAGTTGCATGGAAGTGGAGCATTCTTAGTTTTTCAGTGAAAAAGTTAAGTGATATATCCCGAATTCAATTTCAATTTAATCATAGGAATATTATTGATTATATTGTTAGCATCATACTAAGAAGTAACGCGAGAGCTGGTGGCAACGGACCTCGTATTTTTGACGACGGTTATTTTAAAGAATGTTAAATGACGAAAGAAATGCAGAAATCGGGAATTTGTTATTTTAAAGGAGATATTAAAGAATTATATACTTGGGTCTTCCAGAACCCGATTGTAGTTATAAATTAGATTAAACTTTAATTGGTTTGTATCTTCCATTTCTATGTTTTATAAATGTTATTTAATATCGAAATAAATCTTCATTTAATATTTATTCTGTAAATCTTAATGATTTTTTTTTTTAAAAAAAGATAGAATTTTATAAATTTATTTATTTATAGCCTACCCCCAAATCGTGTTACTCATTAAGGGGACTTGAGTATCCAATGAAAGTGACCGCTAGTGTTCATGGTAATGAGCTCATGGCCTGCGTGTTATAAGTTCGGACCCTTGTCCACTGTAGACCAACCATGTAGAGAAACTGGTGCACATTAAATTCGTTGTGGCTTAAAGTTTTCATGTTAGCGTGGTGTGAAAGTTAGAAGAGTGTGATGCCAGCTCAGGTGTTGTCCTCGTCACTTGACCATGGTTCAAAACTACGAGGTCCGTCGTTATTAGCCCTCGTGTTGCTTTACAGTGCAGCGTGTGTTAACTCTCAATCAGTGTCCATGAAGTATTTTTCGATATCTTGCTATTTCCTCATTTTGACCTATCTGTTCCCAAATGGTGATTGTTGCCGCCTTTGTCAGATGATTATCAAAAATAATTGTTAAAAAAAAAACCCAACTAATGATTCTTTGCGGTGAAAAAATAAATCAAGTTGCCTATTGAAATGGAAGTTGTTTTCCTTACATAACTTCATTATGAAAAGCTAGAGGATAAGGGAATAAAAAATATCTACTAATCTTGAGGCTCAATTTGAATTGTTTTTCGTTTCTGAATTTCTTTTAAGTTAAATATCTGATAAAATGCAATTTATTGTTTATGAATTTAATTCTATTTCTCAACGATTAAATTTCCCCTACAACCAATCACAAGTGCAATTTATCATAATTTTCAATAATTTTTTTTTTTTTCCGTTTTTATAGCACACATTAAAAAGCATGTTATATTCATCACATACATTAAACTATACATTTCTATTTTTTCCCTTAAAATTCGTATATATAAACACTTTTATCTTAGTTTAAAGTTACAAAAATATGAGGTACAGTAAGTGTTTCAAGTTTTATTTATAGTAGAAAATTTAAGGAAAAGCATTAATTTTAGATGGAATAAATAATGATTTAAGTAAGAAAATTAACTACAGATTTTCACCAACTCTTTCTGAAATGTATTTTAAAGAGCAATATGTATAAAAAAAGTGTTTTTAACAACCTTATTTTTGCAGACATGTTTCAAGACACGAATTGTTCCCCATCCGTGCACCACTGATGGCCATGGAACATTGCGTTGCTCCTTTCTTGGACAGTTGTGATGCCGATGATGACCACAAAATCACCCTGCTGGAATGGGGTAACTGTTTGGGTCTCAAAGCAGGTAAGCTATCAATCTCCTCCCCTCTTTTTTTTATTTATGTTAATGGAATATTTGAAATCTGAAGTAAAATTAGATGAAATAATAATAAACATATGAGTTACATCTCATTTACAAGATTTAGACACTGTTATGTTGAGATCTTTTATTTAAACATGCAGTAGAGCTTTAATTATTCTGTAACTACCTTTGATAAAAAATCAAGAGTTTCAAGTCTATTATTTTGAAAACAAACTTTTGAGTTCTTATACATGTAAAATAACTTTTTTCCTTATATATTCATTGATTATTGCAATTGGTTAACCCTAAATGCCTGAAAACAAAAATAATTAATTCAGAATCTGATAACTCAGAAATTATTTCCTTGGAAAAGACTCGTTGACATATTGCAAGCATAACTGATAAATATTTTATTTAACATTCAAAAGAAATTTTATTAAAAAATAAATATGATAGTAAGAGGCAATATTTTTTCACATTTACATAATGGGAGCTGATTATCAGGAAATATAACCAAACTTAACAATTTTTATATTCATTAATGCTATAAATGAAAAATAAACACATTGAGTTTATTTGGAAAACTTGGTTTTATCATCATTTCATTCATTCCTAAATCATTACTGAAGCAACTAAATGAATAATATAATTGGTTTTTTAATGTGTTGATTTTAGAAATTTTACTTATTCATAAACATGTTGATATAACAAAATTTTGTAATACTGATCCCAATGTAATGTTTGTAATATGAATTACAAACATCAACACTATTGAAATTCGAGTAAAAAGATGTATATATGGGAGGTTCTCTCAAAACATGTTGAAAATATTTTAAAAAATAGAAAATAATTCTAGGAACATTTTGATCAATTAAATTCCAAAACATTAAAAAAATTAAAACACCATAATTAATGATTAGCATTCATCTATAAAGCATCTATCTTGTAGAGTCTTTGAAAGATGGTAGGGAAAGATTTTCATTATTTTAGTCGTTTTTAAAACTGTCATTCCTCCTCTTGAATCAAAGCGAGATAAAAATGCCGTAATTGTACAGACAGTTCATTTCGTCAGAATACAAAATTATTATTCCTTTTTTACAAAATAAATTTTTTGTGATTTAAAAAAAAATTTTTTGAAGAGTTTTCATGAATTGAATGTTTGAAATGTACTCCCCTCCCTTGTATTTAGCGCCATTATTCATGTTTGAACCGCAGATTAAAAAATTTCCTTCAAAATTGTGGGTTTTTTGAATTATCAGAAATCTTTTTTAAGGCCTTGTTTGTATAATTTCTTTGATAATTTTTTTTAACTAAAATTTATTGTAGCGTAATATTTAGAAGCCCTTATTTTAAAATTTTACCCTTAAAAATCTATGATTCCACAAAATATTTACTTACTTCAGCTGCTGTCACGAGATTCTCTAAGCCATGTAATGACAAGCTCCAGTAGAAGGTGGAGTGGCTATTAGACAGTGAAGTTATGTCATAATTTTTGACATCCCCCAAAAACAAAGGAATATAAAGACCCCACAAATTTCTCATTTACTTACGAGAGAATGTTGGGTATGTTCGACATGCGATCTCACTTCTCACCACCAGGGAATGGGGCATTATTTGAGACAGCCTGTGCAATTACACAGCTAGTAATTTTTAAATTTCATTTGTTTAAGCAACATATACAATAGAATAATTTGTAACAATACAAAAATATATATACACGGGTGATAAAAAATGTATACACACTTTTATGATGAAAAAGTATACATTATCAGTGAATAAAAATGACAAAATTACAATAAGTGTTCAAGTTGTAATAATCCACCTGCCTCTAAACATTTTTGAGCATGGTGTCATACATTGTTAGTGATATCTCTCAGAGTAGCTACAAGAATTGTGTGACCACTCGTTTCAATTTTATAGCGAAGTTCTAGTGTGCACAGTTTCTTGTTGAACACCACATTCTTGAGGTAACCCCATAAGTAAAAGTCAAGTGGGATGCCAACTGTTAATACCAACTCTTACAACTTAACCCTGTAGCCAATGCATACAATCTTAAACTTATGGTATTAACATATTAACTTAACTCAGTGGTGCAATAGCTAATGAGGGCCAAGGTCTACAGTGCCCAACTCAGTATATGCGACCTAGGGCCCTGAGCAGATGTTCAATCCTGACGCAAAACCTCGTGTTAAGTTCCCAAACAAGCTTCGTACTCATTTATCAACCCACTAAATGGATGAAAAGCTGAGTCGACCTTGCCCAGACTGGGGTTTGAACCTCGGACCTGTGGTGTGGAAGCGCGATGCGCAAACCACTCAGCCATTGGGCTTCATTAACATATTACCCAGTCTTAAAGTGTGTATACATTTTTCTTATCAACCATGTATATCATTCAATATCTGATTTCCAACAACTAAAGATATTGATATTTATTTTATTCACTTCATATCTTCCACTTGTATTTAAAGTATTAATCATTATTTTTAAAAAAATAATTATTTCAATTTTTTAGATGAGATTCAAGACAAATGTGAGATAATGCATAGAGGCTAAGGAGTTAAAAGCCTGGAAGGAGAGCTCATGCTATGAATGCAGCTTCAAATGTTTTAATTATAAAAGTTAAAAAAAATTCAAGAACATAATTTTGAATGCTTATACAATGTAACTTAAAATATATATATATAAAACTTTTTTTAAAGCTTTATATATATATATATACATATAAATTGCCATGTCCATAGGAAATGTTTCTTACAATGTGAGAGTTTATCACTGCCATATATTCTAACTATCTGTATGTGATTTTTATATAATCAATAAAAAAGAACATTTTATGGTCACTTTTTTATTATACCTTTTCAATATGTAACAAAGGGGGTTATACAACTTATTTTTAGTTCTTTTTTTAATTTTCTGCAGGAAAAAAATTCACTCATATGAATTATAATATGATTCATGATTTCTACAGTTTTTTCTTTACACAAATGGGTGGAGAGGGAGTGAACATTAAAATATGGATTACATACATTATTTTTTGACAAAAGACAGTTGTCATGCTACATGAGCTGGTGCATAAAATATAAATGAACATTAAATTAATCTATTTCCTTACTGAAACTTCAGTAATTTTAAAATAAAACTGGAAACCTCCAACCAGTTTTAGACATTTAAAAATTATTTGAATAATTTATACTTTTAATGCTTCAAATATCTAACGGAGAAAAGTAAAAATAAATCATGTGTTAGAATATTATGTCGAAAGAATTATTGGTGTTATTTAGATGAAAATTTGAATAAAAAATTTAACACATAAAGTGAGAGAGAAATCATACAGTCTTTCTTGTGTAAATGTACTAAACACCAATTAAATGAATTAATCTTTTTAATGATATTTCAAATTAAATCTTTTGAAATAAATTTTAGCATTTATCAAATTAATATATTCTTTTGTTTTACATTTAATACCCTTATTTAAATTTTGAAATATGGCAAGAGAGGTTTTTATTACATAAATTTTTAAGAAGTTTCACTATATATTTACCAGATTGTTTACTGATCATCATGATAAACAGTGACAATGGACACAAAACACAGATTTGTTCTTGGTAAATATACATAGGGGAGCCAGCGAATCAGGGAAACACACATACATAAACTTTTTTCAAGAAACAGTTGTGGAAATTATTGAAACAAAATAATAAATTTCTGAAATAGAACAGTTTCCTTTTAATTAATATTCAACAGTGGATAAATTTCCTGTTTTATTTACAAACAATGACTTAAAATATAATGTAACAATGACATATTTTTTTCTTATAAATTTTAGAACTGTTTACATATTTGTTAAATATCAATAAATATGAAAACTTAAACTCTGAATGTTTTATACATGTGATATATCTTAGCACTCATTTTATTATATTCAGGTTTAAAGATTCATTTACAAATTTTACAATTCAAATTCATTACAATTCAAAATATGTTTTTACAAATTTAAATACAATTTTAAATCAAGCTAATAATGGCATTAGATATTAAATTAGACAAAATTAATAAAACCTTTGATTTTAAAATTAAAAAAAAGTAATCTTTTCAAAACTAAAAAAATATTTGAAACTAATATATGATGAAACACATTGAAAATTTAATACAGATAATTTCAGAACTATAAGTTGGTTAAGCATTGACATTTGAAAATTTAAAACATAAGTAATTCTGCAGTTAAAATTTACATGTCTTAACTACATTTGTACAAACTGAAATAAGTAAAATAACTATGAATGATTTTTGGTCTTATTAAAAAAATGTAACAACTTCTGAGAATCTTAAGAATATTCTATGCTGGTATAGAACAGTTAATACATAATATGATGCCACAATGTAATGAGTATTATAAATAAAATAAGAAATAAATACACATATTAGCATTTTTTAATAAGAAAATGAAATATTAAACAAAATATATTTCAACATATACTTAAAGATAATTTTTTATAAATTATTTTTAAGAGAGAAATTAAATATGTGTCGGTTACGTTTTGAATGAACAATACAGAACTTGCAACATTTGAAAAAGAATTACAAAGGTAAGGTTTAAGGAACATTTTTGATATGGTATTTTGGAAAGGCTGATACAAAAGGGAAAAAATTCATAAATTGAAAACTTCCAAAGTGATTTTTTTAGCCATAAAATTTTATAGGCACAATATATTTCTACAAAAACAGCCCTTAAAAATAAGTTGAAGATATGTGATTTTACCTATATATTTAGCAAAAACTTCTTGATTTGTCAATATAAATATAAATGCTCATAATGTGCCCTGATTAAAATAGTATGATAGAAATCAGATTGATTGTAAAAGAGAACATTATAAATGAAAGTTTTTTGAAAAAAATACAGTAAAATTTCTTTATGATCTATTATTATACAATGATTGAAAAACAAATTTTGTTTTGTATAATTCTGGGAAATTATTTTCCTTGCATAGGCATATTTTTTAGAATATATATTAATTTTTCCTAATATTTCAAAGCAATAAAAAGGAAATGTTAAGAGAAAAAAGCAACTCTCACTTATTTTCAAAATCGTTTCTTTAAAAGAAAAAAATGAAACTATATTTTTAATCACCTCACATTAAATTATTTAATTTTTTTCAGATTTAAAGATTTGATTTAAAAATGGATACTATAACTAAAAAATTTATATTTCATGAAACCTATGCATAAATATATAACTGACTAGTTATCAAGTAAAACACATAAGAATTCTTAAGTACAGAAAAACAATGAAAAGTGCAAGGGAAGTTTTAGCAAAAGCAAAACAATGAAATAATAGATAAACAAGTAAAATAGCAAGCCATATAAATGAACTTATTTTCCCAAGATAAAAAATGAACCAGTTAAAAGAAGAAAGAGTTTTATTATTTAGATCAAATCAAAAAAAGAATGGAGTACTATTTGTGGAAATCTTAAAGACACATAACTGAACTCAGTGGTGCAACAGCCCATGAGGGCCAAGGCCTACTGTGCCCATCTCAGTTTACATGACCTTAGGTGATGGGGTGCATGTGCAGATGTTTCAGTGAAGTGGTCAGTCAGACTTGAAACCCCCAGTGTTCAGTTCTCAAGCAAGCTTGGTACTCATTTATTGATCCACCAAAGGGATGAAAGGCTGAGTCTATCTTGCCCAGACCGGAATTTGAACCTCGGACAGACAGATAATTAGATGTAATATTAAAAAAATAAAGTTCTGTACTAACACTACCTAAAATAATACTCAATTCACACATATTGATCATTAGAAGGGAATAAAACGCATTCTTGCACACATACTTAATTTTACAATAATTTTTTTTTTATTAATATTACATCAAATTTTCATTTAACAATTTTTTTTTTAGTCACCAGGAATATGATAATGTTTTAATGAATGACTTTTATTAAAAGTCAACATTTTTCATAAAATTGATCGAAATTCAGTGAGGTTTTACTGTATTTTTTTTAAAAAAAATAACCTTCAATTTTTGTATATAATAATTAAGAAAAATAAACTATAATTATTTCAAAGTATGGCCTTACAACTCTCAATTAAAATTGTACAGTTTAAATACACAAGTATAATCGTAAAAGTGTTTTTCATTATATTAAATAAAAGAAATTTTTAAATGCACAGTGTGGTTCCATCAAAATCATGCACTTGCATTGAACATGTGATGTATTAAGTTTACACAGCTGCTTATTTATAAATGATTGCTAAAAGACAAAATTATAAAATATTAAAAACTTATAAATCAAACATATGATACAAATAAAAAGTTACGTTCATAATTTGTTCTGAGTAATTAGCGATAGAAACAAAGATACCATATTTATTTGTGCAGAATTCATAAAAAGCAAATAGCCAAGGAAACAGATCACAAAGTAACAAATTTTGCTCAACACTTGACTGCAACAACATATTTTAAAGAAAGCAGAAAATCAAATAAAATTAGTTATTGAACAGAAATCAATAGCTGATAATATTGAATAGCAAAAAAATAGAATTATAACTGATTTAAATAATGAAATTAAAAAAAAAGAAAAGCAGTCTCTGCTTTGATTGCAACTAAATATTTTAATTAAAGTATCATTTATTTATTTTTAAGCTATAATTATAGCAATTTCTTTTCACAATATAAGATTTCAGAGAGCTACAAATGCAAAACAAGTGTGAGACAATACAGAAATATAGGAATTAAGGTATTTTTACAATTCATATATTCTGATTCAGCCAAATGAATATAACAAAAACCATGTAAATTACTGTTATTGTAGAAACAACACTTCTTTTATTTTAAAAAAATAAAAGTAATTAAACTTTCAGTAAAATTTTAAAAATCTAAAATAATGAAATAAATATTTATACTAAAAATACAAATAAGCTCTATATACTTTTAGAATATTTCTATACACAAATAAATATGGTAAAATTTAAGATCAAGGCTGGAAATCGATTAAATAAATATCTAGTAAATTTTCCAGTAGAATTTTAAAATGTCAATATGATTTCTTCCACAACTGTATAAAAATATACCTGTTGGAACTTTTCAAACATTTCAATGCAGCCAACATGTTAATTGCCTTCATGTCAACCAATGTTAGTCAGAGAGAAGGGTTTAGAGAAGTTGGACCCTCCACAAAATGTTCTGAGACAATAGGCACATGTGCAGTCTTTAAAATAACTCAGGAAGTTCATATACAATAAACACTTGGCATATCAAGTATACTCTGCTTACAATAAGCTCTAGGTGACCTAAAAACTAAAAATAACAAAATTCTTTTAAAATAAACAACATAAGGGAAAAGGAAATTTTTGATTAAAATTGTAAAACTCAATAAAATACAGTAGAACCTGTTTTTGTGCGGACCTTTTTTTATGTGGTATATGAATTTCAATGGCTTTGGTGCCACTGTAATGCTTTCTATCAATGTATCAGTGGCATAATGTAGAATATTAGGCCTCCTCCTCTGCAAAGTCAGGTTTTGCCTTTAATATTTTATGAATTAGGTAAATACATACCAGGCGTTAGTCAGGCCTTGGACCCCATAGAGTACCGCCCCCCATGGGTGTACATTACGCCACTGCAGTGTACATATATACTGTTTTCTGTTGTTGTTTTTTTATGTCAGACAGGTGGCATGAGCAACAACAACAACACTGTTTTCTCCAAGAGCAGGTATAATGACGAGATCAGGTTTTCAAAAGTAGTTTATTAAGGAAAAAAAACTTACTATCTTTTGTAGTTAACTTAAAAATATACTTCAATTTAAAAGCATTTAAAGAAAGAAATCATTTGGACCCGATCTTGTGAATACACGTGTCACTCGAACACAAAATCATCTATATCCCTTCGTCATCTGCAGTTGCGTATTTATAGCACGTTATCGTTTGCATTTAAGGTGTTGCCAACTGCAGATGACTAAATGCCCACGGATAGGGGATTCAAACCGGATTTGAAACTTGAATCCAAGATCACAGCACGGAAATTGGAAAACATTAACTAGTTTTTATAAACTATCTCTAAAACATATACACTTCAAGACGCTCTGTTCATTTGTTATAAACATTCTATCGAAAATGCAAGTTCAGTTGCTTTCTCTCATTGAGCCAACAGTTCATGCTGGATTGAAGACAAAACTGTCAATGACAGTGGCATTGTCAATAATTTGATACATTATGTAGACCAACAAGAAGAACCGGATTCTCTGAGAGTGGATAAAATATATACATAGATACAACTTTCTAACAAATCGGGAAAGCATTTTATTAAAATAGATACCGATTCTGAAAGGAGTATGAAATTTCAAAAAGAGCTTCGATCACGCATATCTGGGTATCGTGGCACTTGCAAGCAACGGACCAACCAACATTCTTTGCAAAAACTTATCTCTTACATTATGGTGCCAAAAAATGAATAAATTGAAATTGTATCTTCAAGTGACAAAAGTGTGATTTTGAACTTATTCATCGCAGGAAGATGCATATTTTGGATTACAATGAGTAGCAGTGAATTATGTATGTGCATTTTGTGAAAACTTCTCCATGCATAAAATGAGAAATTAAATGTTTTAAAATGTTTCAATGTGTAATTTAATTAGTTATTTTGCTATGGAGTACTTTCTCATAAATTTCGTTAAACAATTCCCGCATTTTCTAAGTATGACTTTTATATGCGGTCTCTTAAACCGTATAAAATTTTTTTTGTAGTATTTTGTTGAATTTGTTTGTTATATTTAAGAATTTATAAAATTTTCGAAAAATTTTTTGTGCGTTTTTTTATGCGGTCCCTTATCTACTGTACAAAAACAGGTTTTACAGTACAAAAATTTTTACTTATAGATATTGTTAATCAGATTCTTTAGAATGAATGCTATATTAATTTCCATTAGAGGGCGATATTACACTGAAGAGGTATTGAGAAAGCTCATGAGGACAATAGAAAAGAGCAAACATTTTAAAAAGATAAATGATGCTCAATTTCACTTAAAATAGATATATAACTCAAGAAAAAAAATGCTTAGAAACATTACCCTATTATTCAATTCTTTAAAAAAGATAACTTATTTGATTGAAAAATAATATTTTTTATTATGTCCACAGCATTTCAATATTTTTAAATTTTTGATTTGTACCAATATGACTATATATTTATTCCTCTGAATAACTTTTTTAATAACATTGCATTTAGTATTTATTAAATTTAAATCAAAATTAAATTACTCAAATTTTATGCAATATACACTCTATAACAAAAACGACGCAACAAGAACGAGTTGTCCGATAAAGACAAAAATTGGTGGGTAGAAAGATTATGTATGGAATAGAAAATGATTAAAATTTCAGAAAAATTGAATTATTTATTTCAGAGTTACATAGTTACAAAGTAACAAGCTTAATAAGGTGTTGACCCATCTCTAGCCTAGATGCAAGCTGCCACACGACATGGCATAGGGTGATAAAGCCCCCTGATGGTCTTTTGCAGTATTTCTTGCCAAATTTGCTCTGAATCATTGGGCAAGATCATTAACATTGACTGGTAGATGAAGTCGCCTTTCCATTATATCCCAATCATGCTCTGTTGAAGAGAGATCTGGCTGGCCAAAGAAGTGTTTGATAAGCAGAAAGACAGTTCATAGAAGAACGATGCTGCATGTAGTCTGGCTTTATCTTCTGAAAAATAAGGCCAAGTTACTGTAAAAGGAACGGTAGCAAAACAGTTCTCAGAATGTTGTCGACGCACCGTTGGGCTGTATGCCTCTAATGATGACCAAAGGGTCTGGCTGTCAAAAGAAATGATATCCCAGACCATAACTTCTGGTTGAGGGCCTCTGTGGCTTGTAATAGTGAAAGCAGGATCGATACTCTGCCCTGGGCATCTCCAGACACGTCTACGATGATTGTCAGAACACAGTTGGAAATGAGATTCGTTGCTAAACACTGTAATCCCAGTCAGCATGATTTCAATCTGATCTAGCCAAGCACCACAGTAATCTGGATTGATAGGTGTGTAGGCAGTAAGTGGCAGGTGGTGTAACAGTTTTGTACCAGCGTAAATTTCGCTCTAACAGAGGTCTGTGAATGGTCATGGTGGACACTCGTGTAAGTCGCACGTCTGATGGTTGATAATGATGAATCAGGTACTTTGACAATTGTTCTGACAATCAATCTGTCCTCCCAAGCCACTGTGGCCCTAGGTCGACGGCTACCATCATGATGCTGAAATCTACCACAGTCCACTCATTCTTGTCAGCATCTTCTAATGGCCGCATCGATTTGACCCATATAGCGAGCGATTCTCCGATTTGCCTAACCTGCCTATTTCAATCCAATGATAAGACCTCTTTCAAACTCGGACAGTTGCTCGCCATGAGCTATAATCCTGTGCCAATAATTTCTTTCAGTTGTTGTAAGGTATCCTAAATCGCAATGCAACAGAAAGTTTGACATTCATATTAAAATTGCTTCTTATAGACACCAGCTGAGGGTGCAGTTCTGATGCACTGTAGCTCCAGCTATTCATTCGTTGGACACCAAATTTTAATCATTTGCATGTTCGGTACAAATGTCTTTGCATACCAAATTTCATTACAATCAGGCAACTCATTCTCGGAGCCTCGTTTTCTTTGTTATAGAGTGTACTTATTAAATGAAAAATCTCAAAAGAACTGGAATAAGTTATGTAATAATATACTGAAAGAAGAAGTTCATATTTGTAAAAAAAAATTTTTTTAAAAAAAATTAGCTGATTATACGTGTATAGAATTTAAAAAAAAACCCAACATAAAATTGTCTAAAGGACTTGAACAGTTAAATTAAAAAAACAAACAAACAAAACTAGGGTCACATGCTTAATATAAATATATATATATATATTGTGGGAGCAATAAAGAAAATGTAGCTTTTTAGAAGAACAGTGTGAAAATTAATTTTTTGGGTAAGAGTAAATATAATTTTTAACACATTTAGAATTTCACAAAAATGTGTTGGCAATCAACTTCACAAATTTTATTTATAAACAAAATAATATATGTATGATATTGGATTAATTCTTCACATTATGTATAAGCCTAATATAATTTAACACTCCTCTTAGTTTGACTCTTTTAAAATCTATATCAATCCAATTCAATTAAGGTGTAGCAGGATATATCATATCATATGATAGATATTTGTCAGAGAACAGAATTTCTATAGGCAAAAGAACCCAAACTTAACCAACAGAGCTCTTATGACATGGAGAAATTATTGATGTTTTTAGGATAACTCTTGATGAAAACAATTAAAATGATATACATAATCTCCAGTTAATACATATATTTTTTTCAAATGAACTGCATCTTGGCACACAACCCTTTGTAGAAAGTCCCTCAAGAGTGAGAGCAATTTCAGTCAAGGCATTATCTAGTGGCTGCTCTCGCTACCAAATTTCAATGTCTGAATTAATTTTAATTTAACTTCTTGGATGCTAAATAATATCATGGTTTAATTTTGCCAAGAGTACCAGAGCCAAATTGATACTCAAAGGATTTTTTTATATGCCACACATGACATGCATGCGTATAATTTTAGCATCCAGAAACTATATAGACTCCAGCCAGGAGTCTATATAGTTGAAGGTGAGCCTGCAACCTTAGGCTTACAAGGCAGGCACCCTACTTCTAAGCAACTGATCCAACCTTGTTAATATAGTTAATCTCAGTTATTTCTTAAATAATAATAAAAATTGGTACTAAAAAAACAATAATAGTTCTGACATTCATAAGAGAAATGATTTTTTTTTTAATGACACAAAGAAATAAAATATTAACATAGCTTATAGAAAATTCTGAAGATTACAAATATCATTTCAAAATATACTTAATAAATAACAGATATCTGACATTCTTGATTTTAAAATAAAAGTAATAAAATAAATATTTTTAACTCCTTTTTTTACTAACATTTATTTTAATGCTTTAAATTTCAATACTCTTTTTTTATTATTTGGAATATACATTTGCACAAGTTTGAGATTCAGATTAAACATATTAAAAACAAGTAAGTTGTTTCTTTTCATAAGACAGATTAACAATAATTTGATAATTTAAATCACTTACACTATGATCCCATGCATGCCATGCAGTATACAAGGTCAGTAGTTATTTTCTATATCTCTAATTGTATTATTGGTGGAATCTTGAATGACGTTATCATCTAATTCAGAAGTTAGCCTCTGAGTTTCAGTAACAATTTCTGCTACATCAACACTAAAATAATAATTAAAACATAATTTACACAAATGACACAAACTGAAATATCCAGAAAATTTGTATTTTTTTTTATAAGAATTAAAAAGTATAAAATATGCGCAATATACATAAATAATAAAATATGCACAATTTAAAACAAATGATAAAATATTAGAAATCATAAAACAAATTTTTATAGAATATATTTTCTTAATGCATTACATATTTAATGTCTTCAAAAAACTTAGCACATATTTTAAAAACTATAGAAATTAATTTAAAACATAAAATTTTGGAATCAAATGGATTTAAATGAATGAGATAAAACAAATACCGTAAAGTAAATCAGAATTGCAAGAGATCTTTCAGAAAAAAATTATTCATTATTTATATTTGATTTATAAACAAATTAAGGCAAAGATAATTGAATTCATTTATCTAAAGATATTGTAGATGAACACTCAAATTTTGAGCTGTTGCCAGCAGATGGAATAAAATAGAATTAATTTGTAACACAAGAAAAAAACTCAAAAATCTGAATACCTAAACGGAGACAAATTTAAAATTTATTGAAGGAATAATAATAAAAAATATAAACCTTGTGAAGTCTCCATCCCATTCTAGTCCATTGCTGTTTGAAAGTGGAGATGATCTGTAGGAGTTGTTAGTGTTTTCTGTTAGCACCGTCCACTGGAGCTCCTCTGTAGCACCAAAGTTGGAGGAGGAATTGAAACCTTAAGAAAAAGAAATTCCAATTTGTTGAATTTATTTATCATAAATTGCAAATGTACATAACTAAAAATATTCAAGTCTTAATCATTAGAATTTATTACAATAACAGATGTTTATAGTCAAAATAATCATTGTATCAATAGAAATAGATAAAATGATTCAAAACTCATATTTATTAATGAATGTATGAAATTAAACAATTATAACTATTGAGCTTACAACATTGAATATTGTTTTCAGTACTATGAAAAAAATAAATTACATCTTTTATACTTCATATTAAAAAGCAAGGAAATATAGCATATTTCACACAGTTAATCAGGAAGCATCAAAATCATAGCCAGAAAAGAATACCCTAAGAAACTGTAAGAGGGAGGGAAAAGAACCCACTACTGTCATGATCTAGTGCCTCACATAAAATTTTAAAATCTGTGTGCAGTTAAACATGTGTACAATATCTTTGAACTCAACCAACCATATATTGAGTGTGTTCTAATGCAATCACGTATTCTACATAAAATATTTTAAAAAATATTTTATTAAAAAATGTATGCTTTTTTTTAAGTTAAATTACTTTTTTAAATCCTTAAATGTTTTATAAGATCAAACAAATTAACTTAAAATTAGCTACATTTTATAAAACGCTTTTTGTCTCGCCTGAAAAAAATTTGTTGTGTTATAGAAGTAATTCCATGCTGGTTCAGTATCTGTTTGCTTGCACAGTTTATAAAAAATTAAAAGCCTTTGTGTACCTCAAAATTTTGATTTTTCAGTAATGGTTCTCTCCTCATTGCAGATCTTGGACCAAAATTGTAAAATTTATTTAAATTTGTAAATTTTTTTTATTTTAGATATCAATAACCTAGAAAATATGACTATTCAAAACAAAATAGTTTTAATTTTTTAAATAACTTTCTCATATTTCATTCAAAACATATTTATTTGCTAAAAAATTATGATGATCTAAAAAATACTTCAAAATTTAAATAAAAAAATTGAAGTGACTATAGTTCCTAAATAAATAATTTTTTTCCGACATAAGAATTTTATGAAAAACATAGCAAAACCTGGAAAAATCAACTCAAAAGGAGATTGTCTATTGGGAATAAGTATTACAGCAAATTATAGCTGTAATTTGTACTAAAAAAAGAAAAGACTTTGCTCTTTGCGGTACAGTAGCAAAATTTAGCTCATTTTGTAATGGTAGAATTGATAATTAATTTGACTCACTTTTGGCAACAAACATATGCAAGCATGGAAACTGTGAAAAAGGGAAAATCTCATATTTATCAAAAAGCATTTGCAAAAGAGTTATTCACAATAATGGTGCAAAAATTACTGTCCATATAAAGGATTCTACATATTACTGCCTAGCAGTCAACTCTTTTTTAAGTCTTGATGCACATAGCCAAGCTCTGCTGAGTTATCTGAAATACAAAAGATGGACAGCCAACAGAACATTTTCTAACATTTCTGTTGATGGGCTCAGATTGAGTTGTCCTTCTAATGGATGTATTGTTTTGCCCTTTATAATGGTATGGCAGTGAGATAGCCTCATTTCCCCATCCCTCCTTTTGATGTATAAAAACAACAGTCAGTATATGGTCTGATATTATGATTTGACTTTGTGATGTTATAAAGGTAACTTAATATATTTTCTTTCCTTTCTTAAATATTTCTACTGTGCAAAAAAAAAAATATTTTGTGTGTTTATTATTTTTTTCAATGATTTCTTGCATTAAAATGCCTCACATAGGCAATGAACGGGCAAAACAGCCACTTGAATACCTTGAAAGAATGTTAAAATTTTACATAGTATAAGGGCCAGTCATATGATTATACTACAAATATATCTGGGCATTACAATGGTATACAGTAAAAAGTTTAAAAGGAAATCTACAACACAAAATATTATTTATGCCCAACACATTCTCTGAATCTGTGCTATTGATGGCATTTTACCAGGTGTTTTTTTATTGTAAGTCCAAAAATGTTCATCCATATATCTGTCCCAATCAAAAAAATATGCAAGACTTTTAGAAGATCAATCGGAAAATGTAAAGATATTGAAGTGCTTATCAGAGACAAGATGGGAAGCACATGTTAAAGTAACCAACTATTTCATAGAAGCATTTAATAAAATTATAAATGCTTCAGATACCATATCTGTGGATGAAAAACAAAGAGGGGAAAAAATCAGATAAGAAACAAGGAGTTTTTTTTAAACAAACTGCAAAAATTAGAATTCATACTTATTGTGATCATGTGGAGGAAATTTTGAAACTTTGCAGAATTACCAAAATATGGCAAAGGCAGTATGTGATACAAGAAAGATGTGCAAATTTTTACAATTCACCAGTAAATTTCCTAAAAATAAATTTCCTAGATAAGCTGCAGGGAAACTTAAAAATTTAGAAGCCTGTGCAAAAAACTACCAAATGTAGATCATAACTTTATGTTAAAAACACAGGAAAATCTGATGATCAAACCCTGGAAATAGTTCTTAGTTCAAGAGAACAAGTTAGAATAAAACACTTTTACAGCAACAATGATAAACAGAATATAGAGATGTGAAGAAGGGGAAGTATACAAAGAAGTGAAAAATAAATTTTTGTTTCACAATTAAAATATACAATGCTGACAAAATTACAGAGTTTCAATTAACCATTTTAAAATAAGGAATCTTTGTGAAAATGATTCATATCCATATGATCTCAAAGTATTGAGTAAGTGCATAAGTTCTACCTGTTTTTGGATATTCATATTTGCAATGGAATTGAAGCCATACATGACATTGTAACGACTGAAATCATCGGTCAGTCAAATGTGTGGATGCTTAACATATAAATGCATTGTGTCTCCCACAGTTTATCATCTAAAGAAAAATCTCAGAGGGTGTAACAAGGAAAGTGAGAAGGTGCATGTGAAACATTATTTGTCATACGAGTTCAATGCAGCAGCATGTCACAATGTTTGTCAAGTTTATGAGGAGGATGCAATAGAGAAAAGCACATGCCATGGATGATTTCATAAATTTAGGAAAGGATAAATTTGTGAACGGCCATCACACGTTGGAGAAGATGAATTGATCAAGCCATAAGGAGCAACCTGAACCCAACCATGCAAGAATTAGTGCAGCCTTCAACGTACACCGGACAATGGTTAAGAGTGGGCTGGTTAATTTGGGTTTTATGAGAAAGTAGGATTGTTGAGTTCCGCATAACCTGGTAGCTAAGCAATTGGATGACCAAATTGCCGCCTGTATTTCCTTGCTTTCCTGGTACAAAAATGACCACTTCTTGACACAATTGTGACAGGAGATGAGAAGTGGATTATGTACCACAACGTAAAGCATTGTAGGGCTTTGTGTTTCCCTTATGATCCACCTTCATTGATTTTGAAAGCTGAACTTCATCCAAAGGTGTTATTGAGTGTGTGGCGAGTTGTTAAGAGAATATATCACTGGAAGTTCCTGCCACTTAACCAAATTATCAATGCTGCCTTCTACTGTCTACAGTTAGACAGGTTACATTCAAATTTGGTAGCAAAGTGCTCAGGTTTCATCAATCCTCATAGTGTCATCCTTCATCCCGATAATGTCCATCCAAATGCTACTGCTGGCACTCCCCAAAAGTTTATGAGCTTTGGTTGAGAGGTTTCACCACATCTTCTCTTTTCTCCAGACTTGGCATCAACTGACTATTAAAAATGTCAAGTGTTGAACAATTCCTTCAGTTAGAAAACCTTTGATGATCTTGATGCTGTGAAAATTGCCATCCAAAACTTTTCTGACTTGAAACTGCCAAAGTTTTACTGCTGTGGGACTCATCTCCTAACAGAAAGATGACAAGAGGTCATAGGTAGCAATGGATTATGCATAATCATAGGCAATGTTCATTTTGCTTATTTGCTCTTCTTTGTGGGAAATAAAAACGGGTAGAACTTTTGCGGAAACCCAATAGAAACTGAAATTCAACAATTGCATTCATATGTGATTCATAAAATAAGATCCTACAATTTCTCTCAAACAAGATCCTCTCAATCTCATGCAGAATGGCACATAATAATACATGACAAAATAAAATCAGCTTATCCTAATGTGGACACAGCTTTGCTTATATTTCTATATACACGAGGGTATAGATATGCAGAGCAAAACAATCTTTTTTCAAATTTAAGATTTAAAAATGAAAAATATATCCCAATAGAACGAGACAAGTTTGATGCTCTGTTAGTATTGTACATAGAATCAGATCTGCAGCAAAATTTAATAATAGTATAAATGATATACATTAGTTTAATTATAATGAATAAATTTCCTTTCTTTTTTTTGTATTTGAGTAAATAATGTCCTCTTTGTAACGAAAATATGGTAAAAAAAAGTGAAGTAAACTGTTTTTAGACATGCTGTCCATATGGGAGAAAGTATATAAAGGAGTCAATCTGGCACTGCAGTTAATGAAAAAAAAACCCTGCATAGTAGTATAATTTAATTAATGTAGAACACAACATTTAAAATATATAGCATAAACACATGCTGTCTATGAAAACATACTAGAGATAGCTTGTTTATGTTGTAACAAATGGAAACTATCCAGTTTTTAAGAAAACTGAAAATACATATTTAAAAATAATAATTTTAAAAATAATTATTTAATATTTAGCTGGAAAAACTCTTAATTTTTTCTGCAAAAAAATAAATTTTAAAATAATCATCTACTTAAATTAAAAAATTTTTTAAAGAACATTTAAAAACAATAATATTAAAATATAACCATAAATACATAAATGTATTAGGTAGGATTAATAAGTTCAATCTGAAAAACCAATTCTTTAGATTACTATCATCATATCTTACTTTATAAATTAGATTATGCATTAAGATCATGCAACAAAATTTTATGTATTACCAATTTCATTTTCCCATTCCAGGTCAACAGAAGAACCAGGGGTAGCTCCAGTGCTTAATTGATCCCATTTTTGGCTGCCAGTGTTGCTGCAAGTATCAGCAAAAGAATTTTCTCCTAATAATTCAAGATAAAAAATTCAATAATTAATATATTATATATATATTAACATGTGTGTTATATATAATTACAGTTCTTTTAGAAAATTACAGTAATCATGATCTAAATAATGTCATAAATTTCCAAAAATTTGGAATTCTCATAAATTAGTTTTCAAAGAAAAATATATTAATTTTTTTCGTAATTGGTATACACAAATTAAAGGTTTACCTGAAAGTGGACATAGTAGCAATAGTTTAGTTAACTAATATTTAGATTATGAAAATAGCTGTATTAGAAAGATTCTTACATTTTTAACTATATCTAATTGTTTTAAGTGCAAATGGTGAACTCATCAAAACTAACAATAGCATTTCTGGTAAAAAGGCTTTTAATTTTAATATTCTTAAGGTACCATTTTGGGATTCCAATATTCGAATTTCTATTTATAGAAATATTTATTTAAAAAGTTTATTAAATATATTTAAATTACGATTATCCTTTAAAATTTTCTTATAATTACACTTCGAATAAATCTAAAATTATTAATTTGTTTTCAAACATTTATTTAGTTTAGGTCATTTTAGTGAATACAAATTTTTTTTCTTTACAATTTTTTTTCATTCTTATTGGTTTTTATTTTTACAAGATGGTGTCACAAGATATTCATATATTTCATCTAGATATTCTTTATGCTTCAGATATAAATTTCATTTTCAAATTGTTTGAATACGTCTTTGGCTTTTCCTTTTAAAAAACTCATTAAATCCTTTTGTTCATTTTTCCTTTGATATACTTATAATTCTTTTTTGTATTTTATCTATTTTTACTTATGTGCAATACTGTTTTGGTATGGTAGGAGGTTTCCATGTTGATTCGCAATTGAACTGTTATAAAGTCTTCTAAACAATTTATTTATTTTTACAATTTTATTTAGATATTTAATTTTCTAGCTTAGGCATGTAGATTATTTTTTAATTTGGTATTGGCTTTGGTAAATAACTTAGAATTTTTCTTCTAATATTATGTCATTAGTTATTATTTTTAGTTATAATAGAATCCTATTTTTACACTATTTACTTTTTAACTCAGCAGTATAAGCAAATATAGGGGAAAGTTGGCTTTAAAACTAAAAAATTTAACCTTAAAATCTCAGTTCCTAAGACTTTGTTATTATACCAAATGTTGTAAAGTACAACTACACTTCCAAATATTAATAACAAATAAAGATATTCAATTATGCTTTTTTGCTCCATAAAGATAATATCAAAGTTTTTTTTACAACGTTTTATTGCACGATTTCAATGTGCACACCATTAGTTGAGCGCAACACATCGAGTCAAAATGAAATTTCTAGTCATGTTCTAAGACGCATTGCAGGATCAACAATCTGAATGGTCACTGTAATTAGACTTTTCAATTCGTCATTGTTACTAATTGAAGATATGTAAACAATGTTTTTCACCCATCCAATCAAGAAGAAATCCAAAGGTGTTATGTCTAAAAATCTAGATGGCCATGTTATTGGACTTCCCTTTTCCATCCAATTCCAGGGGAACTTTTCCACTTCCAGAGTGGTGGCACCCCATTTACGCTGTGCAAGTATTGCAAATTAAATTCGATAAACCATACTACAACTTGCATTTGTTCTTGCAGTGCACACATTTTGAAATGAGAATATTGAAAAACAGGGATTTTGTGACATCTGCTTTGCATTTTATTGAACAAAAACCTTAATTTTTTTCTTAACAAAACATACAAAACTGCAAACAGAAATCTTTGTTTATTTTCAATATTTGAAAGTATAATCATACTTTTCGGACACCCTATACTACTGTGGCTATATTAGGATTGACCTATACCAGGGGTGGAGAACCTTTATGGATCAACATGCTATTTTTTCTGTATAAATATTTAATAAGGTATAAATGTGCCACCAAACAATTTTGACTTGCGATTATTGGGAAAATAATAAAACTAAATTCTAACAACTCAAAACTCTTTATTTACTACGAAAAAATTCATTTTGTGCATTGTAAAGTATTAAATGCTTTTGTTATACATGTAGTTTAAAAGTAACATTAGTGTGACTTCTGTTGTTGCAGATTAGATTGCAAATAACTTATATTAGGATTGTAAGATGTTATTTTTAGCAGAATGCATGTTGAATTGAAGTTGTCTGCCAAACAGCTTCTAAGCGAGTCTTTAATGTTATTCATCTCTGAAAATAATGACTCACAGGCATAGTTAGATGAAAATATGGTTAAAGTAGCATGAACCAGCTTCTTCAAACTGGAAATCAATCAGTTGCATTTCAAATTCTTCAAATTTCATCGAATTGTGACAAGTTCAGTTTACCAAATGAAGTCGCTTTAGGGTACATAATAAACTTGAGAGTTTCCAATAATTCTTTAAACTGAGAAAATCTCACTGAAAATTCCTTGATTGATTCCTTTTGTTTGGTGACATGCCCAAAATATTGTGTCGCGTGCCATCAATGGCACACACGACCATTGGTTCGCCATCCCGACCTTATACTGTCATGTTATATATCTAATTGCTTTATTAGATTAATGACAATTAAATGTATAATTATATATATGCTTGTGTTTTAAAACGATACATTTTAGATCCCATTAATAGTTTTAGCAACAAAAGTAGTCAGGGTTGGCTTTGTTGGGTTAAAGGATTGTTTATTGCATAATGTATCATACAAAGAAAAAAATTAAAGGTAGATATAAAAATATTAATGGTAGATCAAAGACTTAAGAGAAAATTAAAATTTTCCAGAGTTAATGTTTTAATATACATATCACATTTTTGTCATTGGAAAATTTATCTGGTAAGTTTTATATGTAATATTCTAACTTTTTGATTCATTTATAGGTATGTTTTATAAGTAGGTCAATCAGGAGAAAACTGCACACCTGTCAAATCTTTCTCTGTGTGTGTATACATGTGTATAGCAATGTTGCTATTATTATTATGTAATGGGAATAATGAAAAGTGTTTAAGTTGATTAAATAAAAATTAATTTTTAAAATCATCCTAACAAAAAATAACATTTATAATTAAATTTTAATTTAAATATATCTTATGCATGTTTTGGATACCAAATACATAATTTCAGGCCCACATTTCTAAGAAACAAACACAAAGCCAAAAAGTAAGTTAATTAAAAGTACAGTAGAATAAATATAAGTTTTGAATTTTTTTTTTATTGATACTCAGTTTATTTTGGATAATCACTGAAATATCAATCTGATTTGTCAATTTACTGAAATTAGATTTCAATGGCTTGTGAAAAGTTTACAAGAATCATTGAAAAATGCCAAAAAGAGGCAAATGTACTGATAATGCTAAAGTTGAATGGTATTGCAACCACATAAATATTAAGGTTTAATACTTACATGGAATTCAACATTATAACTGAAATCCTCTAAATATTAATTGCCAGTTCCTATTATAAGCATATAAAGGGAAGGATGATAGTTTAAGCAATTTAACAGAAAAATTTATAGCAATTATCTGAAACATGAGTAGTTGCAGATTGATTTTTAAATTTAAAGCAAGAAATAAAATTGAGAATATTTAGTTTTAGGGGAATATAATATATAAATACTTAAACTATATATGTACAAGAACCTTAAAGCTAATTTTGAGACTTCTACATTAAAGAGTAAAAATATTTAGATTTAAAATAAATACAAAAAATGTATATATTTAAGGATGTATAACTTCTTTTAACAATTAGTCAATAATTGAATGGGTATTATACATTACAGACATATCGTCGGTCTAATTATCAGACTGCGTAACTCCATTTGGGATGCTAATTTGATACAGTAGGGCTAGGCGTCAAGTTGTTGTTTATGTTCCCAAAATAGGCGATAATATTACAATATGGTTTACTTTGATACTTTTATTGAGTGATATTGTTACAAATTTTGTGTAATGAAAGCTTAAAATAGTGTAAATAAGTTTATATCTGGAAGTGTAATACATTAATATTACTTTCTGTTGTATTTATTTTATGTTAAAATCTTACCACCATCTCTCCCTTTGAAATCTAGTTTTATTATGAAATAAAAAAAAAGATAACACTGATCGAAGGAATAAATTAAAAGCGGAGCGCACACTGAGGCATGGCATAGACAAAACAAAAGGGAAACGCTAGGCAGTTATCTTGGATTTCATGTAACCCGACAAAAACCCGCTGTTTGGGCTTTTTAAAAGGTTGCGAAAAAGGGGCCGCATTGCCCCCTATATCAAATCAGGTTCACCAGTGGAGTTACACAGTCTGATTGCTGATTGATTGATTGAATATTAACGTCGCACTGTTCAGCTACATGAGGTTTTTCCCGGGACCAAATTTTTGAACCATGGTCAAGTGATTTTGGGCGACACCTGAGCTGGCAACCCCTCCCAAACTACCATACCACCCCGGGGGGGGCGTTTCAGCTCCCAGAAAAGGCATCACTGCCCTCCCCGGGGTGGGGTTTTTATGGTACGGGGGTTTAATTTCGGAAAAACGTTACGCAGTCGGGATAATTGGGGCCGGGCGATATAGCAGATACAAAACTTACTGTTTAAAAGGGGCCCATAACAAAAATAAGCGGTTGATTTCATATTCTTCAGATGATGAAGAGCTCTGAAAAAAGATACCTTAAACTTTCAGAATTTATAAGAATTAAAATGTTTTGAATGCAAATACAGTAAAAATATTTTTTATAAAAATGTAACACAGATAAAACTGTTGTTTTACATATTTTATGCAAATTTTATTTTATTTTTTATTACAAAAATAAACATTAAATCTAGTTTTACAAATTACATTAAAAAATTACACTAGTTTACATACAATTTTGAAAGATATAAAGCAACATTTTTTTTCAGTTATTTGTTTCACAAACAATTCTTTTTCAAAAATTAAATTAGTAAAAGCCATTTTGATACATTTTATAAAAACATCAAAAAAAATTAAATTCTTATTATTTTGGTTTTTAATTTAAAAAAAATTTATTTTTCATATAAATTTTCCCAAAAAAACCTTTCTGGGCAAAAATGGACTTTGAAAACGTTTTCAGTTTTTCTGAAGGATTTTTTTGAAAACAACATTCCTCTATTTAATGTGACAATTATAAATGTAATTTTTAAGTATTATAAGTAAAGATAACCTTCCTACCCAGAAAGCATTTCATTTTCTTCCCACCCAAACCCAAAAATTTGTTTTTTTTAAAGGGAAAAGGTTTGGTAGGTTTGGGTTTTTCCCAAAAACTCCATCCTTACCTTTTCGAAAATTGTTTTTCCTTTTCCCCTCTTTTGTTCAAGCCCCAAAACTCTTGCTAAATCTTGGGCAGTTGTTGTTAAAATTGAAGGGGGAATTTTTAAAAATTGAAAACACCCACAAAATGTCATATATATTAAACATATAATTTTATATGTTATACTTCATAATTTAGAATTTGTAAAAAAATTAGAACAGCATTAAAAAAAATTAATTTATTCTTAATGAAGCAAGGAAACTCTCTGAAGATATTAATTGAGGCATATACACCCAACACTTTTTTAACATGGTAGATACATATGTTCCTTAGAAAACTGAAAAAAAAAAAGGTGTAAAAAAATATGCACAACATATGGTAAATTTGGGGATATGTTCCATAATTTAAAAAAAAAATTTGTTTAAGATGAAAAATCTTTATAAAATTTTTCTGAAAAACCCTGCTAGAATGTTATAATACAATCTATGTTACATATTTATAAAACAGCAAAAATCCATTTTTATCACAAACAAATTAAAATTAGTGTACAGTGAAAATTTAGTCTATAAATATATACAACATATAAAAATTCAAATTGAAATTAGGAATAAAACTATTAACTAACAACTATTTGTAACTACTTGATAACAAGCATGTATGCTTATTACAAACTGAATCAAAAACACTATAAATTGCTGGGAAGGGGGTAGATCCCCCCGGGCACAACTGTCAGTTTTTGTGTGTTTCAATAAAAAATTTATTTGTTTTAAAGTTTTTTTTTTTTGTTATAAAGTCTGTTGTTAGTGGCTGTTTTTATGATTTCTCAAGTTACTTATATGTCTTGATATTTTGGTACACAAAAATTATGATGTTGAAATTTAAAGGCACACTCTATGTAAAAAAATCATGAAAGAAAATGCCCCCCATAAAAGCAATTTCAAGTCCCCCAAAATTAAAAACCAAACTATTAATATCGAACTTCACCTTTTTACTTCAAAATTACAAATTTTTTTTCTAGGGAAAAAAGTCATAAATTCAATCAAATCATCCTCATTGTCTGGGTAACAATGATGATGGGCATGAATCCCTGAATTTTTTTTTCCAAATTTGTGCATAAACAAAAGTTAGGGGTAAAAAAAAAATTTCTTTTTGTACTGTGTTATCTTTAAAAAATTGTTTAAAAAAAAGGGGTTTTTTAAATTTTTTTTCAAAAATTAGCAATCAAATTTTTTAAAAAAAAATTTTATGAAAAATTGTTTTAACTGTAAATCAAAACCTCACATAAACTACTTACAATTCTAATTTTTAGTTTTTTAACTGTAATTTTAAAATTTTTAGGCATCCTTTTAAAGATTTATTGTCAACATGACAAGATAAAAAGATAAATCTGTTTCATAATCAAAAAATATTCTCAAAACAGGCGAAATCATAGAGAAAGAATTATAATTAAACTTAATTCATAATATCATTATTAATTTCAGGAAATCAAAATAAATAAAGCTTAAATAAAAAAATAAATAAAACAAAGCAAAATAAGAAATTACCCTTTCAAGATAAACAAGGGTAAATCACAGCTAATGAACTTTCCTTCTAACACATACACAAAAGAAAATAAAAGCAGCAAAGAAAACTAAAAAGAAAATAAAAATTTAACTATAAATATTAAGCAAAAGAAAATATGGAATGAAATTAAGAATCTAAATACATTTTGAAAATCAGAATATCAAGCAAAACTTGTGCTTTAAAAATTTGCAACTTTAAAAAAATTTAAAAAAAATTTTTTGGGGGGGAAACCCGGGAAAAATTTTTTAAAAAGGGGTTTAAAAAATAAATTGCAGTTACGTTTTTTTCCCTTTAATTTCATATATATTTTTAAAAAATTTTGCTTTTTTTTCTTTTTCCCCTATCGTCACAAATTAAAGGGACAAATTAACAAACTTTGTTTACTATTAGAAGAATTTTTTCAATGAGAATGATTCATTCAAACTACAGCAATATATACTTTCTTTAAAAAATATATAATAAAAAAAGACAATTTTAAAATTTACCGAATTTTAACTTTAAAAACTAAAATTTAAAAAAAATTTTTATTTGTGGAAATTTTTTAATTTTTTTTATTTAAAAAAAACGATTAAAATATTTTAAAAAAAAAATATTTTTAAAAAAATAAAATAAAAATTTTATTTATTTATTTGGGAATGGGAAAAAATTTTAAAAAAATTACAATTAAAATATTACATTGGCTTTCAATTTTTTGGAAAAAATTTCCAAAAATTTTTTTCTTTTAAAGAAAAAAATTTTAACAATTTTTTCCCTTTTTGTTTAAATTGTTTGAAAAAGTTAATCTCATTTTTGTTTTTTTTTATTTTAAAAATTTTTTTGCCCCCTTTTTTAATTGAAATGTCTTTTTTTTGGGAAAAGAAAATTTTAAAACTTTAAATTTTAAATTTTTTTTTAAAATCTTTAAAATTTTTTAAACCCAAATTTTTTTTGCATTAAAAATTAATTTTTTAAAAAAAATTTTTTTTGGAATTTTAAAAGATTTTTAAAAAATTTTAATTTAATAATTTTTTAAAATTTTAAATTTAATTTCTTAAACCCCCTTAAAAAAATTTTGAAAAATAAAAGGAAAAATTTATAATTTTAAAATGAAAAAAAAGGAGAAAAAAATTTCTTTTTTAAAAAAAAACCCCTTTTTAAAATTTTTAAAAAAACAAAAAAAGAATTTCATGATTAATACTAAGAAACTTATCAAAGATGATAACAAATGAAAAAAAATTATACTCATATAACTGTTACATAAAACATTATGAAACTAAAAAAATATGACAAGGATTAAGAATGATACAAAAATTTATATTTGATAATTATATAGAATTACACAGTGATTAAAGAATTACATACATAAAAATGTAACCTAATCTTAAAAATTGAGCTCAATGAAGAAGCAAATTTCATATATAAAAACATCAACAAAAACTCTTACATACACTTAAAAAGTATGAGTAAAGTATTTATATATTTTGAAAGCTTTCTTGTTTTGTTTCATTTAACTCTTGAGTGTAAAAAAGGTAATTGTTTTTGCTGCAGAGACTAAGTAACTAAAGCAACATAGCATACCTAAAATTCTCTTTAGAAGAACACTATATTTATGTGACATAACATATGCTAATACTATCTTAAAAAAGAACACATAATAAAAAAAGATAAACAAAAACATTTAAAATACACATACATACACAAGATTTATAAACCAGTTATTTTCTAATATATTATTGAATCTTGAACTAAATCTTTATATTTCAGCTTCACATCAATATATATTTTAAAAAATTCAAATTTTTAAATTCCAGAATTCAATATTTTATAAAATAATATAAATAAAATAATTTTCCAACAGGAGACCAAAGGTATATTAAACCAAAGTAAATTTTATGTAACATAATACCATACAAAATAAGCACATATTGTCATTTCAATTAATAGTTGTTAATAGATGATTATCAATTATATACATTATATTTCCAATACATATTTCCATAAAATTGCATAACATGGATATGAAAGCATTTAAATAATTCTAATAAAATTAGGTATAAAGTATTCTCTAAAAATTTTAATGTAATTTAATGCAACACTCAAATACCTCCTTAGCATTTCCAACTCTGAAAAATTTCCTTCTGCTTGTTGGTTTCCTGCAAATGTATACTTAGTTATAGAATTGTAATATGAAAAAATTTATACAGTTGAAATTGTTAAGTTAAAAATATTCGTTATTATTTTATAAGTTTGGATGAACTTTTATAATTCAAATCATAATCTCTTTATCTGGTATTTGTTCCACAAAGTATATAAAAACTAAATAATTTCATGAATTACAATCACTAATAATGTGACAGTATATAATATAAGAAATGAATTAGTAAATTTCAAAACTGCAAAAATGTATTAAAAAATCTATAAATACATAGGATCTGTCTAAACATATGTTTATATTTTCATTGCAATGAATTAATATTCATAATACTAATAATTTAAGAATGCAAAATAAAACTGAATGTGAATGAAGATATTTTTCAAAAGAAAAGTCACTTAACTTATGATTTCAAAAGTAAACAAATAATTAGAAGTGTCAAAACATCAATATTGAATGAACACAACAAACTTTTAACTTCATATTTAACGATCTATAAGTTTTGTCTTCTCACAAACATGAAAAATAATAATAATAAAAAAAAAATAAATAAATAAAACTTAAAAGTAACGAAGTGTGAAAAAATTTGCCAATGTTAAAAACGATTGAATTAAAAAGGAAAAATTTTACCTCATGCTGGTCTTTTTGATACATCCAAAACAAGTCCCCATAGAGAAGCTGAAGAAAATATAACTTAAATAAGCGTGGGTAGCAAGTTCAACACATAATATTTAATTACAACTCAGAGAAATAAATGAAACACTTGTGTTAGCAGCCATAGTTCACAATGGAAAGAAACAGGAATTAGCGGTTGTAATGGACACAAAGTCGCAGAGAATGGTTTAAAAAATCAAGTATAACCTTTCAGCAACGCATAAAAAAGGAATATGTATATCATTCTGGTCCGGCCATTCATAACAGGTGAGATATTTTTGCCGACTACTGAAAATTGATTTTAGTTTCGGAAAAGCAGCTGATGAAAAGAAAAACAAAAAATACAACGGTTGCAGTTAACCCTATAAAGTTAAAACGCAGTTAATTATAATGTATTAAACGGTAGCACGATCCTTTGAATATTATTTTAAAGAGATTTATAGAAAATACTTCATAATGGGATATTGATCATGTGTATAATAATCTGATCATTGAAATTAGAGGCTTTATTCTATCATCTAAGCCAGTGATTCCCAAGTGGTCAATATAGACCCCCAGGGGGCTATGACAACCCCTGCAAGGGGTCCACATCAGCGAAGAAATAATTTGGGGGGTCCATGAGGTATAAATGGGGTCTACGTTAGTGGCTCGAATTAAACTAGATCATGACTTTAATTTCAAAAGAAAATTTAATGAAGTGGAAATCAGATTTACCTTTTCAACAGATTGATTTACTAGATTTAATGAAGTTAAAATGCAGTTATACAAGGATCATCATTTCGGCGTTTCTTGCCAGAATTAAGCTGATAATAATATTGGACTTTCCAAATTTTCCTAGTTTCTCAATTTATCGCACACAATCTGTCTGGAAAAGGACGTTTTAACCTACTTTCAACATTTAAATGCCCTTTATTCAGATTTTGAAACTAGAGTGCTTTGACAATGGTAATACTACAGGAGAGAATGAATTAATATGGTCACATAGAAAAAGAAAAAGTAAATGTCTTATTGCAAGAGGAACTTATCAAAATAGGCACTAAGAAGATCTTATTTTGAGACTGATATCACAGCAATTTTTCAAAGCACCATTATGGATGAATCACTAGGCTCCTACCAATAAAAGCATTTGTTTGTTGCACAGTTATTTTATGTAACAGCTATTTTATGCATTAATTACATTTTAATTTATTTAATTAACATGTGTGTCTTTGGTTTTAAATACTGTACTTCACTACACAGTTAAAAATTTAAATCTTTTAAAGTAAGTATAGCTCTATATACCAGCTGTCAAAAAGACATTTAACTTGATACATTTGCAAAAATTCATTATTAGGTTAGTAGGGTCTACCCCAAACTGAAAAACATGGCAAGGGGTCTATGAGACAAAAATGTTTGGGAACCTCTAATCTAAAGGGGTAGATTTTTTTTTTTTTTTTTTTATGGAATTCTTAGATAAATGATCTCCCGGAAAAATTTTCATATTATTAATCAATAATAAAATTTAAAATTATTTTAGAAATATTTCTGAGAGAGATGGTCGGTAATAATTTTGTTATAAAAAGCCTTCCCAACCTTAATATTTAATAAAAACGAGAAAAGTTGTGCATATGGTTTTGCCATCAATAAAAGAGCACAATAAAACAATACTTTTTACAATTTGACTATAATTTTCTGTTTGCTTCTTTAAATCCCCTTGTCTTTTCTCTCTCCGTTCTTTTTTGTTATTTCTTATGACCTTCAATTTTTCTTTTAAATACGAATCTATTTTACTATGTTTAAAAAAAAAAAATTAACATCTGATAATTTTTTTAAGGTTACATGCTCAGAGTATAACATGATAGGGATGGGAATTTCTGTCCTTTTATATAGATAAATTGTTTTCTTACCTGTTCCGATTCCTTTTTAAAGAACTGTTATTTTATCAGTTCCTTAACTCGTCTGTTCTTAAAGTTCTTGCAGCAAAAGCTCAAATGTATTCTAAAAGAAAAGTAATACTTCAAAATTACTATACATATACAAATTTGATTGTTCTACATATCTGAAGGAAAATGAAGTCGATTGAATTTTTGAAAGAATCATACTTTTATATTAATTAATTATTATTATTAAATTAACATATTAACACCAGATAGAATATATAGCATTTTACTCACTCACTTAATCACATACACACTCACGTACGCACACGATACCTGAATCTCTCTCTTACACAATTTATATAAAAATTAACAATATTTGGAATTTATATACTGACGAAAAAAGCATAGTTTAGTTTAAATAAGATGTATTAATGTGACGTAACTGTGAATTTCCCGTCACACAGCTGTAAATCGGCATCTTTATGGATCACCACACGTGCATTGGCACCTGAAACTTTAAAACTATTGCATTGTCCCCTCTTGGACTGCCTTGGCAACCTTTGGCACCACGAGGGGCCCTTTGTTACGTCCTTTAGCCGGGTGTAAATGGAAGCTAAAGACACCGGCCGCTGATCCCCGAGGCTAGAGAGGGCACAGAGAGAGAACGGGAGATGGTCTGACAACCTTCGTTGAGAGCGGACCCCAAAGAAACTCCTCCCTCACAAACCACATCATTTAAACTCTAATAATCTCTGTCATAACATTAATGTATAATCTGTAAATAATAGCTGTGACGCAAATAAACTATAAATGTTTAAATTAATCAATATCACGCAACCGTTATATTTATCTCAAACGTCACAAATACATACTCATACGCAATAAAATAATTAGTTTAATATATAAAATATAAAAAAAAAATAAGGATGTAAAAATATTTTTTAATACATACCAGTCGAGCATTTGTATAACAATTTACGATTTTTTTATTACAATTTATTATTTTAACAATTTATAAACTAGTTAACTTTTACCATATAAATAAATTGGATCATCCTTTGTTTAAAATCTGTCCCAATTTAGAGAGAGAGAGAGAGAGAAAAAAAAAAGAAAGAATATCACAAGGAACTGAATTTTCTGTGATAGGAAAGCGTTCCCGAAATACTTTAGTCCTATTTGCATACGTATATCAATAATATTTTTTCTACCATTTCAAAGGATCTTCATTTTTGGGGGGGAAAAGGGGGTTATATTTACACCCATTTTAAAATAAAGCGGCGACCGTCCTCGTTTTTTAACCATGGTCAAGGCGGGGGAAAAAAACCCTAACTCCTCTTTTTCCCCACCATTAAAGGGGGGGACGTTTGAGCCTTGTCATAACTAAGGGTTAGGCCCCTGCATGGGGGTTTCAGGGGTATTGGATCGAACTCATGACATATCAGCCATGAGTCCATGACCTTGAACTCTAGGCTACCTCGGCCAAACTCTTCACTTCTTGGGAGCAATTCTTCATTTATGTAGTTTTTAATTTTTGGCCGCGGTACCCTAGGGGGCAGAAAGAACTCGTTTTGGGTGTCTTTTTGTTCAAGCCTAGTGCCTCTGCAGAACCACCATGAAAGGGGGAGGATAATTTAAAATCTGTCGAGAGCACAAACGTCCTCCCGTTGGTGTGGTGTGGTAGTTAGGAATGGAAGGATTCCAGCTCAGATGTGTCGTCCTCGTCACTTGACCATGGTTCAAAATTGTGAGTCGTCGCCCAAAACCTTCGTGTAGCTAAACACAGTGTGACGTTAATATTCATTCATTCACTGACTGCTTCTATTATGTCTTTCGAATAATTGGAGTCTATTGACTTAAGTTTAGAAGCTCTATTCTCTCTTCCATACAGTTTTTGGTTTAAATGCTATGTGATTGCTCGAAGATAAGGGAATAAAATTAAAATTTTGAATCATATTTAAAATTTAATTTCCTAAATTCTTTTTTATGGAACGATTTCACATTTTTTTTTTAAATTTAATAATTTTCCAAGTTTTTTTGGCTGTCCCCTATGTGCTTGTATTATGTAAACTGCTGTTTGTAACAAATGCAACACCATGAAGGAATCATCAGAATTAAATGAAATTCAATGCCCAAACGACTTGTATTAGTACAAATAAATGACGAAATTTTCAAAGCAAAAAAACAATATTAAGTGTCCAAAATCAGTATTTGGTATAGACACCACACGCTGCAATAAGTTCTGCTATACGACGAGGCATGGAGTCAAACCGATTTTGAATGTTTGCTTGTGGAAGAGAATTCCATATTGCTTGTATGCGCAGCAAAAGTTCGTCATTTGAAGCTGCAGGACGCATATCACGAGCGAGACGCCGACCAACCAAATCCCATACGTGCTCAATAGGTGACATATTCGGTGAATTAGCAGGTCAAGGAAGAAGTTGCATGTGTTGGGCTGAACAGAAGTCTCGAACAGTCTTTGCAACATGTAGGCGTGCATTATCCTGCTAAAAGATAGCTCTAGGGATGGACCAGCCTTGAAGGAAGGGAACAACTTCGGGCTGTAGCACTTCACGGACGTACCTGTTGCTATTGAGATTACCCTCAATTGGTAGCAAATTGGATCGTCCATGATACGAAATTTCATCCCAGTTCATAACTCTGGGTGTTAGGCCACTATGTCGTTCGATAACACACTCTGGAAGGCAGCGTTCACCGACATAGCGTTTAACACGAATGCTGTATTCATGGTCCCACAAATTGAAGCGTGATTCATATGAAAAGACAACTTGGTACCAATCAGCTTGCCAGGCTCTGTGCTCATGAGCCCACTGCAGACACAGCCGACGACGGTTTGCCGTGAAGGGAATCCTGTAGAAAGGCACCCTTGCACGCAACCCACGGTGCAGCAGACGTCGACAAATTGACGAAGCCGACATTAGTACACCTGTAGCAGTAGACCAACGTGCTTCCAACTGCCTGGAGGAAGCTGTATGGTCACTCACTGCCATGCGGAGCAGGCATCGATTGTCGTACTCTAACGTCACTTTTTGTCGTCCACTGCCAGTTTTTCGAGTTGCTCGGTGCTCGTCGGTCCACTGCATCCAAACTCGCATCACTCTGTGGAACTGTTCCGCTACATAGGAGCTCCTATTGCGCGATAGGAAAATCCTCCTTCTCGAAAGCCGATAATCCTGCCCCGTTCAAATTCTGTAAGTTGTTGGAATTTCTCCTTATTTCGCCGTGGATGCATACTTAGGTCTCACTAAACGTTCACCACTAACAAATAATCATTAACTATTTTCAACGGTCCCGCTACAGCCCTCTATTCATACGCTTTCAGTATCAGTTCAGAGGGCGCTGCGTACGCCACGCTTGCCTATAATTGATAGTTGCTGCAAAGGTCATTTAATTCTGATGATTCCTTCATGGTGTTGCATTTTTTACAAACAGAAGTGTATATATTTAATAAAAATCAATGAAACAAAAACATTCACAAGAACTTAAAGTAATTTAATACAAAATTTTAAAATTTTTAAAAACAAAACATTTATTGAGTTCTTGGAAAATAATATAATATTTTCCTTTGCATTATTTTTGGCATCAAATAGTTCGATATCGTTCATTTTGTTATTCCTTTCCCCATTGGAATGTGAATCTAAATAACTGCGCATACTTTCCATGATGTTCATTCCGGATGACGTGGGAACAAAAGGAGCATTATTTATTCATTTCGTCAGAATCTGCATCAATGATATTTTTTTAGCTTTGAACAATCTCCAAAATGCCTTTGTCTGCCATAATTGGGGCTGTACACACATTATCATCATCTATTGCAATGGATTCTTTCAATAATACAATATGAAAGTCCTATCCTGTTGGTGTTTTCGTTATTTTTTATATTCCCAGAAAGGAAATATTTTCATGTTAAGCGATTTTCATTTCGTGTTAAGAGGAAAAAATGCATGAAAGTACATAGTAGTTTGTCGGGACCGTTGTATTATTTCGTATCCAATATTTCCTCTTTTAAGCGTTTTCGCGTTAAAAGTATTCCCCTGTAATTTTATTACACAATATGCTATTCTCTAAGAATACATATGAAAATCCTATGTCCATATCCTAATCATAAATAAATGTTTATTTCTCAGTTTATGAATAATTAAGAACAATTTCTAGGAATTTTGAGAAACCATTCACAAAATTCTACGAGTTTCCAATTTTTTGATGGATTGTACATAATGTAAAATTTAAAAAGTATCTCTTTTTCACACAGGAAATAACATAAGAAAATATCTTTCACTTTTTATTTGAGCACCTCATAGAAATAAACACCGAACATTTCTCAAGCACGACCGTTCACACGGAATCGTTTTCACCTGTCCTTCTCCCGTTATTTGTCGAGCATTTCCATGCAAGCTGAGAATGAGGGAATTGTGCTTTCAGGTTGAAAAACTTCCTGGAATTGTTTATCTTCGTGAACTTAAGTCATCGAGAGCATTCACAAGAATGCCGAAAATATCTCCTCAAATGTTGATCGAGGAGCCGGGTGCTTGTTACCCAACTAAAGAATGTTATGAATGAACTATATCGACATTGAATCGACATTCTTTTAAATTAATTCGATACATTTATCACATGATTGGTTGATCAGCTGAATGTGAGTATGTGCAATTTCATTCTGAAGAGATTCATGGGATGAATCAAACCTAGCATAACTGTGTGTGTTTAGTAAACTTTATCTTCAATTAAAAACCCGCCTCATTTCTGAGGGTTGAAGCTCATAGCTGCTTATTCAATCCTACTATAAGTTCACACTTCCCTATATCTTTATATATAAAAATCTTCTGTGCGTGTGTATGTGACTAAACTCCTCCTAAACGGCTCGACCGATTTTGATAAAATTTTTTGTGTGGGTTCAAGTGGATTCGAGAATGGTGTAGATTTACAATTCAGTCCAATATCGCAATTAGTTAAAAAGATATTAATTAAAAACATTAAAAACATTCAACTCAATATTCACCTGTATTGTTGTATCTACGTTATTGTTATAAAAATGTCGTAAGTTGGCGTCGAAAATCGATTTTTAGCCTAACTGGCCAAACCGCGTCTTTATTGTTACAAAAATGCAGAGGAAGCATGCTTTTTAGCTTTTTAATTAATATCTTTTCAAAGGCCACTATTTTGAGCGGCAATCTTCAAGGTGAAATTGTACTTCTACCACGGATCCCAATGATTTTTTCAGACTCACCTACCCATTCAAATGTTTGCAATATCCAATTCGCTTGGTATTTGCTATGACCATCAATTGCAAGGACAAACAATGACAATTTGTGGCTTATATTTAGAAAGCCCTTGCTTTTCGCACGGCCAATTATATGTTGCATGTCCGAGGTTTGGCAAACCATCGCATTTGTTTGTTTATACCCCTCAAGGATTAACCAAAAATATTGTACATTCAATGGCGTTACGATAAATTTATTTTTTGAGCATTAAAAAATATACCTGTTATGAAAATAGCTCGAGTTTTATCTTTTTTTACCCTTAATCAAAGCAAGTTTAAGTTTCTATTTAGAATAGGCTCTATATTCAACTTAGTTCATAGTAAATACATACTCACACGCAATCGATAGGTCGAATTGTGGTAATTGAGCATGTGATGATGCCAGGTATTGTAATAACTTTCTTTGTAACAATTTCATCAAAACCGTCCAGATTGTTGCAACTTATTCGAAAAAGTTTGTAATTGTCGGATTTAAGACGTGTGTACAGGACAACGTCTGTCGGGACCACTAGTATTTATATATTTATTGAAATATATATTTCGTTCAAATTTTCAGTCGTTAATAAAATACTTTTTATTCATCCACTCACGTTCAAATATATTTCTTTAAACTTGTAGTGGATGGCAATTGATGTTAATATATTTTTTTTCAAATATTAATTCATTAGTTAAATTTAATTAATGAACAAATAGTAACAAACAAAAATAATAGTCCAATACTGTATATAAAAAGGAAAATCGTTCGTTATGTCCCTGTAGCACAATGGATAGCGCGTCGGATTTATAATCCAAGGGTCGCGTGTTCGAATACTACCAGGGATGGCCTAATTTCAGATTTTTTTTTACCGTAATATTTTATTGGAATAATTAAATTTAATGAATAAATAAATAGTAACAAACAAAAATAATAATCCAACACTCTATATAGAAAGGGAAATGGAAAATTGCAAGCAAAATCGCTTTCTATTTTGCCACTTAATATTGTGATTGTTCATATGTATACATATTGTTATCAATTTTGTAATATTTTAATAAAAGTAACTAAAATTAAATTTTCCTTTGTTGACCTAAGTAGGAATTGGCTTAATTTTTTTTATACTACTTGTTAGAATCTTGAGACAGTTAGACAAATGTACTCTGTCACTCTTTGCTACGATTTTTTTAAAAAAAATCACAGTGTTTGTTGAAATTCTCATTACAGTCTGCAAATTAATATCAGTCAACTTGCTTTATATTAACTCTTCTTGATCTACGCGCATGAAAAACTTTGCTCACAAATATATATGTTGACCTAAATCTAAGGAATATTTTCTGTCTGGTTTTCTGTGACTGCCTAGGGGAAATTCTCTCCGGAACGCTATTTTCCCTCCCCTACTCTAAATTCTTTTTATCAATACAATCAAAATCAACACTCAGTACTTTAGAACGGTACCCAAGCGTATAGTCTATCTCAAATGAATAGTCTGTCATCATTCTCGACTGAAAAGGTATCGCTTGAAAAAGTATAAAGACGTATAAACAAAATTAATGGAAAACACCAACTAATACAAATAGATATTTTCAAAAAAAATAAACATCATCTATTAGAATACTACTTTGAAAACATGCTGAGGAACAATAAAACCCAGTTTTCTCCTTCAGAACCAAAATATGAACTAAGAATAGAAATATCAGGAGATCTTGAGCGTAGAATTTCAAATATTTACTTTAAGTATTAGTATTTTCTTTTCATAGTTTGTGTGTGTGTGTGAAAAGGTTTATAGGCTGCATCACGAAAGGTTTTTATTGATCTTGAGACGAAAATATGTTTTCAAACACAATTTTCCAGGAACAAGATTTTGTTTTGATCACTGAAGGTATACGTGGAGGTACGTGTTTGATGCGAATATTTTCAACAGCGTTTGTTGTGATGTTCAAAGTGTTTACAGTTTTATTCTAATTAAATGTTACATTTTGGATAATTACTTTATATTTATCTGGAGCCATTGTATTCTTTTATGTTAATCTATAGTAACAGTTCCATGCACAATAATTTTTTTTGAAATTGAATGGTTTGTTTGAATTTTTTGAATGTGTGCAATATTGATCCACTTCATTTTTTCTAATAACCAGTGGCGTAATGTACACCCCACAGCTAGGATTCTAGGGGCCCCAAAACCTGACTTTGCAGGGGCGGCTTAATATTCTCCATTATGCTACTGCTAATAGCCTTTGTAATGATTTCACACAGCTCTTGGATAACTATTTATTTCAGTATGAAAATCACCAAAAAAAAAAAATAAAATTAGTATATTCTTTTACAATTCAATAGCAAAAGGGTCCGTAATGATTTCGAGTCTTTCATAAAATAAGGGCGTAACTTCGCCCGCTAGAGAAAAGTCCTATTCAAATCGTGAGTAAAAAGGGTTTACTCTCGGTAATTCCACACCGAGTCTGAGTGAGTTTGCTGGCTCCAAATTCGCCGTGCTCTTTCGCACTCTCTTCAGTTCCCTGATCTTTCAGGTTAGGAGACAGCTGTACTTCGCGGGCTCGTTATCGCTTTTTTCTATCGCTCGAGGGACATTCAAACGGCTCCCTTCAAAAATCCAGTCTCCCGTCCGGACTCTCTCGCTCTCCTTATATCCTCTTTATCTCTCCTCACCATCCTTCTCTGATCTCTTTGTCGGACTCAACCCCTCTTGTTCTTTTGCCACCTTCCGGTCTCGGTTCCCTTGATCTCTTACCCTTCTGCCGCACCAATCGGTCTCGTTTCCTGTTCTCCCGCCCAAGAGGCGCCGATGGCGGGGTGCACATTGTACACTTTCAGACGTAGCGCCCGTCGTCACTGAATCGCGGGAAAATGTAAACACAATGTTAAAGGCGCCTCTTTTGACAGTCCGGTCAGCCTGGGGAAAAGGTTCGAAGCAGCCACCCAGTTACCGAAATTCCTTCCAGCAATTGAAGTACTGGAATTTTCGCAACGTCTGTCGTCAAGGCGCAAGGGATCTGTTAGCAAATAGGGGGAAGAGATCGGCTTCGTCACATCATTTTGAATGTATGAAAAGAGATTTATTTCAAATGTTCTATGCCCGCAAGAATAATCTGTAGAGTTTCTCTGTATTCTTTGTGCTAATAATTTCTATCAACATAAAATTAACCGTGTCAATGAAGTAATTTTTCTTTTGTTTGCTTCCTATTATAAAGTAAATACTAGTGTTTATGAAATAGATGGCGCTGTTACAACACCGATGCTGAGCTATTGTATCTCCAATAGAGCGGGAGTATGACGAGAGAGAGAGAGAGAGCGTGCATGAGAGTCCGAGAGTAGTTTGTGAGGTTGTTATGAGTCGAGAGGAGTTAAGCTTTAGTAGTTACAAAATAAAGTTGCTACTTATTATTAAAAAATGGAAGTTATTTTAGATAGTGACACATCAGCAAATACATATATTTGATAAACATAAATGAATCTGAGACATTGAAGAAAAAGATTTTGTTTACTTCTTTGTTTTCTAACAAGTATTTCAAAGTATTCAAGTATTCTACGTATTTTAAGAACTTTTAAGATATTTGTAAATTAACTATTAAAGCAGAAAAAATGGCCAGAAAAGTGTTCGTAACCGTTTTGCTTTACCTTTGTGGTTTAAAAGCTACAAATACTGTTTGTGATTTAATAAGTTATTGTGAGCTATAGATGCAAGGATTTATAAAAAGACTTTTCGCTTTATTTAAGATTTAAGCGAAGATACCGTATATTCCGACGTAAAATGCGTATTTCTAACATAAAACAAGATCCAAATTTACGGATGCACGTTATATATATATATATATATATATATATATATGCTGTGTAGGGATTGCAGTACCGGTATACTGGGATACCGAATACCGGTATTTTGAGCCATATGCACAATTTTGTACTACCGGTATTCACAAGTTTAAATACCGTTTTTTCGGTATTCCCTAGAAATTTTTAAAATTCTCTTCACTATATGTTCAGGGATCGCCAACATAGCAAAATAGTATACGCTTTTGTTTTTATGTCTCTCTAACGGGAGGAATTAATTAGACTGTGAATATAAAGTTGCATCATACTATCAAGAGAAGTGATAAGATATGATAATCATCCAAGGAGGCAGACCAAAACTATCCTTTTATAGCTCAGAGCGATACTGCACACGCGCAGGTTTCGTAGTCAGACATTCGTATCTGTGGAAACAAGGTTGTAATTGGGAAGAAAGAGCCTAATATTTCAATATTTTTTAAATTGATGAGTTTGTTTTCACATTGTATTTGCATACCAAAATATATATGAGATACCGAAATAGAAAATGTTTTACGGTATTTACATAATTATAATGATTTTAAAAATGAATATGAAAAAGAAGAAAAGAGACTAACCAATTCAAATTTAATTTAGGTTTCTAGTAAATTTTCTTAAATTTTTTAAACCACAAACCTATCCACATTCAGAATTCGGTAGAGTTATCGAATATGATGATGACACTAACGTAGATAGTGAAAACGAATTGTCTCTTGAATAAAAATTAGAATTAGCGATAACTAAAAAAATTTCAGCAAAAACCCAAAAACAAAAAGAAATTAGCTATATCCCCAAAACCATCTGACGGGAAAACGATTTATTTGAAGATGAGGGTTTGGGGTAAATACTCGGAAAAAAATATATCGCGCATTTCTAAAAATACCACCAACTAGGGAGATGTCGAAAAAACCGTTTTTTGACAGCTGGTAATTTTTGCACAAAATTATGTTCCAGTCTTAATGACGGTACAATATTTGCATTATGTTTTTTAAGATTACATTTCAAAAATTTGCAAAAGTACCATAGACTGAATAGCGATACTTACTTTTGTGATTTAAAGAAATAAGATATTCCATTACTTTTTTGGGATTCTTTATATACTGTTATTATTTATAAGTTACAAATTATTTTTTGTAATATTTACAATCTTTTTAAAAAAACGGCCTTTAAAAAAAACTTGTGTTTTTTTTCTTTTTTTAAAAATTTTTACTACCGGTATTTTTCCCGGGATACCGGTATTAAGATAGAAAAATACCCAAACCGATATTGAACTTTTTGGGCCCATATTGCAATCCCTAACACTGTGTGAATATAAAAAAGATAACTTTAAAAATAATAGAAAAAAGTTGAGCATAAAAAAAGAATTAGATTTTTACATATATATCTCTAAATACTATTCATTCACACAAAATGAATGACATTCCTTACTAACTGTCAATAATTAAGTACCTTGTAAACTTAGTCTTACTCTCTTTTCTTGTGCTTTAGGGTTGTAGTTTTAGTATACCTACCTGAATCATATTTCTGAATGTTCACTCACGCGGAGGCAAGCACTGTACATTAATATGTACAATTGAGGCTTCTAGGAAACGCAGCCAATATGGCTCAACCCCAACTTAGGTCAACGAAGAAATTTTTTATTTTTATATACTTTTATTAAATAGTTACAATTAATATAAATATGTATATACATATGACGGAATTACAATATGAAGTGGCAAAGTAGAAAGCAATTTTCCTTGCAATTTTCCATTTTCTTTTTTATATAGGGTGTTGGACTATTATTTTTCTGTTATTATTTATTCATTAATTAAATTTAATTATTCCAATAAAATAGTATAGTAAAAAGAAATCACATTCTCAGAAATTAGGCCATTTCAGTGGGGATTTGAATTCACGACCTTTGGATATTAGAAGTCCAATGCGCTACAGGGAAAAAACGGGTGATTTTCCTTTTTCTATATGGTGTTGGACTATTATTTTTTTTTTGTTACTATTTATTCATTAATTAAATAGAATTAATGAATTAATATTTGAAAAAACTGTAGTAACATCAAGTGCCATCCACTACAAGTTTAAAAAAATGTATTTGAACTTGACGGATAAATAAAAAGTATTTTATTAACGATTGAAAATTTGAACAAGATATTATATATATATATATATAATATATATATATATATATATATTATATAAAAATATATATATATATATATATATATATATATATATATATATATTATATATATATATATATATATAGGGAGGTGAAAATTAATAGTAGGAGAAATTGGTGCTTTTAAGGAAAATACCTGGGTGCAAAACTTAAGAACTGAAAAAAATTTAGAGCCAAAAATTCAGGGGGGTTGGGTGTTCCCGTAAACAGAAAGCAGAGAAACGTTGCGTATGAAAAATAGGAACAAAACGTGAAGGAGGGAGCGTACGAAAAGGGGGCAATTCAACTTTTGCCCGGCCAGTGAGCAGCGGAAATATGGCTAGAAGAAATCACCGGGACGATTCCACGGGAAGAAGGGCCGGGCTAAGGGGGGGTGACGCCCAGTGTAGCTGCGGGTTGGGAATCAAAAAAAGGCGTTTCACGCGTTTAAAAGCTTCCCCCGGTATAGCGGGAGAAAGGGTTGGTGGTGGCCGCCCGAGACACAATGCAGGGGGGGCCGATATATCCCTGCAGGCAAAAAGAGGTCACAGTGTCAGCAAACGCCATTGCTCAGAAACTCTTACACCAACGGGTCGACAAGGTGGGTTTTTTCTGTGCCGAGCCTTCACAAAAGGGGGTTTGCCAGCCGTCCCGAACGCTGCCCCCCCTTTGAAAATTCCACCGAAGCCCCGTTTGGGGCCGAGCACAAAAACAAACTGATCAAGGAGTCCTGTCCTCTTTTTTGGGTGAGATGGTTCAGTACCAGAAGCGATTTCAACGCGTTTTTATTTTGGGGAGAGACGGGGCCCCGGTTTTTTTCCCAGTAACATCAAAGGGTAAACACCGTTACGGTGGTCCGGAGCTTTTTCGGGGACATTATGCTGAACGGGCGAACTGAGCTTCACATTTTTACAGAGGGGGCTGAACCCGGACTTTTGTGGGGGGGGATTCTTTCCCCCCGTGATCTTTTCCGAGGTGCCATTTGCCCGACTTCATTTTTTTTATACGCACGGCCACATCGCACTCTTGCATTAAGAGCTGCTGGAAAGTGAAATTCCTGAATGGATTTTGCCAGCGTGCTCCCCCGGATTTAAATCCCATCGAACATTGTGGGATGCTTTGGGGAGACGTATTGCCACACCCCAATCATTGGAGAACAACCAACAACTCAAACAGATGTTGGTTGAGGAATGGCACTCCTACCTAAGAAATGTTGCACCAGCTGGTTCTGAGTATGGGAGACGGTGCGAAGCAACCATTGTAGTAAGGGGGGCATATACCATATTAAGGAACATCTGCTTGTTGTTCTTCCTGTTGGATAGACATCTGAGTCAGGATACTATGCGTTCAATAAAGCTAGTTTTGTTGATTCCATACCGTATGCGTTGTATTCCTTTTCAGCGCCGATGCTTTCGTCACCCTTTTACGTACAAAATACTCTCCCCATTTCAGAATTTCATGTCTCTCAGATGATTTTTCGTGAAGTTATGGCAATAAACCCACCTGTTGCTTAAGTTTTGCACACCAGTGTATATCTAAAAATATAAAAATGCAGTTTGAAAGTATAGGTGAGCGTAATATACCAAATTATACTGTATTTTTTTGGCTAGATGTGATTTAATAAATCTTCATGATTCCTTAATTCTAAATTATAACAGCGATATAGTGCTTTGTATGCAATATGTCAATGTTAAAAGGCTTTTAATCATTTGGATATGCTAAAGCACATAATCTTAGGTTAATATAACTTTAAATACCAAATTGTTCTTTTTAAATGGCTTTCTACACTCAGAACTAAACAATTATGGAATTAATTTTTTAATGACTAATCCTCCATATCTTGTAGTTGACCATGGAAAAGTCAGTTTTGTTGTATTGTTTCATCGAGTATGTGGATTTAGAGGTTAAGGTATCCGACTACGTTCGGAACCGTGATATTGCAAAAGCGCATAAATGGATAATTTTCATGATATTTAGTGTTGCTTAGATTAGAATACATGTATAAAATTGTTTTAAGGACATTTTGACAAAAAAGATTATTTAAATACAATATTTTGGCAAAAAATTAACTTAGAATAATCTTTTTTTCAAAAGGTTCTCATTCTTGTGAAAAATGCTTCGATTATAATAATATTTTGCCTGTATATAGATCAGGCCTCTCTACAGAGGCTCAACTAGAATTTTTGAAATATATAACTTAGAAGTGGGTTTATACAAATTTTACGACAACAGAGGGGAGCAATTTTAAGAAAAAAAACGCCAATAATTATTTCAATTGGTGGTAACTGAAAATAATGTGATTTTTTCAAAAATTGTAGTTGAGCCTCTGTAGAGAGGTCTGAGCTATATACAGGCAAAATATTATTATGATAGAAGCATTTTTTACAAATGGAGAATATTTTGAAAAAAGATTATTCTAAGTTAATTTTTTGCCAAAATATTGTATTTAAATAATTTTATTTTGTCAAATTGTCCTTAAAACAATTTTATGCATGTATTCTAATCTGAGTGACACTAAATATCATGAAAATTATCCACTTCTACGCTTTTTTAAAATCACGGTTCCGAACGTAGTCGGATATCTTAATCAATTAACATTTTCTTAATAATAAAATCCCACAAACTACGTTACTACATTGAAATAGAGTTTTGTGATTTTTAGCAATAACCCTTTCACGACTAGCGAAACATCCCCCACCATTTTAAAATTAGTGATTGTCGTATTTAATTATAACTTTTTCCGCATTTTTTTGATAAAGAATGTCAAAATAGACCTATGCCGAACGCAGTTATGTAAATGGAAACGTTAGCGGGAAAAAAAATAAATAAATAAACGCTGTCAAATCCGTTGGCACTAATGACAAAACAATATCGTGAGCTATTATTCTTATTACTTATTTCAGTTTGTCGTGTAACAATATATTAATGTATTTTCACGCGTGTTTTATTATGGTATGCGATGAGTATATATAATTTTGTATAATTATAAAGTACATTTGAATAAATGAAATCAAATACTTGAAAATGACAAATGATTCTACGAGAATAATTTTATTCTATTCCCACAAAATTTTGTTTAAAAAAATAATTAAAAAATAAATAAAAATAATAATAATAAAATAAAATAAAAATAAGAAAAACCTTTCACGACTTGAAAGTCGCGGATGTTAGAGGGCTCGCGGAAGAAGTACACATGATCTTAAAATAGCTACTTTTATCCCAGCTTTAACATTTTAGGAATGATATGCGACTTTATAGCTTAACACTGGGAGCAATCGGAAATACTCATACTTAATCTAACATATAGGATTATTCAAACTCCCTTAGCTTCAATTGAGCTCCTTCTGACGATCCTTCTCGAACCACGATAGCTCGGTCAGCTCCAGTGCTATTTACTTCCACAACTCCTGTTGGATTCTACGATGAACATTAATTTCAGGCTACGCGACTTCCCTGTCGCAATTAATTTTCTATTATTCTTATGTTTCACGATTATCTATTAACGATCAACCATTTTATCACGCACCCAAACGTCAAGGCTTAGTTAGCATTTACATTAGCATAAAATCATCTTTACAGAAAGTGGTTTTTAAACTAAAATCACTCTTAAAGAATATTTTCCCCAAGAGGATAAGTAGAAGAACCCCAATGGAACCCGTTACAAACCTACACATTGTTTTATGCACTTTTCTTATGATTTTTATTTATTTTACGTCTAAAGAAACTAAAATAAACAGTTACATGCTAATATTTACTATTAAAAAACTTATGACCGCATAAAGGTTAAAACCAAAGCAAATTTCTTAATTTTCTCCATTTGAGACATAACATCCTGGATAGCCATGGCTTACGTGATCCGCGTAAGCTAGAGGTGTGGGATTATCTAAATGATGGGCATTTTAGATTCTTAACACAACTTTTATTAAGAATAACTTAAATTACTTAATTCCCAATTAACAACTTTCTTAAAGTGAATAAGCCAACAATTAAACTTAATATTCAAGTCATATCCCAAATAGATCACTTATCTTAATTATAATAATTTAACTGTCTAATCTAACTTCCTATACAAAATATTACCTTTTATAGAGTCACCTTCCTTCCTAGGTTGAAGATATTCCTATTATGTTAATTGTAGGAGAGATTACACAAGCTTTCTTAATCCTTCTTATTATTAATGATGAGCGTATCCTTCTTTCAGAGCTGTAGGACGACTAACATATATTCCGAACAATTCCGTACTAAGTTATCTCTAGGCTTGCCGTCCTATCTCACCAAACTTTCTATCCTTTTAAAGTATATCTCATTTGCATATTCGTTCCGTTTCTCTTCTTGGTATTAGGTTGGAAAAGTTTTGCCATTAATCGTGGCCGTCAAAGAACTTAGGAGTTATGTTAGAAGAAGAACGCGAGAGACGTCACACATTCTACTATTAGAGAGTTCACTGTCTCTATATATTTATATACCTATCTTGTTCAAATTTTCAATCGTTAATTAAATACATTTTAAAGCACTTAATTGAGCTGAAACTTTGTCTACACGATTATTTTGCATGGAAATACGGTAATTTAATTCTAATTAATAAAAATTAATTGATTAAAACTAATTATTTGAAGAATTACAGATACAGTCACGTTGGCATCATTTTTGGTAAACTTAGCGACCCTTTCGGTGACTTGTGTCATAACTTTAGAAGTTTTTTTCTCACATTTTAAATCCCTCATTTGAGTTAAAATTTTCTATACACGATTGTTTTGGGTGACAATATGATAATTTAATTATAATTAATTAAAATTAATTGACTGAAACTAATTATGTAAAAAATTACAGATACAGTCACGTTGGCTTCATGTTTAGCGACTTGGGTCAAAACAGTAAAATATTTTTTTTTCTCACGTTTTAAAGCATTTAGTAGAACTGAAATTTTATATATAAGATTGTTTTGTGGATGACAATACGATACTTTAATGATAATGAATAAAAATTAATTGCCACTTAATAATGTGATTCTATCATATGTATACACATATTTATATTAAATGCAATTATTTGATAAAAAGTAACTAAAATAAAATTTTACTTTGTTGTTTCTTAGTTGGAATTGACCTAAATTTTTTTTTATATTACTGGTTTGAAACATAGAAGTAAAATCAGAGATTTTCTTTATATGATAATCTCATTACATTGGTATTTAACACTTGCTCATATATCTGTTTGTTTGAGTATTATCTGCTAGTTCTTTTGCACATTTTGTTACTGTATTCTCTACCTCAGAGGCATTTTTTTCTTGCTTGTGTATGTTATACAAAAGATAAAGTTTTTGAATTTTTCAAACCAATCATTGCTATCCACGAATTTGACACTGGTTTCAGCTGTTGAATTTCTACTTGTTTTAAATAACCAATTATTTTTAAGCCTTTGTGTTTAAAAGCAAAGCAAGCATATTTTGTTCGCATCATTTACACATAATATAAGCGCTTGTTCTATTTACCCGCACAATTATTGCTCTCAGACGAGCAGCAGTTTTCGCAGAAATACAACGCCCAGGTGTGATTAAATTCTGAATCTTTTCTTTTCGGATTGTTTTAATCAACCGCATTGTTAACTTATTTAAATTTAAATACTTACCCACACATATCATCTGTCAGCTCTTGAATTTTAATTCGACCCAAAATTTCCACCTTTGTTTCAAGAGACATAAATTTGTTTTAAAACGATGGTTGTTTTTCAATTCCTACTGCTAGTTCACTCTCTCCCTATATATGTATATATACACTCATGGACAAAAAAAATTAGCGCACCAAGAAATAATTGCGGGATCGTAACGAAACTTAGCGTGAAGGAACATGTTGGGGAGATATGCAAATGATTAGAAATGCAGCGTGATTGCGCATTACGTACAGCCGGTAGAGGGCGTTTAACATCGTTCTCCGTGGAGTATAAAACAGGTAACCAAAGCTTGCTTGAGAGTGTTGAATTTTTTACACAGAAAGAGCTTAGGTAGATATGCCATTATGCCGATTTCGAAGACAATATGAGCAGCTGTTGCAGTTTGAGAGGGGAGAATTATCGGCATGATGGAAGCTGGGTAGTCAGCTAGGCGAGTAGTTCGTCAATTAGGCCATTCTGATTGTGTTGTGAGGAGGTGTTGGGATCAGTGGCTCCGAAAGATGTCATTTATACGAAGACCAGGCTTAGGACGCCCTCGACAGACCAGTCGTCGAGAAGACCACCACATCGTAAGAAATGCACGCGTACAGCCCACTGCTTCATCGGCCTCCATCCAGGCACAGGTAGCCCTTCACTAGGGTCCCTGTGTCTTCTCAAACCATACGAAGGCACCTGGCTGAAGGACATTTGGGATCGCGGCGCCCATTAAGTGTGCTGCCCTTGACGCCTCCGTTTGGAGTGGTGCCACGCACGAGGAAACTGGACTGCAGCGGAATAGAAGCAGGTCATCTTCAGCGACGAATCTAGATTCAGTCTCAGCAGTGATGACAATCGTGTTCGTGTGTGGAGACCCCGTGGTGAATACCTCAATCCTGCCTTTGCTTTACAGCGACACACCACTCCCACAGCTAGAGTGATGGTATGGGGTGCCATTGCCTACAATACAAGGTCTCCCCTAGTATTGATCCGTGCTACCATTACAGCCCAGTGGTATGTCCATGACGTCTTGCAACCATATGTATTACTATTCATGCAACAGCTCCCAGAAGCTATTTTTCAACAAGACAATGCTCGGCCTCACACGGCAAGGGTGTCACAAGACTGTCTCCGCACTGTTACTACCCTTCCTTGGCCTGCCCGATACCCAGATTTGTCTCCAATCGAGCCTATCTGGGATCATTTGGGACGGCGAGTTGGGCATCCCACGAATTTGAACGAACTAGAGGCAAGGTTACAGCAAATATGGAACGAAATGTCTGAAGACATTATATACAGAACTTGTATGCCTCAATGCCCGATCATATCTCCTCTTGCATTCGCGCTATAGAAGGGGTTCAACAGAGTATTAAATCATCCGTTCTTTTGCCTTTTTCTCATAAATAATTTACCCCTTTTCTTTGATTTTCTAATTATTTACTTATATCAAAGTAGTCATTACGCATGTAAAATTTCGTTTCATTTTGACGACTCCTTCTTGGTGCGCTAATTTTTTGGCCATGATTGTATCTTGTTCAAATACATTTTTTTTAAGCTTGTAGAGTGGATGACACTTGATGCTAATACCTTTTTTCTAATATTAATTCATTAATTAAATTAAAAAATGATTAAATAGTAACAAACAAAAGTAATATTCCAACAGCATATATATAAAGTTCGTTCGTTGTGTCCCTGTAGAGAAATGGATAGCTCGTTGGACTTCTAATCCAATGGTCGTGGGTTCGAATCCCACCTGGGACGGTCTGATTCCTAAGAATGTCATTTTTATTGTACTATTTTATTAGAATAATTAAATTTAATTAATGAATAAATAATAACAAAGAAAAAAAAATAGTTCAACACCCTATATAGAAAGGAAAATGGAAAATTGCACTGAAAATCGCTCTCTATATTTTGTCACTTAATATTGTGACTCGGTCCTATGTATACGCATATTTATATTAAATGTAAGTATTTAATAAAAAGTTACCAAAATAAAATTTTTCTTTGTTGTCTTAAGTAGGAACTGACTTAATTTTTTATATTACTTGTTTATATTTTCATTCCTTAATGTTTCGGCTAATTTTTTTTCAATTTTTATTACATTCATTTATATATGTGGAATGCGGACAGTAAAAATTGTAATAAATTTACCTTCGCTACGTCAGTGTCGTTTAAATTACAAAACACTTGTTCACAGCTGTCTCCAACACTCAAAAAGGCATGATAATAATATTAGTAAACGCAATTTTTTCTACTCTTCTTCTTCGAAATGTGTATCTCTTAAATTCAAATGCTTAACGGAAGAAACGAGGAAAGCTTTTTATTTATCTGTTCGCTATGCTGGGTCAGTGTAATAGTCATGGTCACAATTTTGTGGTTAGCGTGTCACGTGTTCAAGTCGGAGTGCCACAGAGACCCAGCGTGTAAAGGGCTAAGTCTGTCACTGATCAAAGTCCTCACGTAAGCGTGGTGTGGGAGTTAGGAGAGGGGAGTGACATCTCAGATGTTGTCCTCGTTACTTGACCGTAATTCAAAATTACGAGTCGTTTTATAGTGTAACGTTATTTAAAAATTCACTCACTTCGCTGCGCGCTTAAGTATTTAGAATAGCACTACCTAAAACATATTTCTCATTAGAAAAATTGAACTTGACACTGAATATAGAAGTAATGTAATCGAAAGTGGACTAAAGATACGAATATGTATGCATTAGAATTATAGAGACAGTTGTAGAAAAATTTCCATATTTCCAAAGCCATGTTTTGTTTGGATGTTTATATATATATGTTACCGTTAAAGTGTGAAATGGCCGTGGATAGCCTAGTGGTTAGAGCATTGGACTACAAATCGGAAGGCCTTGGTTCGTATGCCCGATGCCACCAAATACCCTCCGAGTACGTGCTCGTTAAATCAGTGGGTTCAAAAGTCTTGCGGACGCTCGCAGCAGAAACCACGGGTGCAGGGGGCTGGAGAATATTTCCCTCCCCTCCAGTTCCATGCCTAAATTGTGGTGGTGGAGATAGGTGGTGTCGCTATGTATCGTAAAGAAGTCCAACCGTCTCGGTCAGGAAATACTTCATTCCTCTTGGGAAAGGCAAGACAACAACAACAAAGTGTGGAAATCCGTTATTTCATAGAATAACTAAGTATGACATAAAAAACCAGCCAACTTAAAGTATATAAAATTATTGAATTCTACGATCTACGCAAGTATTCAATAGAATAACGATTAATTGATCGGTTAAAGTACGGCACTCGAAAGTTCTTTGAACCATTTATAGCTGCTTTTAGTCAGTTTTGAACCGCAATTCAAAGTGTTATTACAGCAATCCTTGCTCTAATAAACAATGAAAAGTAAAATAAAGGTATTTCATAAAATTTAAATTAATATTCTCTTACATTTTTGTTTGAAAAAATTTACATGATATTTTTATGAAGCAACATTTTTCTTCCCAGGATGTATTTTTTGATAATATTAAAGTATAACTATTTCTGCAACTTTTTCCCCCCTTTTTTTAAGTAATGTTAGCAAAATGAACAATAATAAATCATATCATCTGCTTTTTCTTTTATTTAACAATTAATCATTCGCAATAGGAATAAAATGTATTTTTGGAGAGATTTTAGCTATTTATGATCAATTAATTTATGGAAATTTCTTAATGTAACTTATAAAATTGTACACTTATCTTTTTATTAGTTTGTTATATAGATAACTTGTAAGCTCCTTCCTACAGTCGTTTTCAAACCAGTTTCTCTATTATTTCTACTTCTCTGAACGGTAGTTACATTTCGAATGATAACTTGAGAACGAAACGATTCACTTTCAACGATTGATGACTACCTACTCACCATTCGCGATTAACTTTAACACACCCCTTTCTAGGGTTTAAATAGCCTTTACATTAGCATAAAATCGTCATCTCTACGGAAGGCGGTTTTAAACTCAAACCGTAGTTAAAGAATAATTTCCCCAAAAGGATTAGTTGAAGCACCGTGAACAGAACCCGTCACAACATTTTATAAAGCATTTAACTAACCTGGGGGATGTGATCCAGTTTTTTTTAAATATATATATATATATATATATATATATATATTTATAATATAATAACTAAATGTTTATTTATTACATTTTCTTATTGCGTAAATAATTTACCATGTTCAATTCACCACAGGTATTTTGAAAGAATAAGTTAAACCTAGAAACCTGAATTATATAAATTGAATCTCATTATGATAGCTTATTAGGTTGGTTTTATTGACGCGCTTGAGTCATATTTGGTGAAAATTGACCAAACACCTCATAATTTATAATTATTGTAAGAAAAGAAGAAGCAAGAGAAAGAGAGTAAAACGAAGGGCTGAAAATAGAAAAAAAATTGCAAGGGCATCTAACGACTTGTGTTTACTAAAGATAGTTGGTTAACTGGAAATAACAAAGAAGGAGTATTCGGGCATTACGAGTTCAAAATTTTTCTTCTTATCTTTAAAAGATAAGCCCAGTGTTCGATATACACAATTCTACATCCCTGGTCAAAGGAATTATTTGGTCTTTCCACTAAAATTATTTATTTACAAAGTTCAATAATAAATATTGACTATAATGTTTATTTTTTGCGAACTTAAATACTGAGATGGAAACACTTTGTATTTGTGAGTAACTGTTTGGCTATTTCTTCATGACTGCGCCTTCGAGTACATTCCCTAGTTTGGCCTTACGAAACCTCAGGATCAGGGTAAACCACGGACAGGTTTAGTAGATAAATTTGGTTAAAGTGTGATAAAATACTGAAAAAAATAAATAAATGGATTAAGTTCATTGACTTTATTATCCCTACGAAAACTCCGACTCTGAGTAAGCCCCGGACAGGTTTCGTAGATAAATTTGGTAAACATGTGATAAAATACGAGAAAAATTAATGGTGAAACAATTGGTTAGACATTTTTATGTGTAAAAAATAGCAGATAAAATGTAGCTTCAATCATACAATAAGTGCTGTAATTTAAAAATCCTAAAGTTGTTTTCTTTACTAGAATTTTTTTTATTTTTAGTACGAAATAAAAATAGTACTTTAATAATGAATGCTATATATTTGTTTTGAATTTTATATAACCTTGATTATAAAATTTATATTATTTAATCATTGATTATTCAAAATTAATGAGATGATAATGAATGTGTTCTATTACTATTTGTATTAAAACTACAATACGTTCTGTATTACCCAGGATTGGACTAACCCGTAAGCGTACTGTACAAGAGACCAGTGCCAGTTTAAGCTCATTTCTGCCCTGGGCGCAGAAGATCTACGGGCCCCCTTGGCACTGTGAGATCCAAGGAGGGGCTCTTGAATCCGGTTATTCCTGAACGCCCACCCCAAGCACCCAATGGATAAAGATGCAATGCAAAAGACCATCGTCAAAAAAAAAAAATTACTGACTTTAAAAATTAATGTCCACCGTGTAGGAGGGAGGGGGCGCTGCACATTAAGTTTAAGTCTGTCAAGGCACAAACGTCCTCCCGTTGCTGTGGTGTGGTAGTTCAGAGAGGGGTTTTAATTTCTGGTGTCATCCTCGTCACTTGATCATGGTTCCAAATGAAGAGATCCGTTGCCAATAGCCCTAATATTACTTTATAGAGCGACATTAATAAACACTTGCCGGCTGTGAAACAGTGTATACAATCTCGAATACTTTACAAGGAATAGATGGTTGTAAAAATGTTGACTAGAAGCAATACAAAAGTTAAGTAAGGACAGTGATTTGATCAAACTATAATTATGATGAAATTGTACATGCACTACGAGAACTGTACAAAATGAGCCAACCTCCGTAGAAGAAGGGTACCTTATACCAGAGTAAAGTTGCTTAATTTTAATGTTTAGTCCTTAATTTTCAATGTAGTGATTCATAAAAAAAAACTGCACGAAGAAAACTGCAGTAAATCATAATGCGATAGATAAAGGGTTAACCTATTACATATCCGGGTATAAATTATTTACACTATTTTAAGCATCCGTTACACAAAATGTGAAACAATGTGTTACTTTTGCTGAGCAGAGATCAACATAGGAATGTGTTTTCAAAAATTGACCCACAAGAGATTTATGGGGCATTATAAATAAAAAAAAAAGTTCTTTTAATCAGCTATTAGAGCTACAGATTTAAAATTTGACAAGTATGGTTTTTCTGTTCGGCTGAGATATGCAAACGGCTTTTTGTTTGTTTAATGCGCAATTCACGTTAAAATTAACTCATTAAAAACTTCTTTATCCTTCAATCTGTATTGTGTAATTTTTCAATTCAACTGTACGAAGAACGGGTATACCAGCTAATTACTCAATTAAAATAGGTCTGATCACATTCTGCTTACTTTTTCCAGCAGATCGGTTCATTTACTAAAGTTATGTTTGCTAATCTATAGTACTAAAACAAATTTCCATTTAAAAGTTCTGTAGTAGAAAGATCAATCTGGTGGGCAATAGAAAAAATTCTTTTCAATCTTCCTCTTTATTATAACTAATGTTTATTTAACTTTGAAAATATCTAACTTATATTTAAAGTTGAATATATTCGAAGAGGTCCATTTTAAAAAGCACATTTTCGTGTAATGTTATAAATAGCTATTTATAAAGTGTGGAACATATTTTGAGAAACTGATTCTTTCAGAAAGCAACTAGAGGAATGTATTTTTTTGTGATTTGTTGTTGAATTATACTTTCGCATAAACAGTTTCTATTTTATAGAATTCCTCTTAAATATGTGGATAGATCGAAATGAAACATGTATAAACAATTTGTTATTTTTTTAATTCACCGAACAAAAATATATGATTGATTTCTTTGTTTAACATAAATATGCAAAAAAAAAAGTTTTTTTGAAGGCAAGGGTAAATAATGAACATATTTAATACAGTTTTGAAGATATCATTTTTGTCTTTTTGACTCTACGACCCATGTCTTCTTCATTAGGCCATTTTCTTGACATGATTTGGGTAAAAAATACTTCAAATCATTTTTTTATATTTTCGCCAAATCGAATTAATTTGCTTTCCTTTCATTAATTCATATATAAATTGCATTCTATTTCACAGTACTTGTAAGATATTAGGTATACGGTAAAGACGAAGATATGTCTCCCTTCAAAAATACTGGATATTACAAAATATTTTAACAATGTTTTCTTTTATAGACATTAAAAAAAAAATGTTAGAGCTTTCTATAAAAATTTTAATTTTAAAAAATATTTCAACAATATTTCATTAGCAGACTGTAAAATATTATATTGCCAATTTAAAGAAAGGAGTTTGAAAACTTATAGATACATTCTTGAACATGTCTCTGTTCTTATGTGAGACGTAAACCTACCAGACGTAACCAATTCATCTTCAAGATATTAATTCAGACTTCTAGCTTCCACATAGTTTAATTGAATGTTAAAGAATATTTTGGCATTGGGAGAAGTGGGCTTAAAAAACTCTCTACATATAGTACATCGTTTATTACGACATTGTTCTTAATGGAGGTGGGAACTTAAGTATCAATCGTTTCCAATTAATATTTATAAAACAGCAATCCAAGTCCAGATTCCTCTTGCTTTCACAGTCTAAGACAGAGATTCCCAAACTTACTGAGCCCAGAGACCAGGGTACGCAAACTTTTATTCCGCCGGGGTCACATATACATATGACAACTATTTCACGTGGGCCGCAATGTGAGAATTGAGGGGGATGCTGTATGATTAAGGACATTTAAAGTGCGGATAATTCATCAGAATATTAAAACTCATAATTTTGAATTTTATTTTAAAACTACATTAAACTCTATGTTTAGTAAGATGCCTTTGTTGCCTCTACGTTTTGTGACATTACCTCCGACAACATATTTTGTAACTGTTGCAAAGATTTTTTTTTAAGAAAAAGCCAATTTATCACATCTTGAAAGAGATCTTTAAGAAAAAGATTCATTGAAAGATTTGAGATTAGTGGTATAGCTGCGAGCAAAATTATAATTTTAGATATGTAATTTTCACAAGTTGAACTAAGTTGTTAATCCATGTTTGTTTATCTCTGCAATTTAGTCAATATCCCAATCATCCTGAAACAACATATATTCTTTAGATTAATTTGCTTTGATGACATGAGGGTTAATTAAAAATTAGTTTCACCCATAAATTTGGTCGCTACTCTACTGTTATTTGTTATCAATAACCGTTACAATTATAAAAAGAAAAAAGTTATCTCGCAATTCGTACCAGCACAACATCGATAACAAAATTGATATATTTGATTGCTTGACTTTCTCGCTAGATTTTTAATACTTTGTTCTTAAATAATTGAATTTGTTAGTGCAATTGTGTGGCCAAGACGCTATTCAGAATGGTTCGGTGGGCCATATACGGAGTTGAGTATCGCTGCCATAGACCCTTTTCTGTGCCAATAATTTGGCCATGAATGTCCAAGTGAAATAACTATTTTTCAATGCATGATAGATAAATTACAAATTGAACTTTAATGTCTTGAAAATGCAAAACAAAAATAAAAACGAGAATGATATTGATAAGCATTATATAATAAGACTATTTTATAAATGAACTCCAACAGAAGTATCACTCTGGTTAATTTATGTACAAAATACCAATTGTATTAAAAAATGTTTTCGTGAGGTACTTTATCTTCTTAACAATACAAAGAGCAATCCTACTTTCGATTCAAGACTAAGGAAAATTTATTCCATTCATTTCACATCTCTGGACTCTAATACTGCTACATTTTGACAACGGATGCACTCGTGATCGACCTGACTTCCCTACTACACTAGTCATTACTTGTGTTTTATGCGCCTGTTTGTAATATTTTACTCTAAAATTTTTTTGACATGTAAAAGTCATAACTAATTTATTTTAACTTTCATAATAATGGAAGTAGGAGATATTTTACTTTATATAAAACTTTTCACGAAACTTCTAAAGTTGTACACGCACCCCGAAATTTATTTTAATTTGCACCGAACCCCTTAGCAATCACAAAAGGACAAACTTTTTTGACTCGTGATTTTATTAGAACGATAAGGTGTTTTAGTGGGACCCAATTCTTCACACACGCATACTTAAAAGAATATATCTCAAAATAATAGTTATGTTATAGGTACTTTTTATGTAAAGGCAATCATAAAAAAAAGTATTGCATTTGTTATTAAAAATTTTAATCTGATTTTAATATAATTTACTCATTAAATAAAATTAACGAGTTATATTTTAATAACCGGGATATGTGCTTGTATTTTTTACTTAGACTGTTGAAGTTTAGGTCTATAGAAATTATCTGCAGACGCATTTCATATTCTGCGTTTAATATGTTTTTTGCACAGCCACTCACGTTCAGAAAAATGTTTTTCACTTAGGTCAGTGTTTCCCAAACTGTAGGGCTCACCACCCTAGGGGGGTCGTGATAACTCTACAAGGGGACGCGAGCATATTGAAAAGTCAAAAACAAAAGATTATTTAAAAAATTAATTAATTTACTGAAAGAGTAAACAAACAAAATACATTTTTACATAATAAAAAATGAAATATACATTTACACTGATGAAATGTACTTAAAAATGTATCAGTACACTGCACAATGTATTTTATAATTAATTTAACAATACGAAGTTAAGAACAAATTTAAAATAATTACCTGTGACCCCATGGGTTTGTCATATATAAAATTTTATACAAAAATCAACTCTTATCCCGATCATTTGTACAATTTATAACTAATGCCTTAACTTCCGATATTAAAAGTTATGCGATTCGCTCCCCAATGCCTCCGTTTTCCACGTAGGTGTGTGTATGTGATGCATTGGGGGAAAGAAAAGGAATAAATAAACAAATTCTCTTAAATAAGTAAATCTTTCGCAAACATGTCACGGTCCTTTTATTGCATTCCAAAGCCTAAAGAATAATTTTATAGATAGGAGTGCACAGAAAAGATTGTACTTCGGAAAGACGTATATATACGTCCGGACAATTAACGCTTTGGTTGAGCGAGACGTTTATATACGTCGGTGACACTCAAAAGTTTAAAGCGGTATTGTAGCTGTAGCGTGTCAAAGTACAGTACTATAGAATTCAATAGATTGTTATTGTATGGAGGAGGGCGCGATGAAAATTGTGATTGAATATTGGGTCGCAAGTATCGAAAGTTTGAGAAGCACTGACTTAGGTACATTGTTCTCTGTTAAAATGTTTATAGCAGTGCGAGAAATCCTATGTATTTTTCATGAATCTACAACCTAAAATTCGGCATCTGTTCTTGCTTAAATTTAGATTTGAATGTCGAATCTGTTGATATGTCGATAAGTTGTCCCCTCTCTTTCATTATAGGTGTTTTTTTCCACAAATGAAGAAAAAGGTTCATTTTACATTAGAACGCTATTTAGTTTTGCCAAACATTGTGTTATCGAGTATAAAATCATTTCGTGGAACCTGGTATAGTAAACAACAGAACATTCACAACCTAGTAGGTATTTCATATAAAGAAAATAAAAGAGTTTTAATATTCTTTTATTATATTATAATAATAGTTTAAAAGGTATTGCTTAGTATAAAGTTTCTTGTGTATAAATAAAATTTTCAGTTTCTCTATGACTGGGGTGAGCTTTAGATACTTGTGGTTATACAAACTTCATAGAAAACGTGAATCCATTTAGTATACACATTTATAATTTTCTTGTTAATTTTTTAATGTGACTCGTGGAGCCCCCGAGGTATTCTTCGGGGAATTTGTGACTGGCTCACGCGTCTTTTCATTAACATATCCTTTGGGTTCTTTGGGACCAGAATTAATGACAACTCTTTTTCAACCAAAACCCAAGAAGTGAAGCGTGAATAAAAGATGCAAATTGGTTTTAAATATCAGAAGTTAGAGTGGAGGTGGCAATTTGGGAAATGTTATGATAGAGGTGATACAATTGTGAAGTGACAGCCAACAGAAGTTATTCCGGGGATAGACCCATTGGCTGCACCCATTATTTAGAAAACCAAATTCCATTAAGATTGGATCACTAAGGGTAGGATTGATATTTAATATTGGGATCTGATATGGTTGGAATTTTGGGCGTTTAGTTATTGATAGGGCCCGGGAAACTAATTCGGTATTATATATTTTGTTTTGTCATCGAAATTTCCCTAATATTTTTATCAAAATCTGTTAGAAGTTTTTTTTAAATTTTAATAAAGCCAAATTAAGATTTGGAATCTTCTAGTTTTTGTTAACCCTACACCCTAGCTCACGCTGAAATCAAAGAGAAGGGCCCCCCTGGGGGTATATCACAAACTTCAGGGTTCCATGGAACACAGTTTAAAAAACATCCCCAAGAGGGGCAAGGAAATATTGTACCAGTTAGAAGAACAGAGCTTGAAATGTCCTGGCTATCTCCTCCGGTTACACCATTGTTCTTATCTGATAGATAAACTGAAGTAGCAAATATTCCATTTGTTTTAATCCCCTTTTTTGTTTAAAGTTCGACTTCTTTTGGCTTCTCCACACTATCTTAAATCGCGCGAAAAGTGAACAGCGATAAAAACTCTCTCCAACTCCCCCGAAAACAGGAACTGACGTCGTCGCGGAGGAAGTAGATTAGCTTTTGTTGACTTTTGGGGGGTCCGCAACCTTTCTCATGCAGATTACCCCAACTCATGCGGGGTTACACCAAGTCAACCAGCACGAGCCACCGTGGTTTGTTTTCCCCCGACACCTATCGACAACCGAAACCCGAGATGACCTAGTGTCGGCTTGTCTTCATTTTCAATGTTCAATGACATGTGATGTTTAAATTTTAAACGCAATTTTTCAATGTTTGAATTTGTGATGTTGACAATTATTTAAAAAAAAAAAAGTCGGAAAAAAATAACAGGACATTATCGTGTTTCTTTTTAACTATCTTCTGCTTTGGGCAATGTAAGTAATTTATTTTTGTTTCTTATTTATTAACTGTTATTTAATTAATTAATTATTTTTTATACAGGAAGAGAATTTTGACTTGTGCTTCTATGCTAAATTCGAATGCAGTCAATTTTTATGTGTGGTGATACCTTCTTATAACCAATGCTCAAAAGAGAAAAAAAAAAATTCATTTTCATAAAGACATAATAAATTAAATGCTGATTTTTAATCATTTTGTTACATCACATAAAAAAATATTTTTTTAAAACATTAAAAAATATTTTAATTAAACTACAACAAAAAATAGAATATATCCAAAATCAAAAAATCTCTTTTGCATATTTTCTTCTGCAAGCTTAAGTACAATTAATTTAAAGCACAAAAGCTAAAAAGACATAACGGTATACAATATTATTATATTCATTCGTAATAAGAAATATTTGCTTTGAAATTCAAAAATGAAATGAAAAAATAATGGCATACAGTGGCTTAAAGTTATTTTAAAAATTTAATTACGGTGTAAAAATTTAATAAATGCTAAAACTAACATAAATTTATGTATAATTATTAAATAATATTTCAAATGTGTATTGCTACTTGAATTTATAACATTCATTTTTCAAATTCCCTTATCCCTCCCTACCCCTACCCCCAAATCATCATTTTTTTCTTAACAACAATCCTTTTTTCAATTCACAGACACACACATTGCTGAAGTTTTTCACAATAATATTAAAAAAAAAACAACATTTTGGTTAAATGGTTCTGCATAAGATATATATCATTCGAAATAAAAAAATAGTTACAAATACCCCCCTCCCTTCAAATTAGATAAGATCTAAAAATTGCATTTGAATTTTTCCATCTTCCATTACTTATTCTTGTGTATAAGACAATGGTTGGCTAAATTTTTTTAAAATGGAAACTAAAAAATATTTGGTGAGCCAATATTGTTCATTACAAAATCCAATAAAAATAAGAATATAGTATATATTAAAACAAATGATATAAAAAATTTTTTAAAGTCAATTTCTACTTAGGTCAAAAAAGAAAATTTTTTATTTTAGTTACTTTTTATTAAATAATTACAATTAATTTAAATATGTATATACATGTGACAGAATCCCAATATTAAATGGCATTTTTTCTCTCATATAAAACTAAGATTAATTAATTAAACTTAATTAATAAATTAATATTTGAAAAAAACTATATTAACATCAAGTGTCATCCACTACAAGTTTAAAAAGTGTATTTGAACTCGATTGGATGAATAAAATGTATTTTATTAACGATTGAGAATTTGTGTGTGTGAACAAGATATATAAATATATATAGGGAGAATGTGAACTAATAGTAGGAATTGAAAAATGTAATATTTATGCGAGGAATGAGTCTATAACTCCCTGTACTTTTTCTTATTATTTAAATTTAAGCTTAAATTTGAAGATAAATAAGCACATCTTAATTTTGAATAATTTTATGTATATTTATTAGAAAATGTTGCATATGCATAATTTTTTTAATTAAATTCTATCTAAATTTTCAGAACTGTGTGTGTTTTACGAGGAAAAAAATTCAAATTCCTACAGTAAATTATTCTTACAAAAAAAGAAGCCCAGTCTTTTGAAAATACTTATTCTGTTGTTTAAAAAAAAAATTGCGGGAGGCGAATTGAACCTCTAGGTAGACCATATATAGTTAACCTATATCACCAATCTAAGGCAAACAGTGAACAAAATCCTTTTATTCGCTTTAACAAAATAAACTGCTTGGTTTTTGTCAACAACACGTTCTTTTCCAATCCCCTAAAAGCTGAGCATACATTTTAAATTTTCTTTTGAAAAACAAATTCTTTATACCGATCTCAAAGAATGAAAGAACCATAGGCATCACTGTTTCGGTGTTTGGAATAAGGCTTAGGTTTAATTCCATTCAAATCCTATCTTTTAACAGAATCTGCAGATACCCCAAACACGATTCGCAAATATTGAAGTCATAAATTTAGAAGCTAACAGTTTCCTTTTTCGACTGAAAATTGTAGCTTCCGCACATCGTCAGAAAGTTTGCTGGGAGATTATAGAGATTCAATGACATATAAATGTAAATAATGGCTATTATTATTATCTGTTTGAACATGTATTTTTAATTTAGAGATTAGATTTAAACATCTTCATGATATTGAAGTTGTGTATTTTTAGTGTTTAATCATTAAATTTCTAACAATTATTTAACAACGTACTACTTTTTGAACCTTTTGAATTTTTATAGTCTTTATAAAAAGTCACAATTTTAATTTTTATAATCTACATATTTGGTTCATTGTTATAAAGTATATTGAGATACCATAACAAAATTTAGTGACATAAACTTAAAGGATAAACATAACTTTGTTATTTATAACTTTTCAGTAAAAATTTAGTTTCAAATACTCTTTCAAATACTCAAGCTTTTTCAAATACTCTACTTCCACACTACTTCTGTTCTAACATTTTAACAACAAAAGTTTAAAAATGATTAAAATAATCTAATAATTTTTTAAACTTAGCCATTTTTACTTTTACAACTTTGACCTTGTAATTTCCTCGTATTTCAAAATTTGAAGAGATTTATTGATGACTGAGTAATGTAAATGGAAAAAAAGAACAATTAGCTCTATATACATTTATTCAGAGAGCAGTAGTTTCAATTTTTTTTAGTTTTAATGGCTTAGATTACTTAGAAAACTAATTAGAGCTCACATAATTTTTAAAACTTACTTTAACAATTTTGTAATCCTTTAAAACTAATGATATAAAATCGCATAATTTTTAGCCTCAGTATACTGATTATATCAGACACCTAATTCATATAAAAAAATAGTGACCCACATGTATTATAATAGTTACTTAAGTAAGAATTCAATGATATACATTGCAAAAAATATGTACTATTTTAACAATAATCCTGACACTTATTTACTTGGAAACCAATTTAAAACCTGCATTTTTTCTTCAATGCTCTACAGGCGCATTTAGTAACGCAAAAAAACTGCAGTAACTTATATTATTTGATAATTTAAATACTCGCCATTTATGTAATATTTGCGAAGTTATAGCATTTAATTGAAAGATGAATTTTTTTCCCATGAAATTTGAATTTTCAGCTCTGTTATTATTATAGAGAATTAAGGAATTCAGTGATTTTTAAATTAAATAAGTTACAATTATGTACTTTTAATTGTTACAAAAATTTTAAATATTTTATTTTAATGGCAGAGAGAGTTTTAACTCTGTACCATTTTTTAAATTTTCATTTCAAATATATAATAAGACAATTTTTTGTATACTTTATACTTGATCTTATTATTAGTATTTTTTTATTCGTTAAAAACGATAATACGAAAAAAAAAAAAAACCCAGTTCAAATTAGTTTTTTAAAAGATGAATCCAAAAACGCATTAAATGCATTTATTATTTTGTAATACCATGTTTTTCTGAAAATAAAACCAACCTTTAGTGTTAACACTTAATGATTTTTATGTCTTCTTTGAAGCTTTTAAGAGTCCATCTTGGGATCTCATAGAGCTAATTCTATGAAATTTCTGCTTTCCTCTTCTAAATATAAATTATTGTGTGTGTGTGTATTCGTTTGAATTTAATTAAATACATCCAAAAGAACAAACGACAATGAAACATTATTTTTTCACCCAATATTCGAAGTATTTGAATGTCTATTTAAGTTTTTCGTTTCCGGGTTTTCAGATCAATAAAAATATTTAAATATATTTTTAAAAATCGAAAAAACCTATAATTTTACAAATATATATATATATATTATTTTTTTAAAACTTTTTTCTTGACGTTATCGTACTCCAATAAGCATAATAGTATTTATTTGAGAAGAGATGAAATTCTATTGGATTATTAGCAAAACAATTCTTAATTCAAAATGGCAGAAGAATCAGAGCCTTAAAGAAAGTTTCGTAATTTATGCGGTCTGTAATTCAAATGACTAGAAATTCCCGCTATCAATGAAATTTATATGAAGGTAACAACAAAAGAAAAAAAAAAATTATTTAATTGCTTAGTATTGCCGGATGTTCTTAAAATCTTGACGTTGAAAGATCTAATTTTGCTGTTTAAGAAGAATATGTTTCAAACAAAATATTCATGAATTTAAAAAGATTTCTGAAACGTAAAATAACTCATAAATAAATAATTGCCTTGCTCATCGTTAATCTTTCTGTTCCATTTCATTTTATGCAGAAATCACAGTATTATTTTTTGATAAAATCAATAAAATTACTTTTTTTAAAAATTTTTTCCCCAATTTATGATCCTTACCTAAATATTTTATTTATAGTTGAATTATAATTTTAAAATAATTAATTTTAAAACTGCTGGGAATTTTCATCCCAACTCAAATATTTTTTTAACTGAAAGTTTGTGTAATGGAAAATTCCCAAGTTTTTGGTAATTTCAATCCTTAAGATGTTTCGTAATTTTTCCTTTACTGCTTAAAATTTATTTTTAATAGCGCAGAAAAAAATTATTTTTAATTGTGTATTTTTTTTCAAAGCCTCTTTCAACTTTTATTTTTTTAGAAAGCCAGGAAAAACCTTATCACCGCTTTCCTTTGTATCACTGAGCAATACGATTGTATTTCATTGAAAATTAATTTTTTTATCAATATTGTTCTGTGCATTCTTCAATATTTTGAGTAATTATAGGTGATAGAAATTCAAATATCAAAAGAATAATGACGAAATACTAAATATGATAAATGTTATTACGTCATCCTGAAAGAAAAAGTTTCTAAATATTTTGTTGCCAGATTCATTTCATTTGTCGAACCAACGATTGAAACGGAATAAAAATTTGCGACATGCATTTAAAGTAACTGATTGCAGTTAATTGGCAAACTTTTAGTCATCAAGTTTTCTTAATACTAAATATTCTTTTTCTACCAAATAATATTTTAAGTTTCTTCTCATACTAAAATCGAATTTCAAAATCAAGGCTCCAATTACTTTTAAACATGCATTTGTAACAGTCAGTAGATATATGTTTACAATGCTTTGTATTGTTAAAAGTAATAACTAATGATGATAATGCAAGAGAAATATAAATAAAAAATTTAAAACGTTTTGTTTAAATTCATTTTGAGATAATACAAATATTTATAAAAGTGAACATTAAGAAAATGTTTTGTTAAAGAATGATAGCGCAGACGATTTTTACTTATGCTTACATTTATTTTTAAAACATTTTCTTAACAGATGTTCATGATCACATTTATTTGCAAAAAATATTAGTATGTGTTCTTGCTGACATTTAATTGTGCATTACTTTCTTTAAACATTTTTTCTTTTTTATTTTTTTAAAACATTTCCAATATTTTTTTTTTACATTTATCTAAAAAGTATTTTCTTAATAAATGTGCTTTTAATAATTCTTAATATAAATGCTTTTAATTATTCTTAAGGTAATTTTTTTTTACGAAAAGTTCATTTACATTTACTTGTAAAGCCTTTTGTTAACCTTAACTATATGAAATTTATGTAAAAGAATCGGTAGGAAAAAGGGGGGATTTTGTTTGATTTTTTTACATCACCTCTGGCAAACAATGGTTTGGAAAAGGATTGTAATTTTGCCACGGTCAAGTAAGGACACTAAACGAACCACCCCAATTCGAGACTTTGAGTTTCGACAGATTTAGACTTGATTTTCAGCTCTTCTATAAGGTGGGTTTTCCCAGTGGTCCTTGGTTTCGAACCCCCCCCAAAAGACCAGCTAGAAGTTGGCCCTTTGACCATTAGGTTGCCCGGCCAAGGAAGGGAGAACAAAAGAACATTTAATTTTTTTAAAAGAAGCAGGTCTGCTTTTTTAACCATTTTTTATCGACCTATGCCTACGAGTCATTATTTTCAGAGTTGTTTTTAAAAAGACTCAAACTTTGGGCTTTGTCCAATTCCATGATTCTAATCCAATATAAGTTTTTTTGTCTTTTAAACAACAACAGAAGAAAAACTAATATGTTACTTAAATTTTAAAATTAAACGTATAACAAAAATATATTTATTAACAATAAAAAAAATGTTTTTTCTTCATAGTAAAAAAAATTTTTGTGGTTATTTTTTGCGTATTATTGTCCCAAAATCACAAGTCAAAATTATTTAGGGACGTTTACCTTATTAAGCATTTCTTTGAAAAAAGGCACGTTGATGTGGTTTTTCCACTTTGTTCTATTTCAACTGGCATTAAGTATCAAAAAAATTATCCATTTATAAGCTTTTTCAAAATCAAGGTTCTGAAAGTGGCCAGTCACCATCAGTATTAGTCTTTCTTTCTCAGTCAGGTATTAGATATAATGTTTATTCTAAGCAAAATTAACATAGTGAAAGGTTTTGACTAAAATGAAAAAGTATTGTTCTTGAACTCAATAATGTAATAAATGTCAAACATTCTGATGTTCTTAATGTAATCAAGAAGAAATTGCACACATAAAATATAACTATATCCTTCGGATTTAATCATACCAATGAAGAAAAGATTTTTAAATGAAATATAAAACAATAACTGGTACCGTACAGTTTTGAACGCAAAGTGATCAAAAAATTTTTTTTATGTGGGAAAAAAGTAAGTACTTCTGCTGAATATCAGTGGAGAAAACTAAAAGAAATAAGCGAATAATGATTGACAATTTTGATCTTCCAAATGTATTCACCGTGTTTATTTGAATCTAAGTCGCCATTGATTCTAAGCCCCACTCCGAATTTTCAACACGTTTTTGTAGAAAAAAAAATAGTGGAAAATATTTTTTTGTCGCTATCCCATACATATGAACTTTAAAAAAAAAATAAGTGAAGATAATAAGAAGTGAATAATTTATTTATTTTAAAAGTATTAAAAACATTCAAATACATACATGAACTTGTAATAGCTCTAACCGTCAGAATCAAGTTCAATTTTTCCCACTCAATGAATTTTTCTACCTTTGATTCTAATACGCTCTCGATTTTAAGTAGCATTAACATTGGAAAAAAAAGAGGGGCTTAGATTCGAGTAAATATGGTATCTTGTTTGATAAAAAGGAACAATGTGTTTATATATGTCTCTTGTTTTGCTTATGATAACGCGTTATAAGTATAAGTACTGGACATATTTCTGGAAAAAGCTGATCTCTTATTTCCGTACCAATAATCTTCCGTGATTGAACCGTGATTTTTAAAAAGGCACTGTTTTTCAATATTATTCTTGTATCAGAATATTATTTCTATAAAGTTGTTTTATTTTGGCGAAAAAATAGTTTAAATGTTTCGGCAAAATTAATCCTAGAATAACCTTAAATGTTTTCTTTAAAATGCGCCTCTATTACACAATATTTTGTCTGCATGAAGGCCTGTGATCTTGTACAGAGGCTCAACTACATGATTTTTTGGTGTACTGACATTATTTTCAGAGTTGCCAACCATTTGGAAATATAAATTATTGGTATTTTTAAAAATTTCTCCCCTGTTGTCGCGTAAAAACATGGATGAACCCAATTTCTAAGTTATATATTTCAAAAAAATTTAGCTGAGCCTCTGAAAAGAGGTGTGAGTTATATACAGGGAAAATATTATTGTAATAGAAGCATTTTTCGCAAAAGGAGAATATTTTGAAAATGGGTCATTCCCTGTTCATTTTTTGTCAAAATATTGAACTTAAATATTTTTTTTTCGTAATACTCTTCTTAAAACAATTTAATATACATTTTCTAATCTAAGTGACACTAAATATCATAAATATTATTCATTTATACGCTTTTGTAAAATCACGGTTCAGTCGGATACCTTAAATAATTGAGTGTGAAGAAACCCCGCTATGAAGTAGCACGTACTTAATATTTCTTTTGTATGTTTTATGGATCGAAGACAAAGCGTTTTAAGTGCAGTCCTTTACTTAGGAATGAATAAATATATAATTAAGATAAAGATAAATTTGTTCCATAGACTGTAATTTAAATCTGCAACTCATTGTATTCAATGCTTGATAAAAGGCGGGTGCAACAGCATTTCTGAGACACAGCATACTTTCCTATCTTTCGAGAGCATATTTCACGATTGTTTGATGTGAGGCAGCTGATAACAGATGTGTCATCGTGAGTTCCAGGGAAATTAGAGGCTCTCGAATTTTTTGAGTTTGTTCTCTTTCCAAATTCTAAGCTTTGACCTGGATTTGCTGCATTTGTTCACAAAAATATGGAATTTCGAAACATTCTTATGGGATATCGTGTGTGTGTTTACAATATCTTTATTATTTTGACGTCATTAAAATGCTTTTAATTACTCTATATTTTTTAGTGTGTAAGCCGAGAGATTTTGGAACTCTTTTTAAAAGTGAAAGTAAGGGGATTGACTCATATACACAAATCCAATCATCTCAGAAAAAAACATACTTTAAAAAACAAACTTTTTTTTTAAAAAAAAGAAACGTTTTCCGTTAGCAATGCGTAAGCGATTTTAGTTTTTAAAAAACTTTTTAGGTGTTTTGAATGGCACTTTTAATGTAAAAGAGAAGGAAAAAATTGATATAAATCCTTCGAAGTCCGTGTCGGAATCCAAGTTTCTGAATAGTTTGTCAAATTCATATTTTTAGTAATATCTCAACTTACACTAACCTGGAGTTTCGCGATTTTCAAATCTCGTCGATTCGTTTTTAAGGGGGGAAAAATGGTAAAATTGTTAATGTGATTGAAGAAGTTATAGATCTTGCTAGACAGTTAAATTCAGACGCGGATAGTGATGGCGTTCAAAAATTGCGTGTTTCCCGTAATCAGGGTGTGAGTTCAAAGCAATGCCTGAGCAAGAGCAAGGCATTGAGTCTTTAGACCCAGTTCTAATAGAAGATCGAATGACGGTTCGGAATTTGATAGAAAAAATTATTTATTAAAAAAGAATTACAAATTTCACAGAAAATATAGATTCCAACAATAAGCGTATTTTTTCATCAAAACAAGGAATTAAAAGAAATATTAGCACGCTACAAGGTAATTTTGTGGTAGAAAATATCTGAGCTGCATACTACTTTGTTAGGTTTTAGGAAAACTTCTACATCAAAATAACTTCGATTTGAGATTTCGTATTTGTGTTTCTATAAGATTTTATCAAGTATTTTTTTTCTAAATTATTATTTTCTTTCGTCTCCGGCCCCAACTAAAAATAATTTATGTGTATTTATTTGCGCAATTATACCCCGAATTACGCGGTTATCACTCAGTCCCAGCTATCGCATAAGTTCGGGGTATTACTCTATTCATTAGGATGTCTGAATGCATACAATCATCATCTTAAAGCTAATTATTACTCTAGAACAGGAAACCTAGGTCGACGATTCTATGTCGTATACAAATTTCCCTTTGCATGCATTTTCCTAAGAAAAATTCTAAGAAAATACGTTGATGGTAGATACGTACAGGATAACAAATGAATGAAAAAAACAAAACAAAAAAACGTGTTAGCTTTTCAGATAGGGTTACCAGAAATAAAGCTACCGTCGTTTGCGTTTTACTTTACAACAATTTAATCTGGAAATATTCCACCCATTTTACCCGCTTAACAGCATTTTCATAATGACATGTTTGAAAATTACAGGAGCTTTTTTTTCACTTCGGTTTATACGGGTTTCAATTTTTTTGGGTAAATTTTTGAGGATAAAATGCTTTTGGATCGATTTATATTCGGAAATATATGGTAAATGAGATTTGAATATGAATATAAAATGATTAATATATAGATATCTGTCTGGTGCTACATTTATGAAAAGTGCTATTCTATCTGCATAAGAGCATTAATTGAAAGTAGGCCGCACGAATAGGCGAATAGGCTTAACAACTGAAAATTTAGAGCTTGTCTTTTTTTCCATTTGGTAGAACTTTTTTTCAATCATTAAAATGTGCACCTAATTTAAACGTTTAAATAAGTTTGATTCTTTTAGAATTACATCAGATAAACAGTATATACTTAAGGAATTCGTTTTTATGTGAAATTTACTGAATACCAATTCATTTAAATTTAAAATTCGATGGTTTTCAGTTTATTTCAAATGATTTTGTTCTAATATTGCTACATTTTTATCAAATGGAAGTTAATTTATTTACTTAATTTCTCTATTAACAAAATAAGGAATAAAAAATTTTTTTTAAAGATATTTTTCGAATAAGATACGTATTATTTTTTAAAAAGAATAATTTTTAAAAGAGTTTCCATTCTTGTTTTATCAGTTCCAATCCTAATTCATACAAAAGCCCAAAATTTCTTCTAAAAAGACCAATTCTATACCGATTCCCATTATCAGTAGCTGATCTAAATTTAGAACTTTTGTTATGGTTCTCTTCAGAATCTGTTGTGTTAAGCTTCAGCTATATCATCTATTTTAGATTTTCATTACGGATTCGAAATTCTACGTTGAAAGCGAAGACACAGAACTAAAATAAATCTCAAGTTCCTTATCTAAATTCATCAATCGTCTTCCTAATTTTTGTTTAAATTGTCGCATTTAATGTATATGCTATTACAATTCTTTTTTTCAAAAATTATTTAACACTATCGAATATCTTGATCGAACTCGATACCTATTTGCGTTATTCTCTATTCGTGAATAACGTAATAAATTATGTGATTTTATTTATGCATTATTTTGTAATATATTTTAATTTTCTATTTTCCTCCACAAACTCTTTGTTTATGATGTAAAAATGTTAAAAATATTTTCTACATTTAACCCAGATTTGGTAAAGTTTGATAGAGATGTTTTACTGCTACTGAAAAATTTCAAAGTTTAAGTTTATTCCATTCCTATTTAAAAAGAATCGGAAACGTAAAATCAATTAAGAACGTTATTTTGATTCTTTCTATATAAAATTGTTTTAGGGGTTTAAAGAGATATAAGAAAAATTTATCTAATTTCTAGCAAGTTATATTTACTTATTTTGATATTTAAGAGATAAGCAATTATATATTGTGTCAAAGATTTTATCAGAAGAAACAAAAGTGGGGTCAGTGACCGTTAGATCTTCCTTTTTTTTCTTATAAATCTATGCAATGAGTTATAGTAGGCGCGATAGCTTAGTGATTATGGTCAAGAGCTCGTGACCAGCGTGGCGAGGCTCAAACATCCTCCCATTGATGTGATGTGGTAGTTTGGAGGGATGCCTGTTCTAATGTAGTCCTCATCACTTGACCATGGTTCAAAATTACGAGGACAGTTGACAATAACCGTTGTGTTGCTTCATAGCGAGACGTTAATAAGCTCGCAAGGAATAATAATAAAACTTATTACATCATTTTGAAAAACTCTAATTGCAATGTTGTTCTAGACAAGTGGCGTGAGTGAGTGAGTGAATATTAACGTCGCACTGTTTAGCTCACGAGGCTTTGGCGACGGACCGTAATTTTGAACCATGGTCAAGTGACGTGGACGACACCTGAGCTGCCCCCCTCTAACTACCACACCACGCCAACGGGAGGACGTTTCAGCTCTCGACAGATTTAACGTGCATCGCTGTTCTACCGGCGGTCTTCGGTACTGGGCTCGAACTCATGACATGCATGCCATGATCCTATGCCGTGACCACTGGGCTACCGCAGCCCTCCTAGACAAGTGGCAGTTGCATTGCTAAACTATTTTTTAAAAATAAAATTTGCCTTTTTTTGTTACAGTTAAAACAAATTATTATTTTTGCATAAAACGAACAACTTATTATGTTATTTTTTAAATGATGTGAAAAGGGTAAAAAATATTATTTAATCGTATTTTTACAAAGATAATTCATATTAGTTCAATTGATTCATCTCATTTGTAATTTTAACTGAAGCAAGTGCCTGCTCTCAACTCATGCAGTAAGTTTGTTTTCCTAGAAAGGGTCAGTAAACTTAGAAATGGGAATCAAGGTATCCTTTGAGTAAAAAACAGTTAAAAACTCCTTGTATATGGGGTCAATATACAATTTAAAATAGATGGTCTATTTTGGCTGTTAAATACTTAATATATATAAGGTAGTACAATCGGGGACATCTTAAGACTCTTTGAGGTCCTGGGCCTAGAGAAACCTTTAGACTTTTGAGGCCCTGGGCCCCTATGCAAAAGTAGGCCCTTTCTGAGATCTTTAAAAGTGGACAGTATATATATAGAATGTCATATACTCGTTCCAACGGTAATTTTAAACAAATAAATGCGCATGACTCACAATCTTAAAAACCTAGACATTAACAGGCTCTACCAATATTGACTAAATGAGTTGAATAATTGCTCATGGTATTTGACCAGTGATACTCAACATGCGGCCCATCGATCTTTGCTGAGTGGCCCGGTAATAGTCCATTTCACTAAGAAATTAATTCACTTATTGGGAGAACAATGTACTAAAAATTTAGCGGGAAATTCTATCAATAAGCAATTAAATCTATCAATTTTGCTATCAATTTTCTTTTTTTATAGTAGAATGTAAGGAAAATGCTTGGTTATGGATGAAAGAAAAGCGAAAATATCATGAAACTCAGTAAAAAAAGGCATAAAAGTAAATACTTTTTTAATGTGTTTTTGATAGAATGATTAATATAGTATTAAAATAAAAGCCAATAATGAGTTCGAATATTTTAATCAATTTTGCTTTGGTCTTATAGAATGTTTTTCCATTACCCTCATGCTGCGGCCTGCGTGAAATACATGTCAAGCGTGTGTGGCCCGCTTGAAATATCTATTATGTGTATGTGGCCCAGCGGAAAAAAGGCTTAGTATCCCTGTATTTGATCTAAGCCTAGGCATATATATATAGACAACGACAGTAGCTTATAAAGGAATTTTTCAAGGGGGGGTCCGGGGTCGAAAGTTCACCATTCTTGTATCATGCTCCTTTTGATTTTTGTTTTCGGAACAAAACACAGTAAACTAATTATTGAATAAATAATTAGCATTAATTAATAAAATTAATCATTAAAAACAAATACTTAATTAAATTTTATGTACTATATACTTAGAATTATAATCAATCGGAAAAAAATCAGGGCTTTTTGGGGTCTGGACCCCTTGTGCGCCACTGGACAACGATCATTATATAATAATATAGTCTTTCCACTTTCGTCAGTACACATACAATTTGAAATTCTCTGTTTTTCGAAGAATATGTACTGGAATATTTGACGATTAAAATTATCCGGATCATGATCTTATCAAGACAGAGTCGAGAACGAAACAAGCCCGAGGTGAGGGCCCTGGACTCGGGCCCAGTTAGCCCAGTTAAGTTTTATTAATTAATGCTAATTATTGAATAAATAATTAGCATTAATTAATAAAATTAATCATTAAAAACAAATACTTAATTAAATTTTATGTACTATATACTTAGAATTATAATCAATCGGAAAAATCAGGGCTTTGGGGTCGAACCCCCCCCTTTGTATTCCACTGGACAACGATCATTATATAATATATAGTCTTTCCACTTTCGTCAGTACACATACAATTTGAAATTCTCTGTTTTTCGGAGAATATGTACTGGAATATTTGACGATTAAAATTATCCGGATCATGATCTTATCAAGACAGAGTCGAGAACGAAACAAGCCCCGAGTGAGGCCCTGGACTCGGGCCCAGTTAGCCCAGGCCTTAAGACGTCCTTGAGTACAATTCATGTATATAGATATAGCTAAGATCCTGAATCTTCAATACATGTGCATGCAGGGCTTAGACCCCAACGGATGTGATAGTTTGACTTGATTTCCTGACAAGTAATATACTTAATTTACTTATCGATAATATGACTATGAGAACGTGCACCGTTTGCGGTTTAAAGTACTTATTGTAGAGATAAATTTTATCTCCATTTTGCATCCTTTCTTAAAAGGAAACGCCCTTGACTCATTGCACAATGCTTGAAGTCATCGAGTGATTATGACGCTTTGAGAAATAAAACGGTTGTCGAAAAAAAATTTCTTCTAAATTCGTCTCTGATCGATACTTGTCGATATCGATTACGTAATTGATTGGAGAACGAGGTGGTTGAATAATAATGCTTTTTTTTACCTTTAAATACAAAACTTCTTCAGCTTAAGGCGGCGTTCGAGGTGATATGATAAAAAACAGAACCAAAAATAGGAACGCATTTTATGATAGAAAATACTCAAAGATTAATATTATATTGGCTTCACACTATCGCTTAGAGAACAATTATACTCATTTGCTTATTTATAATTACTGTTATAATAAATATAATTAGCTCGTTAATAATTGTTATCATTTATATATGGATTAATCCATATTTTCTGGTGTAAGATGTGTTCCACATGATGTCTTCTACTTTGAGTGAGAACCAGACTTTACGTTTTAAGGAAAAAATTGGCATTTTTGGAATGCTTTTAACTTTGCTGTATAATAAATAGTATATGTTTTTACAATGTGTCACAAATGTATAAAAAAACTGAAACATCTATTTTCCTAAATGTGTTCTAAATTTTTAGTCTCTTTGAAATTAGGCAAATACATCTCAGGCAAGTACAATACCAACTTCATTTTTCGGAGCAAATGTTATATAATAATATTGTTCATAAAATTTTATGTTCTTTTAAAATTTAAAAAAGAATCAACTAAAATAAAGCAACTCAATGTAATGTAGCATTTAGTTGCATCAGAAAAATATCTATTTAAAGGGCTTGGCTGCATTTATAACGATAATATGTAATCAGTCACATAAAAAGGTTGAGGGGGAGGGGTTACTCTAAAGTCCAAATATTCTTAAAGTTTCTAGAAATTCTTCTTTGGCGTTTTAATAAATAATATTGGAAGGATTTTTGACATCTGATATTGCTGACAGATTATTGCGAATTTTTCTAGTATGCTTTTAAAATACATACACAGAATTAATAAAAAACTGTATTGTAGTACTATTATTAGAAAACTATCAACGCATTACTTTTTTCTTGGGTATCTAATAATAAATCGAATATTTATTTATTTCATTACTTTCAATAATAAAAATTGTGTTTACACTACATTATACAAAGTATGTGCAATGACACTGGATAAAAATTAATGTTATGTAAGCTTAGTTTTGAAAATATTTATTAAAACATAGGATTGTTTACATAAAATATATTAATCAATTAATAATAAAAGGGAAGTTTTTATTATATTATTCATTAAAATATAAAATTAAAACATACTAATGGCTTAAAATTATCAATAATTAAGTGCAAAGGCTATAAATTGCATATAAATGTAATCAGTGAGCTAATTTGTTATGTAACAGGATACCTCAAAACTATGTGTTGCCAATTTGTCTATGAACTTTGTGAAGACCATTAAAAATTAGTACCGCAACAATATTAAGGAAGTTTCATTTTTAAATAATATTTTTTTCTTAATTTTCGATATAATTAACACACACACACACACACACACACACACACACACACACACACACACACACACACACACACACACACACACACACACACACACACACACACACACACACACACACACACACACACACACACACACACACACACACACACACACACACAAAACACACACACACACACACACACACACACACACACACACACACACACATTTTGTTCAACAAAATTCTTTCCCTTACTCCACAGCTATTTGATCTGATTCAATATTTTTTTTTTTTACCCCAAGGTCGGTTAAATAAAAAATAAAAATTAAAAAACTTTTTTCGGCGTTGCATCCCGATAAAAAGGAATCAGATAATTTTACGTCACATTATTTATTTTTGTCTTGCTTCTGGTCTGTGAAATACGAAGGAATAGGAAATGGAATGTATTGTCTCATTTCGTTGAACCTTGAATACTCATACCACCGCAAATTTGAAATTTTTTAAATCAGGATTGTAGTCAATTTTTTTTATAATTTTCCAATCTGTTTTAAAAATTTTTCTTTTCATGAAAAATTTAAATATTTTGTAAAGTTCTTGAAAAATTTTCCCCTAAAAAGTTAACCAGAAGGCGTAGCCCCCCCCTTAAGTCTTAATTGGGGGGTTTCAACCCGGGACGGATCCGAAAACCGAAAAAGGGTAAAAACACTTTTTTTTTTTGGAACGAAAACCGTAATTTAACCAAAAAAATATCTGTTTATTTCGGTTTTCGATATCTCTTCACCTTTTTTGTTACTGTAAACAACTTATCAATATTTTCTAATTTAACATTAACCATATAATTATCATCATTACATATACATTTGTAGCGGGTCTATCCGTGTTCTTCCAACTAATAGTCCTCTTGGGGAATAATGAGTCTAAAAATTATTCTACTGAAAACTTTCCTTCTCCGAAGAAGATGTGATTATGCAAATTAAGACTTGTATATAAATATTAAATTTTCGAGTTAGAAAGAGAGAGAGAGGTTAGTCTGTAAAAGAATAGCTGTGATTGATTAATGTAAAGCTCGGCGAGAGCACTTCGTAGCTTATTCGATTAATATTAAGATGAACGATTTGGTCAATTAAGTGTTAAATTAGATTAGGTCGATTTGAACTAGAAGGTGTATTCCCTGGACGTAAGTGATCCTATTTATTGTTAATTGTTCTAGTATCTCGTCTAGCTCGTTTTTGCTCACCATATTTATCAATTGGTGCATTTCTTTTCTCGGGTTGTCGAATTTGTGTTGTTTTTGATATTTGTTAATGAACAGTGTTTGTTTTGAATATCGTCGGCCTGATTTTCAGAATGCGTAACTCCACAAAGTAACTAAATTTGCTATAGAAGTGCTACGCGCCAAGCGCTGTACGGCGCGATTCCTTGCAACCATGCCAAACAGCGCTCGGCGAAAAAAATTCGAATTAAAATTGAATCCGAATTAAGCGAAAACTCGAATTAAAATCGTCTGAAATTAATAGGTTTGCCGCCACAAAAAAACCCCAAAAAAATTAATTCTAATATTCGTTATTCCATGACAACTACTACCACACAATTAAAATATCAAGATAATCATATCGTAATGTTATCACCCATCTTGACAAACATAAACAAGAACTTGGCGCGTAGCACTCCTAAATCAAATTAGCACCCCAGAAGGAGTTACGCCTTCTGATAATTAGACTGACGATATGTCTAATCTTCCTTCCGACCCTCTCACACTAATGGATGGCACGGGCAGATCCATTACACATTGCTTCTCGAAGGTTTCAAGATTGAAACTCATTCTTCGAGACAACAGAAGTAGTCTCGATGAAACCCCGTTAGAAGATATATGAATAATAAGAGGCAATTTTTGTATGTTCAATAAATAAATAAACGTTTTTCTTACATAATTATTGCAAGGCCAAAATGCACGATGTGAGCAGCAAATTTCAATCGACGAGAGTATATATAATCGACATTATCATGTACATAGTTGTCAAATGCGATTTTGATAATGGATAACCATGCCAATGCTCGCCGTTCTCAGCTAACTGCTTGTATAGTGCATGCTGGTTAATTGTTTCAATTCAAATAATGCGACAATTAAAAAAAGAATAAACGTCTAAATTTTAAGGTGATAGAATTATATTTTATATTTTTGTTTAAGATAGAATTATATTTTTATAGTTCAAATAATAATATACATAAACTAAAATTATTCATTCGGATCTGAACCGAAAACCGTTATTTTGGGCGGAACGAGAACTCTGGAATGGAAACGATACAATTTGTTTTAAGTTGGCCTGGAACGAAAACCGAAACGAAAAAATTATGGTTCGAAGTACTGGTCTTAATTGGATAAACTGATTAACGTTGTATTTTGGTGTTACACGCCGGCTGTTGGGGACACACTTTGTAATTTTAAATCAAGGTCAAATGACAATGACGATCCATGAAGCTGACATTCCATTATTCAAACTTCCTTAGCACACCAATGTAAAGCCAACGAGCCTCGACAGATCTAACGTCCATCGCTCGTGCTCGACACGTGTATAAGGCGAGTGGAATCAGGAATCAATTCCCCAGCACGACAAAAGCAATGTAGACCACCAATCCACGACCATGATCATTCGGCTTCCGCTGCCATATTTTTTGTAATAATTCAGTACGTAAATAATGAGAACTATTGCATTTACCCCTTAAGTCCTTACGGCACAATGAGAGAGCATTATGAAAATAAGAAGGCATTTCGAGTGCTCTCTGTATCTGCAGACCAATTTTCAAAATTACAAGCCCTGCCAGCCATTTGTGTACAAGGTTTATCAAGATTCTATTATCAAAATCAAAGCACTCACGAGATCTCCCTTTCAAATAAGTGACCCTTACTGATAAAAGCATACACTTATCTTCAAGTACTAGACAAATAGTCACGATCACGAAATCGGGGCTGGTGAGTCATGAGTTCGAGTCTTGGTTCCGCTGAAGACCCATCAGCCTCAGTAGTTTAACGGTCAAGGTCACAGGTTCGTGGCTGGCATGTCATGAGTTCTATCCTAGTATTCCTGAAGATACCCGCCTTGTAGAGGGGGCCTGTGCATGTTAAACTGTCGAGGCTCAAACGTCCTCTCGTTGGTGTGGTAGCTAGAAAATGGGGGTGCCAGCGCAGGTGTCCTTCTCGTTACTCGACCATGGCTCAAATTTACGAGGTCTGTTGCCAATAAGCCTCTAGTAGCTTTATAGGGTGACGTTAATTTTGCTCACACACTTACTCTACTGAAAAACCGCTTGTACAGGGGTTGATACACGTTAAATATTTCGAGGCAAGGTTTTCACGTTGTAGTGGAGTGGAAGTTTTGGAGAGAGTTTACCAACTCAGTCGTCATCATCGTCGCTTGCCCAAGGCTCAAATGTGTGAGGTTCGTCACCAATTGACCTCGTGTTGCTTTAGAGCAGCGATACTCAACTTGCGGCCCGTGGACCGCATTTGGCCCACCAAGCCTTTTTAAGTGGCCCAGTCATGGCCCACTGTTCTGAGAAATTTACTTATTTAAGAACTTTGCGTCATAAATTTGGTGGGAAATTGTCAAGAAATCAGATATATCAATTTTGCTTTTTCCTGTCGGTGACGTACGGGTATGAATTGATATCCCTTTTCAATTTGGAACGGTTATGGTTAGTGATAACAGACAACAGTGGAGTAGCGACTATTTTATGGGTAGAACTAAGTTTTAGCTGTCTTTCATATATTGCAAGCAAAAAACATTCAAAGAAAATATATCGTTTCAAGATGATTGGGAGTTAGACTATTTTGTAGTGAAAAACAAACATGGATTAGTAACTGTTTGATTTGTCACGAAAGTGTTCTTTTTAAAAAATACCAATAAACAGGAATCCCTCAATGACACTTTTCCTCGAAGATCTCTTTCAAGAGACGATAAATAGGCTTTCTTGAATAATCTTTGCAACAGCAACAAAATCTTTGGTCAGTGGTAATATCACAGTGGTAACAAAGACATCCTATGAAGTTTGTTATATTATTGGTAATCATATGAAACCGTTTACTGGTGCAGAAATTGTGAAGAAATGTTTCTTAAATGTTTCTAATTTAGTGTTAATGACAAAAATAAAAAATATGAAAAAAAATTAAAAAATGTAAAACAGGAGTTATATAATATTTTGATCAATTTTCCACATTTTAAATTTCCAATGTTATCTTGGTCTTAAAGAGTTTCTTCCCCCCTCCCCGTCCTCCATTTATCCTCATGTTGCGTCCTGCGTGAAGCAGCTGATATATGTAAGCGGCCCAGCAGAAAAAAAGGTTGAGTACCCCTGCTTTAGAGTGTGACGTTAATGAAAAATCAAATTTAATCTTCGTACTTGATGAAGCGCCTATTTGCTTTACTCTAACTATAGTGGAGGGATGTCGTTATGCAATGTAAAATACCGTATATGTAAAAATAAAATAAAATTAGCTCCTGTTGTTAAATTTCACTTTTAGCCAAATTGCATTATTTTCTGCTGCATAAATGTAACTAAATCAGCATTCATTAAAATCCGATTTTTTATTTGAATATTTCATTTTCAGAATGAAAAGAACAACGATGAAAAAAGATGCATATAGTTCATACTTTTAGATATAGTTCATTGAATCTATAAGTATGCGCACAACAGCACTTAAAAAATAATTTCATTTAAAATTATTTGTACTTAAAGGTTCTCAAACTCTTTTAATGAAGATAATATTTATATATATATATATAAATGTGTGTTAACGAGAATGTAAAACATCAATCTAAACAAAGACGACACCTTTGAAGTAATAATTTTTGCTACGCATAACGAAACCGAATGGGATATAATATTTTGTGTAGTTCTTAAGGTATCCGACTACGTTCGGAACCGTGATTTTAAAAAGGCACATAAATGGATAATTTTCATGAGATTTAGGGTCACTTTGATTAGAATACATGCATAAAATGGTTTTAATAACATTTTTTGGCAAAAAAAAATTATTTAAATACAATATTTTGGTAAAAAATTAACTTAGAATAACCTTTTTAAAAAATGTTCTCCTTTTTGGAAAAATTTTTTATTATTTTAAAATATTTTGTTTATATAGCTTGACCTTATACAAAAAGTCTAAAAAGATTTTTAAAAAATTACATTATTTTCAGATTTAAAAACCATTTAAAAATGATTATGGGTTTTTTTTTAAAAATTTTCCCCTTTGTTGTCGTAAAAAGGATGAACCCACTTCTGTTATATATCAAAATTCTATTGGCCCGAGGGGGGCCTGTTATATACAGGAAAATAATTTTTAAAATAGAAGCATTTTTCACAAAAAAAAAAATTTTTTGAAAATTTACAAAAATTGTATTTTAATATTTTTTTAATATATTTTAAAACAATTTATAATCATTTTCAATCTAAGTGACACTAAATATAAAATATTATCCTTTTTAGCTTTTGAAAACAGGGTTTCCCGAATGTAGTCGGATCCTTAATTTTTGATTTTATTTTAATTTGTGTCAGAGAAGAGTATAACAGAAGGCTTTGAGAAAGAGACGAGTCTTTTTGAGCCTTGTGTACGCAAGTAAACATTATTAGATTTAAAAAAGAAAACCACTTCTTGCTCTAATATGTAGTTCTTTGTTAGCCACAACAAAATCTGTGATGCAGGTGAATTTCGAAAACTCTATCCCTTGCTCTAACCCCTGAACTGGTCGCGAGCGCACAAAAATAGTTTCGTTGTGGGGGCACTGATATTTCCTTCTTTCTATCTTTGTGTGTGTGATTTGCATATATTTTAAATTCTTAATAGTGTGATTATAAGTGCTAGTGTTTTTAAGACATGCAATTTGGTACAGAAATGCTTCTCATTCTGGATTTTCTTTGAAGGTGGGGATTTTTTATTAAGGTATGAACGTTGAAAATGATTTTGCAAAAGGTATAAATGGATAATATTTATATATTTAGGTCATTTTGAAAAAAATGATAAAAATTTTTTAAAATTTTCCCCAAAAATTTTTTAAATACAAAATATTTTGAAAAAAATGGGCTGAAGACCCATTTTAAAAATATTTTTTTTGAAAAAAGATTTAAAAAAAAGTATATTCAGGTTGTCCCCGATAATAAATTTTAAAAAATATAGTTAAAATGGGTTTATTTTTATTCACACAACAAAAAAAAAAAAAACACCAAAAACACAAAACCCCAAAAAAAAACAACAAAAACAACAACCAAACAAAACACACACAAACACACAAAAATTATTATTTTAGAAGCATTTTCAAAAAAGAAAAAATTTTGAAAAAAGGTTTTCTAATTTAAATTTTTTTCCCAAAAAATTTTGTTTTAAATAATTTTTGTCAAAATGTTTTTAAAACAATTTTATACGTGTATTTTAATCTGTAACTAAATATCATAAAAATTATCCATTTATGTTTTTTTAAAACCCGGTTTCCCAAGGTTCGGATGCCTTAAAGGCGGAATTCAGATTGTTGAAAAGATTAAAATAACAGGAGGGAAAATAATTTTGATGCTTGAGAAGAAATGAAAATGGAAAGATAAACCTAAAAAAGCCGATATTATCATTGTCTCCGTTGCAATGTGAGACTTAGTATTAGACCATGCTTCAAATTGGGCGTGCATATATGTATACGCGTACACACAAAATCCTCAATCGTTTGAAAATGAAATTTCTTGTTAAGTATGAGAGAGAAATTCTTGTAAGATATTTGAAACATTCTTCATAGCATGCAGAAGTGTACTTATAAAAAGCAAACATTTAGGAGTTTTTGTTTTCCCCCAATTATAAAACAATATATATATATGAAAACTTTAAAATTGAAAATTAAAATAAAATTCTTCCCTTTTTATTCTTTAAATTTTGCCTAGTTTATAAAAAAAGTGGGTTTTTTGGGAAAATTTTAGGCAAAAAAAATTGACTATTTTAGGGGTTAAAAGGCCTATCTAGCAGGACATCTCGAACCTCTTGGAATACGAAATAGTGTATATTTATGATTATAAATTATGATGTTTAACTGAGACAGTAGACTTTACATAGGAAATACTACTTTTTTTGTTTTAAAATATCCTCTCGAGAATATATATACAATGCCAAGTATACTTCAATAACATTCTTCCATATTAGTTTTCATAAGAATTTGTCTGGTAAATCGCAGTTTTATCTCTTAACCGGCGAATGGGCAAACATGGTTCAGCCACCACCTGCCGCGAATCCCAACTCGAAGGAGCACGTGCTAATTTAAAAACGCAATAAAAATAACTGTTCTAAACAGAGCACGATATCAAATCCTTTAAGGCGATTGAAAGTACTTCAGCTGTGCTTATTCTTTACGGTTAGCAAATCTATTGGTTGATATTGATTCTTTGTTTGAAATCCCTTTTCGAAATGTAAATGGATTCGCTGTTATCATTATTTCTTAAGAAATATAATGTTTTAGGGTTACCAGTGTCGTTTTTATTACAGTTAAATGTTCGGTCATCAGTGTGATATTTTTTCAAAATATGTTTCTTTTATACAATGTTTTTATGTCGTTTGTTAGTTCAGATGGCATGATAAACTAAAGGGGAAGATGTTGTTTTGTTATACATTATGTAAGAGATTTTATAATTTAACTGTGTTATATATATATATATATAATATATACGTGTGCAACGTAATCTCTGTTACGGAAATTACCCTTCTGTTTTAAATCTCTTTTATTGCAAGAACAATTTTGTCTATTTACACGTGTTATGTTACTATTTTATACAATTTTCAGGTTAAAAGCTATTTTTATTTGAATTACTTATGATACTAATTGGGGATTTTTCAGTTAAGCTATTTCTTATTAAAATTCAAATTGCAGAGTATTTTAATATTTAAAAAATCTGGAATTTTATGAAATAATATTTAGTTTTAAAACTCACTTTTGGTAACTTCTGGGTATTTTTAGTTGGGTATTTTTTTTGTAATTGAATCAATTATGGTACTAATAGTTTTGAAGTTAAACTATTTCTTATTAAAATTCAAATTACAGAGTATTTTCATTAAAAAAAACTGGCATTTTATAAAATAATGTTCGTTTTGGGGAAACTAACTTTGGTAACTTCTGAGTATTTTTAGTTGGTCTTCTTGGTTAATTTTTAATTGAATTCATTATGGTACTAAGTAATGGTTTTGCCAATAAACTATTTTTTATTAAAGCTCAAATTACAAAGATTTTTAATTTTTAAAAATCTGGCATTTTATGAAATGATGATCAGTTTTTAAAAACTTTAAATTGGGCTTCTATGTTTTGTTCTAAATTGAGAAAGAGCTATTAGTGTGGTTTCTTACTCATTCTAATTTTTAAAACTCTCCAAATTTCAATATTAAATCATTTAAAAATAATTTAAAAAAAAAGTAAAAAAATTATAGATAAAAAAAGTACTTGAGCCATTTATTGCTTTTTAAGTTTTTTTTTTCCTGTATTCAAAATTAACTAGTTGACAAATACACAATATTTTTAATTCAAACATTATTGATAAAAATATCATAAACATTACTTCATAAGAAAGAAATTAATTTAAATCTGCTCTCAGTATTTAAAGCAAAATTCAAGAAATTATTCACGTTCTTCAACTTAAGTTAAGATTAAAAGCTTCTTCCCTATGTTAAAAGCTTTATCTTTTTACAATTCAAATGTGCAAATAACAAATACTTGTTAAATATAAAATATATATTTAACACAAGTAATATAAGAATTTTTTTTAAGTCAATTTCTACTTAGATCAAAGAAAAATTTTATTTTAACTACTCTTTATTAAATAGTTACAATTAATATAAATATGTATATACATATGACGGAATCACAACATTAAGTGGTCATTAATTTTTATTAATTATCATTAAAGTTTCGTATTGTCATCCAAAGTAATCGTGTATATAAAGTTTCAGTTCAACTGAATGCTTTAAAACGTGAGAAAAAAGCCTTTTCAAGTTTTGACGCAAGTCGCCAAAAGGGTCGCTAAGTCGCCAACGTGGCTGTGTATTTGTAATTCTTTAAGTAATTGGTTTTAATCAATTTTTATTAACTATAATTAAATTATTGTATTGTCATCTAAAAAAATCATATATATATAAAATTTCAGCTCAACTGAGCGCTTTAAAATGTATTTTATTAACGAATCTATTAACGATTTTATTAACGATGTATTTTATTAATTCCACCAAGATAAATAAATAAATATGTAGAGAGTGTGAGTTAATAGTAGGAATTGAATAAAAAATACGAACTAATGTTACACATTTTTTTAAAGAAGGACTGAAGTTCATAAATCTACCTGCAAATTATCAAGGGCACTTTCATTAAACTACTTTGCTACTGTATATGAAGCACAGTTAGAGAGCTTTTTAATATGTTGTATTTTATCCAGAAGGCTAGATATCATCAGACTTCTGTTGTACTGAAGAAAGTTGTCCTTTGAAAGTCATCTCTTTGTCCAACACATTAAGAAATTCTATAAATATTTTGAAGAGATTGCAATAATATTATTTTCATCGATTTATTGTTTGGAGTCCATCTTAAATCTTAGACGTTGTGGGGGAAAACGTCGTGTTTTTACGCTTCGGTGACGTTTTTAATTGTTTTCTTTCCTTTCGCCAGCTAAATTGTTTGGAGGAAAGGTCGAGTTAAGCCAAGCGTGCGTTGTCATGACGTGCGGCGAAACTTATATCTCATGATCGTATATTTATTAGATAATCATGCGTGCGAATTAACCTGGTGACTTCTCAAACAACCTTTGCGTTAGAGCGGATAGAAATGAAAGATTATTTCCTTATAGACGTTCGACATACAGATAGATTTAAATGTACATCACATGAATATTTTATTTTCCAGTTTTACAAATTTTGTAGTATGTTTAGTTACATTGAACTTAACCCGTTAGAGAGTTAGCCATTTTGTATGTTAAAAATGCTATATGGTTATTAATTCTGTGTGTGTGTGGATGCTTTCTCTTAATTTTCTGAAAAACAAGTTTCATATGGATTTCGTGAAATGAAACCACTCCGTAAAAGCGAATTTTCAATTGCTGTTCTTGATAGTTTTCATATACCTATTATAAATTTTGCTTTGCATTCTAATTGTAGTATTCTGGGATAATGGCAATGCATACAGTGTACCAAAAAATTATAGAGCTGTAGATTATTGTAATTCTGTTGTTTAAACGAAAATAGGATGAGTGTAGCTCTCAGAAAACTGGCTATAATTAGATCTTGGAAAATAGATATGTTTCAGGTAAAATGAGAGAGTGTATTCAATTATGTTTTAACTTTTAAAAAAAACTATTTATTTATATAAAAATATCTATTATCTTTTTGAATTCGAAAGAATAATGTTAATTTAATGGAACTCACATTTTTTATTCCTGAAATACAGACTAAATACAATTATTTGAATGCAATATGCATTTTAAAGAATAGTAAGCGCCTGTTGATGTATTTTTCCTTCTATTTTTTCAAACATCTTTTGTATCTAGTGTAAGGGATTTTTCAGTGTAATTTCAAATATTTAAAAAATATTTACGGCCTGGGATTCTACAGGAAAACTGGTAGAAGTTTTAAGAGTGGGTTGCCAAATCAGAAGTCGCAATCTTTACTCGACCGTGATTCAAAATTAAGAGGTCCACCTCCAATAGCCGCCATGTTTGTTTGAAATGCGACATTAATGCAATCAATTAATCATCCAATAGGAAAACAGGTATAAAATTATAATCACGAATGCAAGAACTCCCTAGTTTAGCATTCTGTCAAATCAATTTACTTTTTGTATTTCGATAATTTGAAAGATTAGATCTGCAAATGAATCATTTCTCAATAGTGGAAAAAGCACGAAATAAATACACGTGGGAAATTACCCCCAGGGTGCCTTTCTCCTGGATTATTTGCGTGAGCTAGAGGTGTAGGATTTGCGAAAGAACTAGAAGATTCCATTGATCTTAATTTGTCTTTATTAAGACCTTCAAACTTAAGCTTCTAACATATTAGGTAATAATAATATATGCAAGAGAATCTATGATGACAAAACACACAATATCAATGATACCGAACTAACGTAACTCGGACCACTATCAATATATAACTCGCCTAATCTCAATTCCAATAATATCACGTCCTAATATTAAATAGTCAATCCTACCTTGATCCGATCGCCGATCTAATCATAAGGGAGTTGCGTCTTTACTCGAATGCAATGGTATGCACCTTGACCTAATGGCTCTATCTTCGGAATAACCTCTGTTGGCTGTCACTTCACAGTCGTATCACTTTCTATCATAACATTCCCCAAATTGCCATCTCACTTACTGAAACTTTTGATATTTAAAAGCTATCTAATTTGCATTTTATATTCACGTTTCACTTCTTGGGTTTTGGTTGGAAAAGAGTTGCCATTAATTCTGGCCCCAAAAGAACCCAAAGGACATATTAATGAAAAGACGTATGAGCCAGTCACACACGGATTCAAAATGAACGATTTACGAGAGCTTTATAGTCAATTACAATCGACATGCTAAGGTGTTTTCCCCTGAATTATTTTGTTAAAACTCTAAATCCATGATATGAGATTTCTTGACAATAGTACTCTGATCGAACACATAAATAAATGAAATGATTTAAAACGGTTCTTCAATTGTTAAAAATACTTATGTAGTACAAACTGTTTCTCTGCAAGAAACGATAGCGATTATCTCAATAATTTCTCAATAGTTCCTCAGTTATTATTTTTTAATATAAAGTAATTTTTTATTTTTTACTGTAAAATACGTTTAAAAAATAAATAAAGAATTTGAGTTCTTTTTACATATTTCAAATTAAGCTAAAACATCCATAATCAAAGTAAAAACTGAAGGATATTGATTTAAAAGCATAGAATGAATTATTTTTGCAATTGAAATAGATGTTTAAATTTTAGGATTGTAAAATTTATGTGTTACAAAGAAAGAAACAAAAATAAAAATCTCAATGTGCCGCATGATTATTCACTTTCAACAATGAAAGGCTATGGTAGATTTAGATAAGACTAAAGGCTTTTTGTTTGTCAAGCCTTGACTCTATCAATGTCTCTAATGCGGAACGAGTGGGATAAATTAATACATAGAACACGTTTTTTAAAATTTTCACATGATGAGGAAAATTAATATGAATGACAATTCTCAATATCCTCCTTCAACCAAGGTTTAATCGGCTAATGTTAGCGGTGATGAGCTGTAATTAGGGTTTCTGATTTCCCGGGTTTTCCAAAAAATTTTCATTCCGAATACATCAAAACCCTAAAAAAATTTAAAAACAAGTTATTTTTAAGTAAAATCAATAATAATTATATAAAACAAGGATACATATAAATTCCAAAAGAATCCTAGCTGTAATGACTTTAAAATTGGCTTTTTATTCAAACAACATGTTTTAAAATATAAATTTTATCACATCTTTCCCTTTTTCTAAAATTCGTAGGGGCTTTGCTTATATGGTAATAGAATCATTGAGAAAAAACAATATATTTAAACCGATTTGAAAAAAATATATTGTTTTTTTCTTTTTGTTCTGTATGTATATTAATATCCAGTTCCCTTAGAAGAAAATATTAGGATTTTAAACTGCTGTCCTATATATAGTTGTTTATTCCAAAGTTTTTAAATGTTAAAAGGAGTTTTATAACGTAATATAAAAGAAAAATTTATTCACACACACACAATACACACATTTCATTGAACCATTTTTTAAAAACTTAGTATGAATATATGAAGATTTCATAACAATTTAGACTAGTATTTGGAAAAATAGATTCCTTTTATGAAGAGATTAAGTAGAAACACTCCACATAGTTTGCAAATAACCGATTCATCGAAGAGTTTTAGTTTCTAAAAATCATTATTTTTACTAATATTTGGTAAAAATCCAGCCGAAAAATTCGAAATTCTGAAATGAATGTTTCTGAATGCTTTACTCCGTCTTTAATCAATATAAAAAACTCCATCGCTAAAATTATTTTTACCATTTTTATATCATCAACATTGCTAAGAAATATCTTTCTTTTTAGTTTCTCTTTATGTTCCATTTGTAGAATAATACTGAATGTATGATCCACATCTGTGTGTGGTGCATTTAACCCTCTTGTACCAGAGTTTGAGGGTTTTGTTGAAGTTCAGAAGGATCTCAGGTGTTCGATTCTGGCAAAGTAAACTTTACAGTGAATTGGGTTTTCTGGAAGAAGAAATTTAGCCGACGAGGAAAATATACAGAATAAATAAAGAAAAATATATAAATTCAACATGGAATGTAAATTTTCAGATATTTTTAACTCGATCCTTCTGACCACAAATACTGAGGCGAGGGAAAAGAAATGGAAAAAAGGAAAACTATTTTTAATTTGAAGAATAATTCAGTTGCAGTCTTTTGTTATATATTCTGACAGGGTTAAAGTTTTTATGGCATTGAATAAAATTCGTTGCTCAGTCCTGGACTAAGTTCTAGAGCTGAAATTTGCTGTCGTTTATGCATTTCAAATGCTACTCACAAAACAAGTGAAAATAAAAACCTGAAAAATCTTTCAATTAAACTATAATCTACAACAGAATTCGTATATATGTTGTTTTTTCTTATTCTACCTGATTTCGATTGTGTCAGATTCAAGCCCACGAAATTCCTCATGGCAAGAGGCTAGATGTACGCCAGTAATTAGCCGTAGCTTTAAGCACCATTCAGGGACAGTACGATTTAGTTCAGTTCCACCACAATTTTGAGGGAGAACATCCTGGGGGGAGGCAGGGGCTTCTCACTTCTCATCTCCTTCCACCAGCCTCTTAAGAGGACTTGTGGCTCGACTGCTATTTAGAGTAACCCCCTGCCGCAAAGGCACCATACATTTACAAACATCCATGCCTTCTCCGGGATTCGAAGTCATAGTTGCTAACCACTATAGCGGATGGATGACGTTCGCATGTATTTCAACTAGTAAGGTCTGTATGTTGTTCTTGGACTAGTGATTATCTTAAGGTAACGGGACCACACAAAATGAGATGAAATGCATTATGGCTAAGTTATGTATTTGTTTCAATATGTATTGTAATTTAACAATAGAAGTAAAGATTGCATTGCTTGTAAAGATAATGCCCCTTCCTAACCACAAAATCCCTCTTCCCTTGCAATGAAAAATTTGTCTTCCACGAATTAAGTCCATGGCTAGGTTTCATGAGTAAGGATATAAAAACTCTTACCATATGTTTTTAAGAATGACGAAAGTTTTTATTTTCAAGTGCTCAAAGTATTTTTATGGAATTTTATCAGTATGAAAATTCTAAAAAAATATGTATACTTAGTTGCCTATATTAATGTATAATATCGTATCTTGACATGAACTCTATTCTTCCTTACCATGGTCTGCATCCTCAAGATTAACTTTTTGCAGTGTCATATATAGGGAGCTTGTTAACCCTTTTGTGGGGTTATTTATTTCTCTTTTGAATTTCTCGCTGTTTTTATGTTTTATAAACAATAGCATTTAAGGAAAAATATACAAATTAGCCGAACTTTACGTTTACATTTAAATTTTAGGGGTGGGGAGAATACTTCCCAAGGAACCATTCACCATCATAAAGAAAATTAAATTTAATGGTGATTATTTGCCATGAAAAGATGAGAAGCATGCTGCAATGCACAAGGGGATATCGCCTTCTGCCCACATGTAGCGGGTACTCTTTTCTTGTCCCTTTCTGCTACATTTCCTACATCGTCTACAGCTGGGAGCAATTTTTGGCATGATTTCCCCCACCGGCTAAGCGCACATCATCCGAAACTATGCACTTCTTTTCTTGGAAGTTAGCTGGACGTCCTTTCCTTTTTCTTGAGGAATATCTGTCTGCTTTTAGCTGACGAGCTAATGCTATACGGATTGTCAGCTGGTCTAAACTTCTGTTTCTTTTGTTCACTTTCCACAGTATGAAACTATTTATGATGGCAAGGCCAATAAGAAAATAAAAGATACGATGCCATCATTTTACAGATCTTCTTATTTGGTACCTTTCTTTTCCCTGATCGAAGCGATCAATCCCTCCCATGACATCTTTATATACAGAGACAGCTTTTGAATAAGATACTTCTTTAATACCATCTTTTGATTGTCCGATATTCAGACGTCATTATCGCTGGATTATGTGCAGTAAAACACAAAACTGAAGCGGGAATTAGTCTTCCCATCGTTATAATAGCAAGACCAATATATTATAAAGGGTTTTGCGCTTCCGAAAGGTTTACTTTGTAAAATCATGTAGATGGGAAGTAACCTTCCCAAGGCCCCGAAAGGGTTAATTTATTCCAAAAGTAAAATAATCTTGTCTTAAAACAAGCTAGAATAAAAACAATCACAAAATTGTAGCTTCTCTATGGTGTATAGATTGAATTTAACTATTCTTCCTATCTCTTATAACAGTCCTTTTGGTTATTTTCTTCAACTTGTTAAACCATCTTCTGCAGATTTTGAACTCTTAATTTTTCTATGTTGATGCAATCTTGAAGGCATTTTCATTGAAAAATTCAAACTTAAGCACAATTTTTGAAACATATTTCTTTTAATCTATTGCCATTAAACACACACAAGGTACAACAAACTTACATTTTCTTGTGGTATATATCAAAGAAAGGCAAAATATGCATTCTTTTGATTACACCCATTATCTTGTAATCTACCTAATATAATTTATTTGCAATCATGTGTATTGCTAAAATTTGATTTAATTATATTTACTCAACTCCTTTCTTTTCATTTGAAGCTACGTTTCAGTAATCGACGATGAAAATTCTGCAATGGGATTTTGAGATTTAAACAGTTTCGTAAAATTTAACAGGATGCGTATCTATTATTCCCCACAAGAATTTTAATTCGAAACGAAAAATTAATCCACAATTTATTAGCTAGCGAGATTGTTGACAAAGTAACTGTGGCCTGATTTTGTTGAGTGAGTTTGGCAGTTTTTAAAAGATTAGTCGGTTTAACTACTTTCTAACGTATAATTTTATAACCAGTTCTTTCAAATGACGAATGCAATTTATACTTAAACATCTTAGGAATACACTGTATTTAACATTACAATTTTGTATCTTTAGTTTAAAACCGAGTACAGTTGGTTTCGGTGCATATTAAAGAATCAAGAGGCAATTTTATTAGTTATGAGATACCGTATAATTTCGAGAATAAACTGAGAATTTTTGGAGCTTTTTTAAAGTTAAAGTGTGTAAAGGAGGCGGCCGGCTTATGTACGGATCCGCTAATCTCGGGGGAAAAACGCAGTTTTTTGGGAATGTTTGTTTCTAAACATTTTCCAATAATAATGGGTGAGCAATTTTAATCTCTCAGCGTTTGAGGAACTTTTATTCTAAAAGAACAAGAAAGTCACATAAATATTTCAAAATTAGTGTCAAAATCCGAGTTCCAAATAGTTTTTAAAATTTGCATTCCCTCATTGGGATGTCTGAATGCATATACTCATTATGCGCTGAATTTTTCTTTCAGACACGAAACATAGGTCAACGATCACTTGCCATATACAAAATCTTTTCCGGCTCATTTTGTAAATAAAAAAAATGTCACAAAAAGTTCGTCGAGCTTATATGGTGTACAAGATAACAAAAGAATCGAAAAAAAAAATGTGTTAGATTCAGATCTTTCGCGTCTTACTTTACAACAATTTAATTGGAAAATATTCCATTCATTTTACCGTCTTGGCAAAATTTTCTACCTTATGTTACACATATTTGGAAATTTGAATTTTTCAAATCTGCTGATATGCAAGTTTTAAATTTTGGGTAAATTTTTAAAGAAAAAACGCACTTTCAGCTTATAATCGGATATGTACGATAATATGTAATTATTAATTGAGTTTCCATTATGAGTTTGCAGCTAACGATTTATTTATCAACATAAAAAAACCCATTCTGGCTACGTATATAAACATAAAAAGGAGAGTAATTTAAAAAGGCCTAAAGCTACCCACAAACCATTGTTATTTCAAAACAAAAACCGAAAGATGCATTGAATCTTTTGTTTGACAAGCCGTTGAGCAACACTCTAGCGAACACGGGACTTTCACTCTTCGCGTTTTCATAGACTCGATGAAACAGACCCAGCAGACAGGTGACTTTGCCATCTATCTCATCTAGTTGTCAACGTCTCTTTGTGAGGCAAAAAAAAAGAACAATTGATTCAACTTTTTCATCCGGGAACAAATCGGAAGCTACCGCCATAAAGGAGGAAGCCGTGTTGAAAGACACTCAACTGTAGTTAGGCTTACAACACTAGAAGGGGCCAGGATACGGGAACATGTTTATGGACCAATTTTCCAGGTTCTTAACTTTCAAACAACTCCCTTTTTGAAAACAAGCACTCCACCCTCTGGGTTAATCGTCGATGTTTTTAAAAGGATTTCGTTCGGATATCGTTAGGTGAAGTAAAGTGGTAAATATGGGAATGGATATAATATCCGGGTATGTAGCAATTAATAGATACTTTTTTTTTGCGGATATGTAGGTTTTTAATGTTTGAGGTCTTGGGGTGTCCAGAACAAACAGGTGGAATATATTTGGTGAAAATGGAATAGAAATATGTTAACATGTTTCAAACATACAGCTGGATTATTGTTTGGACGAAAAAGTTTTATTGGTGTTCGATTAGTTTACATAAAACCTGATTAAATATATTTGAATTGACTTCTGTAAAAATATATAATAGAACTTCCTGTTTGAACATCTGATTGAGAACAAGAGTGAAAAATAAATTAGAAATGTAGGAAAATTTTTTCCCTAATAGAGTTTCGCTTTTAAGTTTATGAATACTTCTTTTAATCACCAAGAAAAATAAATGAAAATTAAAAATTATTAGAATATTGCTGTGGTGATAATAGTTTATAGCAAAGTATTTATAAAAAAATGCTGTAAGTACATTAGCATTGTAGATTTGATTTTTTTATTAACTCCACTCTTTCAAGCTACGCTAGGGTTATTGGTGACCAGAGGTGTATAGCTACCGCCATATTAGCCGTATCAATGATACGGGACCCTCCAAGCTTCAGGGGTCCTAAAATGTGTAAACAACCATCATAAAATATTAAGGGGGCCCAAAGGAATGTAGGTACAAGCACCATTCAGTCTTAGCTACACCAGTGATGGTGACGGACCTCATTGGTCACGGACCTTTGGTTGAACCTCAGTCAGGTGATGAGGGTCAGGTCGGTCAGGGACTACCTGAACTGGTCCCAACTCTTCAAATTTCAACACTACAGTAAAATGAAGGGTTTGAGCCTCAACATATTTAAAGGGCATCAGCCCTCCTACATACGGAGGCTCTACAGTAGAGCTACGACTCGAGCCCAAGTCTCGTTTATATGCCCATGTCTCGTTATTTCGCCTTAAAAATCACGGTTTTATATATAAGAAAATATTTTCTTTCTTTTCTTCTTAATATATTTCCCAGTTGTTTGAGCTGGACTATAGAGCTGTATAATTTATAATAAAAAATGAATTAAAAAACTTGGTAAAATGCATATTTTTCTGTTGCAAAGATTCACTAAAATTCATCTTTTTCACTTTCATTGTATCTAAGCGACCACACAAATCACTTTAGAACAGAGGTGGTCAACCCAAATGACCTCGCGGGCCACTTCGGCAGAACTTGACAATCCCGCGGGCCGCATATAAAAATATGTACCTTTATATTAGATTTGGATCCATTACAAACAATTGTTGGAGTGAAAATTTAAAACAGACTGATATATTATTATTGTTTTCATTGTTTTCCATGTATACAAACATAGATAGTATAACACAATAATAATAATGCAATGATTAAATAATGTTTAATTTATTTAATTAATGAGATATCGTGTTTCTCAACTCTTTCACTTAGTTTTTGCAAATCGATCTCAATGCATGTGTATTTGCGTATCGTAATTGATGTTGCAGATTTTCGTGCATTAAGTTTCAGCACGATTTATGTTTGATAAATTTCAAGTTAGGAAAAAAAAAGAGATTCACAGTAACAGAAGCAACGTGATAAAATAATAACAGTTATGGGATTTATTTTTTCAAAGAAAAAAACTCTTTAAACAAAAAATATTGTACAAAATAGTCGAATTTTGTAAAGTTGTAAAGAATCTCGAGGCCGCAAAATTATTCAAGGCGGGCCACATGCGGCCCCTGGGCCGTGGGTTGGACACCCCTTCTTTAGAATAATCACATTATCAAAAATAAATAATAAATAGTTACGAGTTTCGAATTTAAATGTTTTTCTATTTAAATAAGAGTATGTTTAGAGCTCTCTGTACGCCTTAGAAACTTTCATTTATTAACCACTGTTAATATTACATATACTTTTAACGCATTTAATTATTTCATATATTGCAGACAACAATAAATTCGAATGAAAAAATCTGATTTCCATCAGAGGTTTTACGCAGACGTTTTATCGTCTTTTAAAAAAAATTCCACAATGTCACCACTAAATTTCCATGTAAAATATGAGCGCACTGTGAAAGTTCCGTGACTTCGCATCCAGAAATGACGTCAACAACAACACAAAAAAAAAGTAGATACAATGAAAAAGAAAAGGAAGTGTAGAGTTTCCGATAGGCTCTCTTGCCATTGCGCAGAATCGTCCCGCAATCGAATTGAAGTTGCTGGGTGAAAGGACAGTTCGGCTAATTTTAGTGTAATTTTTCTCACAAGCCCTTATCGTACTTCCTATGCGGTTTTCGGAAACCAGCCCGGGCGCACCTCCTTTTCAAGGTCGAATCCTTTCAACCCGGATTTCTGCACAGTCGGGACAAAGGGTTAATTTTTATTTTTATATTATGTGCAGCTTTAATTTCCCTATTGCTTGTTATTGGATTAAATAATGAAGCGATGGTACAGTAAATAATACCTCTGTGTGTATTTTAGAACAGGCTTTCTAATAACTTTTTCCACTTACATTCCTTTTTGAATATTTTTGTCTTTACTGGATTGATCTTGACCGAGGTTCAAAATTACGAGCCCGTTGCCAATAGCCCTCGTGTTGCTTTATAGTGAAACGTTATTAAAACTCTCACTCGCTCATTCTCTCTAGTGAATTGAGTGCTTGTTAACCCTTAACTTTTCACAATTTTTAAAATTTCTATGAAAAAATTATATCAGCTAGTTCTCAAGTAATAATAAAAGGGAAAAATATGAAAAAGAAAAATTAAGTAGTTTTAAATTGAATTTCAGTCATTTTTTGTTCGTTTTCAGAAGTACATTCGCAGTATGTTAAAATTACAAAACTTTTTTTTTCATATGAGGGTTTTAAACATCGTAAAATTTTAAATTTCTTACCTGGTAATTTTTTCGTCAATAAATAAGAGGAAGCATAAAATATAATAAATTATTTTTTAAGCAAAAACAGTTTTGGGGCCAGAGATTTTATAATTTTGGATTTCGGGAAAAAATGTACTTCCATCTAGTGACAAAATTAGCATGTATTTCGTAGCAGTAATCTTTTTTTTCTCAGATAAGTGATTTGTAGGTAACTAAAAAAAATATTGAGTCCGTTAAGTTAAAATAAATCATATTTGAAAAATAAAAAGGTGGTAAGGGGTTAAAACAGCGTCACACTCTTAGAAGAAACGCAAAGGTTATTGGCGATATAATTTTGAACCACAGGCAAGCTCCCCCTCTCTAAATGGAAGGATGAGGGCTGATGCGCGATCTATTGCGGCACACGCTGGAAGGAGCCACTCGGTGGGTCTTGAATGGCACAAGGATTTGAACCAACGACTCGACAGAGACAAAGCTGGTCATGATGTGACCAGTAGGTTAGCCACTCTCTACCTTGAAAATAGAAGTATACAAAAATAATAAGTGCAAACAAAAAAATTAATTCTAAAGGATTTGCCCACTCTGATGCAGCACGAAGGCTATTGGTGACGGACTTCGTAATTAGAACCACTGGTTGGAGAACGACATCTGATCTGGCACCCTCCTTTCCAAATTTCCACACATCTAATCCTAAAGGAAGAAAAGTATTTGAAAATGAATTTTTGATACACATACAGACATAACTCTGTCATTTAAGTTTTATCCATTTTTATAATTATTGCTGGTGATGTCAATAATTCAATGGGCTTGATTCATGAAGTCACATGATAAAAACAAACACGTGTTTTCCATTGAATTCAAAACAAACATTAAACTAATTGTATTTGTTCTATTTGTTAAAATCAGATAAAATTTCAAATTTTTATTTGGTTAAAGATGTAAATGTTGGAAAAAATTTTTCAAAAAGATTTTTAAATTAAAAAAAAAAATCGTATTTTTTGCTTGTACTTTTTTAAAAAAAATGCATTTTGTATACATTGTCTTTTAAGAAAAGTTTATGCAAAAACAAAACTTTTGGGAACACCAGGCGGAACGATTAGTTGGAAACACAAGATAGTTTTTATAGTGTGACTATGATGTCACATGAGTTTTTGAATTGATTGGCTAGAATCACGTGGCTTTCACTATCATGTGACTATGACGTCACATGAATCAACTTCATTTGGGGAGTTATGAGAGGGCATATTTAATTTAGCATTAAAACTTGAATCGTTAGAAAATATTTGATACAACATGACGCGAACTTTTTTAAAATCCTTTTGCAGAGTTATAAAATTTTATAAAAAATGAGCTGTTTATTTATTATTTATTTTAATTTTTCTTTAGTGGTTTAAAATTAGGTTACAATCCAAACTTTTTGAGCCCTAATTTTAGAAGACGGTTGTCCAACTTATTAATCTTGATTAAGTATAATTAAGCAATTGATTCGTAACAGACTTTATATATTAATCAATATTAGATTGCTAATTCAGTATTTTTATTAATACGCTTAATTTTTTAAACGTTCTAAATACGTTTCTTTGTGAATTTGAGAAAGACTGAACGAAATGTTTGATCGTATTGCAAACTTAAAGTTTCTATTTAAATTCTAACACTTAATCGATTATAAAGCAAATCAAACACTAATTATAATTGAATAATTATTACTTAAATTTTTTTTACCACAGACACACAACTCCATCTCATCTGCAAAAGTCACCAAACGGAATTTTTTAATATTTGTCGCCATTTACCTCTAGAACTACCTCTAAAAATGTCCATTTAGAAAAAATCAGTGTTGAGGAAAAAATTGGCCATTTTGTAACGATTATATGGAATAAGTTGCAGATTGCTAGATCAAATTTTAAAATAAAAATAAAAATGTCTTTTATATCATTTATGGTGGATAAAAATAAGAGTACATTTTCAGTCATTCATTATCTGCAGCACTAGATAGGAGATACGAGTATAAAAGCAAAAATGAGTTTCATTGAAAAATAAAAACTTAACGTCATAAAAGAATCAAAAGCGTCACGTATGTATATTTCATCAATGTATTATTCACGGATGATTAGATGATCTAAAATGAGGACAATAAGAGAACATATTTTAGAGTTCTTCATATTATTTTAAACGCTATTTCTTCGAGATCTCATCCATATTTGTAATCTTTTAAATTTGTAATTTGTAAAATAACCTTTTTTTTGTATTACATAAAGAAATCTTCATCTTCAATGGCGTGGCACACAGCCCCAGGTCTTCTTAAAAATTTTCTTTAAGGCTCCTTTTCTTTGGCCATGGTCATTCAATTAGCTAATTTTAGGGTAGTGAAATCCCTTTCCAAGCAGTCAACACATTTGAGGTCGGGTCGACCTCTAGAAGAAAAAGAAATTTACTGCAAAATCCGGCGTAAAACGAGCACTTTTAACACAAAAAATAAGATAGAAATTTAAAGGTTGCTCGTTATACACCGGGTATAAAAAACGTTAGCTTTAAAAATAACAAAAGATGTGAGCATAAAAAAGCAAACAATTTTACTTCTACACTGATCGAAATACTGTTTATTTTAAAGAAAATGACATGCCTTATGAATTAAAAGAGTTGTAGTTCTAGAAGTAAACTATTTTTTTTTCAAAAGTCTGGGATAATACCTCGAAAAAATTACTTCAAAACATAAAAGCATTGCGCATGTATATTTCAGATTTTTTCGCAAAAAAGATGGTGCACGTTATACGGCGAATATTCCTAAAAATTAAAAAATGCAGCTTGAAAGTATAGGTGCGCGTTGTACGCCGGATTTTACGGTCTATTGTAAAGGTAGCCTTTTAAAATTTTTGAATAAAAACTCTTTTTTTTTAAAAAAGAATGTTATTTTTTTAGGTGGAAAATGTTTAAAAAGTTTATTTTTCTCAAAAAAACCCCCTTCTATGGATTTTTTACGTAATATACTACATACTTTTCATAGTACCATTTTATATATATTTTTAAAAAAATTAATAGCTTCAAATAATTGCAGCCTTTTTTTCCGCCAACAAATAGAATATTATTAGAAAATCTATAATTTGTTAGAAAAGGTGCATATATAAAAAATACATCAGAATTACTGTATTTATTATTTTATTTCGTTATCTTAGGAAATAATGATGATAAATAATTTATTTGATTAAACATAAACCGTACTAAGTATTCCAATTTTACGCTTGTTAACCATGAATAGTAATAATCACTCCAAGAGTAATCAATAACCGATGTTTCAGACGAGTCATGAGCAGGTATTTATAGAAAACCTAAAAAGAGGCACATTTTTTTTTTGAAGTTGATATTTCCAAGACAAAAAAACCATTAGATGCGCACATTGGAAAGCAAATTAATCCTGCATTGCAGATACACAAAGAACCGTTTTCCTTATCGAACACAAGCCCATCTTTTTTATCACAAGTCGCAATAAGAAAGAACAAGAGCTGTTTTTCCATCCCCCCATCATTCGCCCTTGCACTTATGCGATAGTGGCCACACTTCCGAGCCGGAACCCGATACAAAAATACAAAAAAACCAGAGGAGACAGAAAGAGAGAGAGAGGGAGAGAGAGAAAGAAAAAAAAATAAAAACCTAACTCCTAAAAATAAACAATAAGTCATAAAACTGGCCCTCCACCCCTAGAACACGATGACCACCAATGCGTAGTTCCTGACCATCCTGCAGCTGCATGAACACGTGGTGGCTGAAAAGTCCAAGATCTGTGTACCACCAACGGTACACTTTTGGACACCGCCAGAGACTTGTTTTTTTGCGGATATGATTGAACCTTGTTGGGCATTGGCACGCGATTTCAGGGTTCGATTCCGATCCAGAAATGTTGGCGACGGTTTTTCTGCCATTGTAATTATGTATCGAGTAAGTAACTGGTGTCTATCACGTTCTGTCACTGAAGCGAATGATAGCGTTTGTCGCGATTTTAAACTGGTTCGTTCGCGGCTGGGGTTTTGGGTTTTTGAAATGATAGATGTTGTAGACCGGAACTGCTGCATCAAAAGCACACGCGACAATCAATTTATATTACACTTTTTCATGATTATTGTACATTAGTCATTTTATTTGAGGCACATGTCAACTCTTATTTTCAGTTCGAGACTGAAATATCATTATTGTACGAATTTTAAAATCAGAAATTAATTCAAATACCGTCGATTCTAAGCCGCCATGAATTCTAAGCCACGCCCCCAATTTTCTACACGTTTTAGAGAAAAACTAAAAATTTTTGTAAAAGGTTCGCGTCGATATCCGATACTTAAGAAATGTTTTAAAAAATTTAATGAGTAATAATAAGAAGTAAATATATATATATATATATATAATTAATTTATTTTAAGAACATTAAAAACTTGCAAATACATACATGAGACTATATTTACTCTAACCGTTAGTATCATGTTTCGAAAATGATTCGACATTTCCATTGTCACAGCTGACTTCGAAATTGGTGCCGGCGTTGCCATTTTTCCACACCGTGTCGTCTTCATTGCCCCCTAAAATATTTATTATGCAACATTTTTTTAAAAAAAGAATATGTTATAGAAGGATGTAAAAGAATTATTAAAGGTGTTGAACCGCAAAATTTTATAATTTTGCTTACCCATCCTATATTTTTTCATCTATCATATTTTCTGTGGCCGCTGCTCTGTTTCTGCATATAAAATTGCCTCCCTTTTCATAGTTGTGTATATGCTCGTCGCCCCATTACCAATAGCTTTGATTTTGGTTATTAAAAAGGGGATACAAAAAAATTTCCCAAAAAACGGCAGACAAAAATTTTTTAGGATAGACTGAATACTGGAGATAAACTGCGGAATGGGATAAGTCTTCGATGCCAGTAGCCAGAATGGACGATTACATTTTTCCTTATGAAAGGGGTGGATACTCAATTTCCCCATCCAACAAATGTTTTTTCCTTCGTTTCCCCTCGTTTTAGCGCATTTAACACTGAAAAAATGGCGTGGCTTAGATTTGAGTAAATACGGTCGTTTATATATTAAACCAGCCGTTAACCATTCGCTTAGCTGGGTATTTCATAATAATGTATGACTAATAATGTATGAAATACTTTTACAACCCTCGCCTGTTGATTTAAAAAGAACAGGACTTAACTTTCCAAAACGAAACAATAGTCATAATTTCCCCGTAACTTCATCCCGATTTCCACAAACCTCGATCTTAGCAAATTTCTACTCACTACAAGAAATATGAGTGCCAGATTTCATGTCTGTGGAAGTAATAGTTCAAAAACGGGAATTTTTTTATGAATCAAACCCCACAGCCCCTTCCCCGAGTCGATTTTCGCAAAACTCGTTCATAGCGGATATCTACTCAACAAAAGAAACACGCATGCCAAACTTCAAGTCTGTAGATTTCATAGTTCAAAGACAGAAATTTGTACCTTGACACCCCCCGAACTTTTCCCCTTGGGGGCGTTCCCGCAAAACTCATTTCTTTTAAATTGAAATCACAAGATGTTGCCAAATACAATGATCGTTTTCTAAACATGACAGGGAACGGTTTTTCACTATTTGCTGCATATCACGGCATTTGTTGGCTTGGCACATACACGCACAAACTCTTTCCTAAGCAAGACGATTTTAGAAAATATTCAATAAAAATAAATCTGAAAAAAAAATTTTTTTTTTGATGGAAATATGCTTAAGGCTCTTACAAACCATCCGCTAAGCTCTGTAAAATTTTGGAATGATACGATCAACGATATGGATTTGTATCAGTCCCAAACAAACATACAGAAGTTCAAATTTATTTATAAGATTATTATAATATGCATTCACACACATTAAAAAAATTATTTATTTTCTCATGTGTGGAATTAAATTAATGCAGTGTCTCAAAATTTCAGTTAAAAACAGACAATAATCCTCTTAATTTTAAGCCATGCTCAGATGACGAGTTAGGCCCATTAATTGGCATCTTTTTCACGTGAATGTAAGAACTTCGAACAAATAACTATGCACTTACTTTAACAGGCAATTAGACAACCGGCCAAAGGTATTAGGAATTATGAGACAATAATCCATTATTTAGTCAGTTACCAATCTGTTTAATTTACCATCTAGGCTACCACTTATCTTTTGTGATACTTTTCGTGTAATATCACAAACAATAATTTAAATTTTCATATTTTATGCAACTATTCCAAACACAATCAAATAAGCAAACTTAATATATTTTACCTAAACAAAAATTTTCGTTACACAACAGTAGCATATTTCTTTTCTAAACATGCCTTTAATTTGATTACAAGCTTCTTTCTAGATGGATATATATATATACAGAAGGTTTTTCAGGAGTGAAAAAAATGCATAGTTTTAAATATACTATGCTAATATTATAAAAATTACAACTGACGCATATATATAAAATTTTTTGTATATGCATGTGTATCTTTTTTACTTTAAAGCTACAGATAAGAAATGCAATTATTACATGAATGTATTCTACAGACAAAATAAGAAATAGTTTTTTTCCTTAAGCAACATTTTTTATCCCTAAAATCTTTATAATTATATTTCAAAAATCTTTATTATAGTTATATTCATTACTATCCATTACCCCTCTGCTTGTCTGTGTATTTCATGATGTAAAATGAATATATACTGGTGTTATATATATAAATTATTGATATCTTAGCATTAATAATTCCATAGGAGTCTATTTCTGTAAAATCAGTTCTTAATGGATCTATAAAAAAAAAAACACATGCCAACAAAATTGCAAGTTTGTACATCTCAAAACGGTAATTTTTCCTCTCCCCTTAAGTCTTAACGACCTCGGCTCACTAAAAACCCTTTTTTCATGCGGATATCTACCCAGAAGAAAAGGGCCCATCAAATTTCTAGGATGTAGGTTTAATAGTTCAAAAACGGGAACATTTATCTCTAACGCCTCCGCAACGACCTCTTTTGTAGCCGATCTCTAATCCTTGAAAGGAACATGACCACACACACATTTTTATTTATATCGATTATTAAGGTATCCGACTACGTTCAGAACTATGATTTTAAAAAGCGCATAAATGTATAATTTTTATAATATTTATTCACTTAGATTAGAATATTTTATGAAATTGTTTTAAGGACTTTTGGCAAAAAATTATTTAAATACAATTTTTTGCGTTAGAATAATTTTTCCAAATATTCTTTTTTGTAAAAATGCTTCTATTTATTAATATTTTGCCTGTATATAGCTAACCTCTTACTCTGATCTTTGAAATATTCACATTATTTCAGAGTTACAACCATTTGAAATAAATCGGCGTATTTTTTTAAAAATTTTCTCTCTTTTTTTTCGTAAAACATGGATAAACCACCCCCAAGTTATGCATTTAAAAAATCAAGTTGAGCCCCTGCGAGGGGGCGGTATATACAGGCAAAATATTAATACAATGAAACATTTTTCAAAAGGGAACATTTGGAAAAAAATTATTCTAAGTTAATTTTTGCCAAAATATTTATTTAAATAATTTTTTTTCCAAATTCCTTAAAAAAATTTTTTACATATATTCTAATCTAAAAGACACTAAAAAATCATAAATATTATTTTACACCTTTTTAAAATCCGGTTCGAAAGTAGTCGGATACCAAGGAATTTTGATAAATTAAAAACATGATATATATTCATATTTACTTTTTTCCAACTGTTGAAGGCAAGATGTTTGTTTATTTTAATCTTTCAATTTTAGACAGTATATATATTTTTCCTTCCACAAAATATATTTTCCTTTTTTAAGATCTTCTAACATTTGAGTCTCTTTTTACTTCTCTCAACGAATAAAAAAGAAAACCATTGCTTCCACATATTTCTGTTATTCCAGAATGTTGGAATTTTGATTACAATGTTGTGAACCAAATCGACATTTAAAAAAAACGAACTATTTTCGGCCAACCTAGTAAAGTGGAAATCCATTAACTTTTCCATGGTTAAATAAATACTATTACACTACAAAGAAGGAAGAAAATAATTCCTTGCAACATTCGACCTCGTCATGAAAGTTAGGACACTAACTTAAATGCCATAAAATTCTAAAGAAGCTCAATAAAAGTCTTGCTTCAAGACATTTACTTCCGAAGACAACCTTAAAAAAACATTCTTTAAATAAGAAATACTTCTGACGAACATTAAAGGGTATTTTTAGTAGAACCTTTTAACTCGAAAAGTTTATACAGGTACTTGAAATCATTTGACGTTCTTTTTTACATTCTACTTTTCTGAACATCAATTAGGAGATAAGAAATTTTAAAAGCACCTTTGAAAATCTTTGTAAATCGTAGCACAATTCATTTTTCAAGCACTATTAGAATAATGTGAAAGAGATAAGATAAAATTTTGTTACTCCATCAGGCAGGAAAAGGCTTTTATGAGCTGAGCCATTAAATGTAATTGTGTATAGTTAAAATACCTTTATAAAAAGTTTTATGTGCTTGCGCTATTTTAGTTAATGGTTGGTAAATGTTAACTATGGAGTAACCTTCGAAAGTAAATTTCCCGGTTTATTTTATTCCAAAGTATTTTCACGCTTGTACATTATTTTATTTTCAAATACATGCATAACACATACAATCAGCCCTTTAAATTATTTACAAACTTTTACAGGTAAGTGTATGCGATGTATTTTTCTGATCTGTTAAGCATTTTTGAGTACATTAATATGGTTCTCTTGTGTAGTTAATATGCCTTGACTAAGTTTTATAGACTTTTTTTCCTTCTAAATAACACTATATTCCATCAAAGCATTAGGAAATATGTATTTTACTACATTTTGTTATCAAATTCATATAATATAACTTCATTTATCCAATTCAGTTAATCTTTTTTATTTAGTTACATTTTTAATTTCGAAGCACAAAAAAGAATGTCAAAATAAATAAATAAATAAAGGAAATAATTTAAGATTATAAAATAAGGGAATTTTTGGATTCCAAGAAAACAGTTAAATTCATTACCATTTTGTTAATTATATTCTTAAATTTAAATGAGACTGAATTAATTTAAATATCATCTAAAACATTTAGATGTCAAAAAAGGGAAAAAAAAGGAAAGGAAATGATTTAAGACTATAGAATAAGGGAAATGGAATAAGGAATTTGCTAATAATATTCTTAAATTTCGATGAGACTGAATTAATTTAAATGTCATCTGAAAAATTTAGATGTCGTAAAAAGAAAGGGAGGGGGAAGGGAAATGATTTAAGATTATAGAATAAGGGAAGAAAGAAGAATTCTAAGAAAAATTTATTATCATTTTGCTAATGATATTCTTAAATTTAGATGATATTGAATTAATTAAAATATATCTATTTTTAAAAAGCTGCTTTCTTAAAAACATACGTTGATAAAATAAACTCTATGTTTGTATCAACAAACTGAAAACGTTTTGTTCGAATTAAAAAAGAAAATGGCGATGGCATCTTTTAACATTATTTCAAACCAAACGATAAAAAAATATCCGAATTATATATTGAATTTTTAATATGTTTGCTCAATACAGTGGTTTTATATGCATATTTATTTACATAAGTAAATAGAAATTGAATTTTAAAAATTTTCTCTTTAAGAGTTGTTTTTGTCTTAAATAACATATTTATTTTTTTCCCGTGTCTTTTCTTCACATTTGTTGAACGTTATTGTTTTAAATAAATAAAAAGCTCAAATATTTAATCACCTCGTGCAGAAAGCAATATAATGCAATGAATTTCTTATGTAATGTTTTTCAAAATCATAACATGATGAATTTAAAGTTTGTGTTTTATTTGCTTTATAACAAAACGCGTGATTTGAGAAGAATCAATGTGAATCACTACCCACTGTATTTGATTTGTTTATTTTTGAGTTCATCTTTACTACAAGTAATTTTGATACGTAGCTTTCTACACATAACTATTGTTTCTGCACAATATTTTTAACACCCTTTTAGATAATAGCCTTTGTTGCTCTATATATATAAATCCCTAATAACGATATACAGTGGGCCACTAAAGTGTTCGTACACTTGCAATTTCTTATGAAATTTAATGTTTTCGACTAATAAAAATTAATATATTGTAATTGTAATTTTTTATGATATCTGCAACTTGTTCTTAGTGGAATGACATAATTAATTTTTTAAAAAAAGTATAACTATTTTTTTAAAAAATTAATGATAAAAAAGCTACTAAAAATTACGCCACAAAACTCTTCGTACACTTAACAAAAATCTCAGCTTTAAATATTGTATTTGTTTCTTAATTTAAAACTTAGTAGGATATCTTTCAGTGTCCACAACAACTTTTAAGCTTCTTGGTATATATAGATTTAAGCAGTTTTTTGTAATTTCTGCATCGATTTTCCTCCATTCTTCTGTGATCATTGTTTTTACTCCATATTTTGTGTTTATTTGTCATGTTTTCTTTTTTTTACATCGAAATCTCACCAAATATGTTCTACTGGGCTAAATAAAGAGATTGAGGAGGTGTTTTCAGAATTTGGGGACAGTTATAGAGACACCAGTGGTGTGTATTGAGAGCAGTGCGCTTGGCGTCATTGTCTTTTTAAAAAAATTAAGTTGTCTCCAATATCAAAATTTCGTGCGGATAATTTAAAATTTCTCTTTAAAATATTTAAATAGAACTCATGATTCACAATACCATCAAAAAATACCAAATTACCAAATTCTGAGGCCAATTTACTCACCCACGCCAGAACACCTTCACTTCAATGCTGAAGCATGGAGATGGAGGAGTTCTTGTTCCACATAAAATCATGGGATTAAACTCCTTATTTTTTCATTTACAAGTTATTATAAACCCATAGGAACCATAAATGTTGAATTATCTGCCATCCCAATCAATTTGCTGTCAATTTTGAATTTTCTGAAACTTAATCGCAAGAATCTAGTTGGATCAATAAAACATGGAGGTGGAAGTGTTCTTGCGTGGGGGTGTAAATCGCGGCCACAGAATTAGGTAATTTGGTAATTTTTGATGGTATTGTGAATCATGAGCTCTATTTAAATATTTTAAAGAGAAATTTTAAACTATCCGCACGAAATTTGGATATTGGAGACGACTTGATTTTTTAATAGGCTAATGACGTCAAGCGCACTGCTCTCAATGTACGCCACTGGTGTCTCTGTAACTGTCCCTAAATTCTGGAAACACCTCCTCAATCTCTTTATTTAGCCCAGTAGAACATTTGGTGAGATTTTGATGTAAAAAAAAGAAAACATGACAAATAAACACAAATGTGAAGTAAAAACAATAATCACAGAAAAATGGAGGAAAATCGATGCAGAAATCATAAAAAACTGATTAAATGTATACCAAAACGCTTAAAAGTTTTGTTGTGGACACTAAAAGATAACCTACTAAGTTCTAAATTAAGAAAGAAATACAATATTTAAAGCTAAGTTGAGATTTTTGTTAAGTGTACGAAGACTTTTGTGGCGTAATTTTTTAGTAGTTTTTTATTATTAATTTTTTAAAAAAATAGTTATACTAATTTTAAAAAATTAATTATGTCATTCCATTAAGAACAAGTTGCAGATATAATAAAAAAATTATAATTACAATATATTAATTTTTATTAGTCGAAAACACTAAATTTCATAAGAAATTGCACGTGTACGAACACTTTTGTGGCCCACAGTATATTAACATCCTTTTATAAGCTTCATTTGTATGTAACGGAATCTTTGAACTCAATTTTCACCCACTTTAAAAGGTCAGATCAATTCGAAATTTTGCTCACTTGTCCAGGTCGATGGCAATACAATAATGTAATAATTTTGTTCCATTGTCCTGATCAGGATCATCAGGATTAAGGATTTCCCATTTTCAGAGATCTCTTCCCGCATCTGGCGACTCTAATTTCAGATCCCACTTCCAGATTTGGCGACTAAAAGTTAAGTTACACAACTTAGTTCGATTAAATATAAAAAGGTGTTTTTTAGTATTTTTCAAACTATAATTTATTTTTCTTCATAATATTGTAAATTTCTTGAAACTTGAAGCAATTTAAAAAGTTGTTTTTCAGAAATGTTTTGTTTTTACGCAAAAGTACGCAATTTCTAAAATAATTTCTTAAAGTCTATTTTAATAATTGTGTAAAACATTTTTGCTACATCATCCTACAAAATTATATTATTATAACTATACAAACTATATTATTTATTATACAGAGTTATTCAAAATATTGAAGCTCGAATAGATGATTGGGAGTTGAACTAAATTAGCTTCTTACTGATATATTTTAATAACAATTAAGTTCATTTAAAATTAACGTTTTAAAAGAATTAAATCTCCCAGCATAAGTTATTATTAATAATGTATAATAACTTAAATAATAATGTACAGTAAATTATTTGAAAGCTACACATCTAGAGATAACTAGAATTGATAATTTTAAGAAAATCACTGCAATTCTGAATTTCTTATAGCCATAAAAATATTTAACTCTATTGTAGAGAAAAAATTACAAGTTTGTTGCGTTTCTGATAAATAGTGTTTTATAAAAAATCAGTTTATCACAAATAAATCAGGCATAATTTAGACTAAAACTTATATTAGCACAAAAATGTTTGCTTTTTACTCTTATAACAGAATTGGTGATTGTTCTTATTTTATTTTCTTATAATATAGTTTAATTTTTGATTATTCAACTTTTTTTTTTTAATTCTAAGTTATCGATAAATTTAAAAATTCGGATGAAAAAGTAATTTAAAAGCTTAATAAAACAAGCAGAAAATTAATGAAAATCATTATTTTTTTGAAGAACAAAATCTAATGCTATAAATATTTCAGATAATCAGACAGAATAATAACGAAAAAATTAGACGTTAATTATTATAATCTGGATTCATAACAATCCTCCGTGTGAAGGGGCTGATACATGCTAAATCTGTAATGGCTTAAAGTGCTAACGACGGTGAGGTGTGGAAGTTAGGAGAGTAGGTCCTCGTCACTTGACCGTGGTTCAGAATTATGAGGTCCGTCGTCAATTAGCTCTCATACTGCTTCAAAGTGAATCAAAGTTAAGGATCAATCAATCTGTTCTTTACGTTGGCATAGTCGGTATTTAACGCTAGATTGTCCAAGGAAGTCATTTTAATTTCAAATAGAAAAACAATTACATATGTAACACACAATTTCTTAAGGTATCCGACTACGTTCGGAACCGTGATTTTAAAAAGGCTCATAAATAGATAATTTTCATGATATTTAGTGTCACTTAGATCAGAACACATAAATAAAATTGTTTTAAGGACATTTTGATAAAAAAAAGTTATTTAAATAAAATTTTGGTAAAATTAACTTGTAAATGTTTTCAAAAAGTTCTCCTTTCGTGAAAAAAAGCTTCGATTATAATAATATTTTTGCTTTATATGGCTCAGACTTTTGTACAGAGGGGTCAACTATGATTTTGAAAATTCACATTATTTTCAGAGTTACAATCATTTGAAATAATTATCGGCGTTTTTCTAAACTCCCTCTGTTGTGTAAAACACGGATAAACCCTTTAAGTTATATATTTCAAAAAAATTCTAGTTGAGCCTCTGTACAGAGGTCTAAACTTATGTACAGGCAAAAAATTATTATAATGAAGCATTTTTTTAAGGGGAACATTTTGAAAAAGATTCTAAGAAATTTTTCCGAAAATTGTACTTAAATAATTTTATCTAATCTATTCTTAAAACAGTTTTATATACATTTTTTAATCTAAGTGACACTAAATATCATAAATAGTATCTATTTATACGCTTTTGCAAAATCACGGTTCCGAACGTAGTCGGATACCTTAAGAATTTTTTAGAATATATTTTTTTTCCCAAGTGAAGTAAATTTTTTTTATTGTTAATATTTACTGATAACTTGTTATAGGACTACAAATAATTTTAAAAATATTAAAAGTTATAATTTTAAACAAATTTCTCTTTACACATTAATCATTCTTTCACAATGCAGTCATTTTGATTGCTTTTGGGCAATATAGGTATATATTTTCTAGTGTTCAATAAATACTCAAAAACAGTTATTTTGTGTGTTAAACGTATTTATATATATCTCGTTTGAATCTCTTCTCCTTTTGTATTAATTGGTATTTCACGCATGTCTTTTTTTTAAATTTCAACCTTATCTCCGATATAACAATATTTTAGAATATAAAAATCACGATAAAAATTTCATCTAATAGCCTCAACACCTCAGATTTGTTTTTAAGTCATTCTATATGTAGTACCAGCTCTTTTTATTTTCAATCAACATTACTCTTATTACTTCTGATGATAGATTTCGTAATATTAATCGACGTCTATAAATACTCAATCAATGGATGCCGTAATGATGGTGATTCTAATATTCAAATTATTATGGGTGGGCGGTCCCATCCATTAATGTTCGAGAGTTAAAAGTAAGATTAGGCATGGTCAACACAAACACAATTTATTAACAAGTCTCAACAACCTAACAAATTTCAGTAACCCAAGTTAGGAAATGAATCAATAGATACATATGGGTGTAAGCGCGAGGTAGATGAGAGATAACTGAAGATTTAATTATAAATCGGATCATTTACTCTTAGCACGTCCTGGCAATACACCTTTTAAATATTTGAAGATAAGTTTTAAGTTAATCTAATTCAAGCCTACACTAATCCAATTTAAATATAAAATTGACCAAATAGTCAATCTTAAATATTAAGCAAATAATCTACGAAGTCCTCTCGACTAGCCATACGTTAATCACTAACATCTATTCTTTTGCTTCTAACCTCTCTCTCCTTCAACTCTGAAAGTTAATGGTTTAAATATAAGCTTGATTTGCATAATCCGCGTCTTCTTCTGGAGAAAGTTTTTAATGGAATAATATTTTTTTTAAAAAGTTTTTCTCCCAAGAGGATTAGTAAGGAGGTACGCGAATAGACCCGTTACAAAAGGATGAAGATAATACTCGGAGAGATGCTGCTTTACACTCATGCCTTCTCAATAAATTAATGGTTAATAATTTCTAAGAAAAAATAATTTGATACCACATCATTTGTGGAGTATATGAATCTCAATTAAACTTGGGTTTTAAGAACCATACTATTTTATCTCTATTCAAATTATTTTGGAATTGAGTCTAAGTTAACAGATGCTTTTAGCCACCAAATTACCATGGTTCCTTTTTTTTTTGGCCCCCACCTTATTCATATATCTACCCTAAAAGCCCGGATAAAATTAAGCCATATTTGATCATATTTATTTGCACATTTAGTGGGATTCATTCCCAGTCGAAAAGTTCCATCCGACTTAAATGAAAAGAGCAAACAAAAGCCTTCACTCCACACAACACGTGAAAAAACCGTATTTGGACATTTTTTTTGTGCACGCTACAACTTCTCGGAACACCATTTGAAAAAGCTTTCCTCTGTGTGGTGCTGCAATACGTTCCTTTGTTATATATTTTCTGCCCGCTTTCAATTGTTTATCCAGGAAGGCATCCGCTTGTGTTGTTTGCATCGTGTATGTTTTATAATTTAGATCTGAAGTCGGGTATTTGATTTAATTTTAGACTGGGAATCATTTATAAAAACAAAAAACAGCTGGACCTTGGATAATCTTAGCTGGTGATGTTCATGTCATAGGCGCCAAGACGAATCAGAATAAGTGTTAGAGAGTAAAACGCACTATTGTCCTATACATTTAGATTATTCTATACAAATTTCTGTGCTAATTTAGCTCGGGAAAATTGTTTGGTTAAAAGCTTTTTTATAATCAACGTTTTGCTAATTTCCAACAAAATTTGCTGTAAGTTTTGTAAACCCCATTTTCATTAGCTTTAAGCTAGATGTATTGTAAAATCTGGCGTATTACGTGCACTTTTAACACAAAAATTAAGATAGAAATTTACGGGTGCGAGTTGTACGTTAGGTATGAAAATGTGTGTGTGTGATGGCTTCAAAATTTTAAAAAAATTAGACTTCTACATAGATTGGAATACTGTTTTTTAAAAGAAATTTACATACCTAATGAATTGAAAGGGTTGTAGTTTTAGAGATATATTATTTTTTCAAAGCTCTGGGAGAATACCTCGACTAAATGACTTCAAAACATAATAGCTTTGCTTATGTACATTTAGGTTCCTTCGTAAAAAAGCGGGTGTGCGTTATACGGCGAATAAAACTAACAATTAAAAAAGGCATTTTGGAAGTATGGATGTGCATTATACGCCGGATTTTATGGTATACCATTGAATTCGGTTCGTATGCACCTCGGAAATAGGCTTTCTTCCTATTACAAGCATAAATTATTTTTTTCACTCCTGAAAATTTCACTAAACTCAATTCATTATTATATTTGATTACATTTCCTTTAATTCTTACGCTACTGAAGGATATCATTTATCTGAAATTTATATTCATAAGTTAATTTCATTCTATAGCATATGAAAAGCAAATTAAGTTTAATATTTCGAGATTTTTTCTTATTTTTTTCCCGCTGTGAAAGAGAAGGAAGTATAATACGGAGTTTTTACAAATATAGAATCTCTACAAATAAATTTTCCTTTCTCTTCAGAATTCACTGAGAAGTGACACAATAACCTAGTTGATCAAAATTTTCCTATCATCCTCTACGTTTAGGGTTGACCTCGTTTATTAATCCTACAAAGAGATTTCGTATCTGTTATAGTCGGTAACGTATCTAAGATACTTAAAAGAAACCATGTTCGAAAATTTTAACCACCATATTAATTTCCTATTTCTTCTAATCTTCATAAGACGTTTTAAAGCACAATTTCTCCTGATTAAACGATGAAACTTCTCTTACTGAATAACAAAGATTATAATCATGAGACCCAAGGCTGCAACTGTTAACAGGCAAATGGATTTCAAGAAAAATGCAATTTGCTGAAGTTTTATAACTGTCGCTGATTGTTTTGTAGCGTTAATTACGTATAAATCCCCTAACTGTTCGACCGTACATCATACGGGTTACCGAAATCTGGACACAACCGGGTTGCCCGTTCTCAGTACGGGCACTGATGTTTTCTTCTTTCTATCTTTGATTTGCACACATTTTTCACCCTTATAGTGAGATTATTAATGCTATTGTTTTTCAATTCTTACTATTAGCTAACACTCTCTATATATTTATTTATTTATCTTGATAGAATTTTCAATAGCTAATAAAATACATCTTAAAGCACTCAATTGAACTGAAATTTTATATACATGATTATTTTGGATGATAATACAGTAATTTAATTATAATTAATAAAAACTAATTGATTAAAACTAATTATTTAAAGAATTACAAATACACAGCCACGTTGGCATCATTTTTGGCGACTTGCGTCAAAACTTGAAATTTTTTTTCCCTCACATTTTAAAATGCTCATTTGAGCTGAAATTTTCTATACACTATAGTTTTGGGTAAAAATACGATAATTTAATTATAATTAATTAAAATTAATTGACTGAAACTAATTATTTAAAGAATTACAGATACAGCCATATTGGTTTCATTTTTAGCAACTTGGGTCAAAACTTCAAAAAAAAAAATTTTCTCACGTTTTAAAGCATTCAGTTGAACTGAAATTTTATATACACGATTGTTTTGGATGACAATACGATACTTTAATGATAATTAATAAAAATTAATTGCCACTTAATGTTTTGATTCTGTCATATGTATATACATATTTATATTAATTGTAACTATTTAATAAAAAGTAGCTAAAATAAAATTTTAGCAGGAATTAATTAAAAATTTTTTTATATTACTTGTCAAGAGACGTAGTTTTTTTCTGGTACTGAAATACTTCTCAACCGGGATTTTTTTTGTGATGAAGTTGAGGATTATTCATTGAAGGTAGAAATTTAGATTCTCGAAAATATTCTATAAAGAACAGAGATTGACAAGGCAATGTGTAATTTGTTGCTTGAGAAGAAATGAAAATGGAAAGATAACCCAAAAAGGCCCATATTCTCTCTCTCCCTATTGTATTGAAGACTTGGTATTACACACAATGTTTTAAATTGTGTATGCATCTGCACGCACACACACACACAATCCTCAACAGTTTGAAAAAGAGGTACTAGTATGGAATTTTTTTTTCGTATGAGAGAAATTCTTTTAAGATATTTGAAGCATTCTTCATAGAATGCAGACTATACTTATAATAAATAAATATTTAGGGGCTTTTGTGTTTCACAATTATAAAATAAAACTCTTCCATTTTCGCATTTTGTGTTAACTATTATGCTTAGTTATATGCAATAAAAAATGAGATTTTTTTTGGAACAATCTGAGCAAATAAATTCACCACTTAAGGGGTTGAAAATCTGAATATAATATTGTGACAAGAATAGAGAGAGATCAGAGAAATTTTAATGAATTTAGAAATAAAAAAAATGAAATTTTAATATTTTAAAAAGTCTATAAGGTCCCTTGTCTACAGATGTAAAAATTGTAACGCGCGTTCCTGAAAATAGAACATTTAATTTACATGTCATATTCTCTGTGTACTGATATTACTAGATTATTTTTTTAAAAAAATTCTTATATATATAAACTCAAAAGTATATGCACTAAATTAGTTTTGTGCAGATAAATATTTTCCATATTACTGTTAGTAGTGTTGGGGAAAAATTAACTGATATATGTGTATGTGTTTCTCTCAATATATTATCCTCCATATTAAAATTGGGCTGAAATTGAAACTAGCAATTCAGTTGTTACATTGTTCTTATCTTTCCTTATGTGTTTCGATTGCCACATGCTCTGCATTTGTTTATTAGTCTGGAACTCTTTGTCTCGATTACGATAACATTTGATTTCATTATCAAAATTAAACCATTTTCAGTTTCGTATCGATAACAGACAAAAACCAATATCGTTGATGTAATCCATCATTAAAGAAAATAATAAATATAGGACGAAAACAGTTTCATTGAAAACTACTCTTCAAAAGAGGCTAAAACTCTAAATTAATTTCCAAAATTATATTTATAGTTCTTTAAAAAATCGTCTGCTGTAGTAAATGATTTTTACTTCAATAAATCGAATGAAAGCAGGAAAAATAGAATGGGATGGGGAGAAAAGCAAAAGAACACGCATGTAAATTAATTTATAAGAAGAAAGACCGAAAGGGGGAAAGATTAGGAGTTTTTTATATTTTGAAATATTCTAAAATCTATATATAATAAGCCTGCTGTTAATTTGAATCGTGTAATTATGAATTATTTTAATTTCTTTGGTTCGTTTTATTAGAGTAAGTATCAGATTTAACAAAGTAATGTTTCTTTCCCAACAATTTTAGAAAAACGTTCTATTTCTAAAATCTACAGCCCAAGCAAGATTCGAAAAAAGAAGAGATAAATGGCTTGTAATTTTAATTTACCAGTCTTACATCGATGACTAATTATTTCTTTATAACTAATTTTCTTGTCTTGCATAATTTTGTTTATTAAAAAAATAGCGAGTTAAAAATACCAAGAAATGTACTTGAATTTTTTTAGGTACTGCAAATTTATTGAATTCTGTTGAATAATTTCTTTAATAAAAAGACATTTGACATTTTCCTTCAACATCGAGAAAAATTTATCATGTTTTGTAATATTTATTTTAGCTCTTTTTGAACGACCTTCAACAAAGAAAGTAAAACGTACAATTTGATGGAAGAAAAACGATGAACATTATTTTTTTTTTTCTCTTGGGGATTCCATTTTTTAAAATAGATGAAATAGTATAATAGTAGCTAATGTCAATATGCAATCTCAACGATGTTAATTTGATTTCAAATTTTCTGTTCTGTTTTTTCACTCATGCAATTTTGAAATGATTTACGTTTTAATTAAAGAAGAATTATAATTAAAAATTAGTATAAAATTCTAAGAATTAGACTCGATTCTGTTTTATCTGTTCTACTTCTTTTAGAGTCATCGGCAATGCCCGTATTTTACAATGCAAATAATCATAGAGTTGAAGTAGAGTGTAGCTTTTAGAGTGTAAAATAAAATATTTCATTCTAAATTTACTTCCCAGGAAAGATTAATGTAGGGCAGTGTTTCTCAAATTGTGGGGCGTGCCTCAATAGAGGGTTGGGCGTGATAATCCTACCCGGGGTGAGCGAATATGTCGCAAAGTAGAAAATAAAAGATTTAAAAATTATTAATTTACCGAAAGGAAGCAAAACAAAATACATTCTGACATAATAAGAAATAAAATACATATTTGCACTCAGATAATATACTTGTAAATATATTAGTACTGTACAAACTATTTGAGCATTAATTCATTAATATTAAGTTAAGAACAAGTTAAGGTATTAAGCTACGTTCGGAACCGTGATTTTGCAAAAGTGTATAAATGGATAATATTTATGATATTTAGTGTCACTTAGATTAGAAAATGTATATAAAATTGTTTTAAGAATAGTATTACAGTAAAAAAATTTTTTAGACAAATTTCGACAAAATGAACATTTTGAATGACCCATTTCAAAATATTCTCCTTTTTTATGAAAACTTCTTCTATTATAATATTTTTGCCTGTAATAGCTAGACCTCGTAAGAAGCTCAACTAAATTTTCGAAATATGTAACTTAGAAGTGGGTTTATCCGGTTTTACGACAACAAAGGGGAAGAAATTTTAAGAAAAAAACGCCGATAATTATTTGAAATAGTTATAACTCTGAAAATAATGTGAATTTTTTAAAAAAAATCATATTTGACCTCTGCACAGGGGATGAACTATATACAGACAAAATATTACTAAAATAGAAGAAAAAAAGGGGAACATTTTAAAAAAAAGGTTATTCTAAGTTAATTTTTTGCCGAAATATTGTATTTAAAAAATTTTTTTTGCCAAAATGTCCTTTAAAAAATTTTATAGATGTATTCTAATCTAAGTGACCTTTCGTTATCCTTTTTGCTTTTTAAAATCCGGTTCCGAACGTATGGTACCTTAAAAATTACTAGTGTCTCCCGGGGTTTTTATACAAACTTTTTTTGTACGGTTTATAATTTTTAGTCGCTTTTTTAGCGAGGTCAAAGTGCATTAGTAGTTCAATACATTGCTATTTGTAGGGAGGGGGGGCGTGATAAAAATTATGACTGAAATTTGCGTCACAAATATTGAAAGTTTGAGAAGCACTGATGCAGACAGTTGTTTTATGTGTGTTTTTTCATTGCTGAAGAGGATTATTATAAACAACCATCGTGACTGTCACATTAATTAAAATTAGAACTAAGATTTTATTTAAACTTAGGATAATATCTAGCATTGTGAATTATTTGGTAGAAGCTAGCATATTCTTATTATCCTTAAATTAGTCCGTTATAGTTCCTATTGAGAATTATTTTTAATGAAAGTAACGGTTCCGGGGGTTTTTATTTTAAAAACCATGCAGTTTTTGCTTTAAAACCCCAAAACGCGGGCGAAAAAAAAAAATTTTTTAAAAATTTCCCTAATAAGATGGGTTTTTTTTTTTTTTTGCAAAAAAAAGAACCTGGCAAAACCCTTTGGGCCGCCGGAAAAAAATGTTCATTTTCATTTGAAAGCTTTAAAACGCGAGGAAAAAAAAATCTTGTAAAGTTTTGACCCAAGTCGCTAAAAAAGAAACCAACGTGGCTGTATCTGTAATTCTTTAAGTAATTAGTTTCTGTCAATTAATTTTAATTAATTATAATTAAATTATCGTATTTTTACCCGAAACAATAGTGTATAGAAAATTTCAGCTCAAATGAGGGCTTTAAAATGTGAGAAAAAACCTTTTCAAGTTTTGACACAAGTCGCCAAAAGGGTCGCTAAGTCCTTAAAAAATGATGCCAACGTGGCTGTATTTGTAATTCTTTGAATAATTAGTTTTAATCAATTAATTTTTATTAATTATAATTAAACTAGTGTATTGCCATCCAAAATAATCATGTATATAAAATCTCAGCTCAATTAAGCGCTTTAAAATGTATTTTATTAACAATTGAAAATTCCACGAAGATAAATAAATAAATATATAGAAGTGTGAACTAATAGTAGGAATTGAAAAGAAGTTTTAAAAATACATTTGGAAAATTGTTTGTTAAGAGAGAGATGAGTTGTCCTTGAAAGCTGCTTAGTATGATTCGTTAATTTTGAGGTTTTGATTAAAAATACGATAGGGAAAATCGTTTTCCGTTTCAAAGTATGATTAAGAACATTTTTACAACTATAAGTGTGATTGTAAGGCCTTTCCTCTGTTCTGATTCATCACAATTGATAACCGAGCTTTCCATAGTGATTAGAAAGTCAATGTCCTCTTAAATATCTGATTACGATAATTTCATTTTTATATCGATAACTAGTCTAAGTATAATCGGAAACTGGAACGCAATGAAAAAATGAAATAGAATATTCAAGATATTTCTTTTACTGTGGAAGTGTTAAGGTAATTTATTTTGTATAGTTAAAAATATACTATTTAGAAGTACATGTGACAAAGTAATTCAGAAAATCATTATTTAGTGAAACTTTTTTGCTCAAATGAGTTTGAAACGGGACTTTTCTTTTATTTGAATGCTTTCCCCCCCAAAAAAATAGACCCATTAAATTATTAAAATCTTGAATTTTATGTGTATTTCATCAAAAAATTGCCAAGACATTGTAAGAATTGTCTGTAGTTTTGCTGGGATATCTAAAACATTTACATTATTCCCTTAAACCTTAAATAACGTTATTTCAGAGTATGTATTATACTTTGATTATCAGAGGTTTTATTTAAAATGATATTTCAGACTCGAGATTCATACTTTTGCACTTCTTCACCTAAGTATGCATATAATACTCATGTGCAAAACATTTAAGTAATTCTGAGTTGTGATGTAATTTTATCAAATGTAGTAAATCCTCATTTATCCGAACCCCTATTAAACTTTAGGTTCATTAATTGGGACAAACTATTTAAAAACAATTTATATTTAATAAAAACAAATATCAATTAAATTTTGTGATAAAATACGTTAAAGATACTAGCAATAACTACCATATATGGATATTACAAATATTTGAGGAATCTGTGTCACTTCATTGTTTTGGAAATCAGCGCCATATGTAGATTTTAAAGTTCAGTTGCTTCTTCAAACATCTGAGCGTGTTAAATAGGGTCATCACATTCTAAGAGGTTTTTTGTAACTTAATACTTTTAGTGCAAGTATAAGTAAAAAATTGTGATTAGAATTTTCTCATGTATGTGTGTGCAATTAGTAATTTATCAATGAGTTTTTTTTAATTCAAAATACATGCTCTTTTTTTTTCTATATGCAGAGTTCTTTAATTTTGAACCTTGGTTCAATTTATAAGTTATTTTGTTTAATCTAGAACTTCTAGAGTTCCAATCAGTCCTTATTTTAATGAAGTTCTACTTTCTACCTTGATTTGCATGTTATGTGTTTCACAAAATAAAATATTAAATTCGAATGGATCGTAGTACTATATAACTGGGGTTGATTTTATTTTAATGGCTTGTCATTTTTTTAAATAATATCGTTTGAAATTTTTAATCCTACTTCTTCTAACGCGCGTTAAAAAATAATTCAGCATTAAATTAATTTTATTTTACATAAAATGTCACATAAAAATTTCTGTAACACATAATACTTACAACAAATTCATACAATAATTCTTAAACATATTTTTGAAACCCTGATAGATATAATTTATACAAAAATCATTCGATTTCATTTTAGTTTAAGCAATCGCCATGCTTTTAAAAATCAGCACCAATGAGCTTCAAAAAATATAAAGGATTTACTAACAAAAAAAGTTAATGCGATTATACTCGTTACAACGCTACAACGAGGCAAAACAAATGACGCTGCACAAAAATTTTAAGCGTACTTCCAGCAAAAATGTCCTTCAAAATTTCGAACGCAAATCACAACGATGTGTCTGTACACACCTGCCCACAACTTGTTTGGTCTTTCCCTGATCATTATATGCATCTCTGACCAAAGGTGATGCTTTTCTTTCTTTTTTCCGTCTCTTTTGTTTTCTTTCTTTTTTTTTTTTTTTCTTTTTTTTTTCTTTTTTCATTTTTTGGCGATATATTGTTCACGGTTAGTTACTTCCTGGACGGTTTAGTTTTTTTCCGTCGCCAATTGAGAAGAACAGGGATTACGGAAACACATAATGGATTGATTCTTCGCGTTGATTTGCCTGAAATTGATGTTTAAAATAATGACTTAAATGCTGTTGTTTTTGTAGTTTTATATTCTTTTGATGTCATTCTATGCTTTTTGAATGTTGCCAGTTTTTCTAAACTTGTCTACGCAACAGAAAGGAGAATTTTCGATGCCTATTATTCGAATATATGAAGTAAAGAACAAGTAAATTGTCTTATAATTTTCCATTCTTCAAAATTTTTGAGGTACTACTTTAATGGAACTCTTTAAACTGACATAATAAATTAAAATTTTAGGTTTATTTTTAGAATTTGACTTGAATAAATAAAAAAATCAATATACCTTGTATTAATTTGAAATAATTTTTTTTCTTATATTTAAGAGGGAAGGGTAATTAATCATATTTAGCAAAATCATACTTTTGATTTAATCATGGCAAACATATAAAAAAAATTGTTTTCTGTATGGCAATGGAAAATTATCTCCTAAAATCATTTAGTAAAAATTTATATGTTAAAATATTACTTTTAAAAATCTATTCAGAGCATCGTTGGTAGAAGATTCAGATCGTTTTGATCAAAATCGTTCAAAAATAAATAAATATATTTTCACTTAAGTCGATAAAAATAGCGTTTAAGAGGAAAATAATTTTAGCATACTTTTTAAGAGAACAAATCAAAACTATTAATCAATTTTAGAAATCAAGGAAAATAAAGAGATATTTATTCTAATAATTTTCATGCAAAACACGTATTTGTAAGATATTAAGTTTTCGAGAATTTTAAGACGTAATAAAACTACAATGCATCAATTTCCGCCATAAAAAGCAAGTTTTAAGATCATTTTTATGAGGAACATGATAACATAATAAATTTTAATGCATAAAAGACTGATTCTTTCCAGATAAATTTCATGTTTAAAGTCTGATACAGCTCTAATCTAACCAATGTCAAATTACTTTTAAAAATTTGTTTGCTATGATAATATGTACTACAACTTAAATGATTTTTTTTTCGCGTTAAAAATATTACTATGAGTCTATGAAATTGTAATTAACAACACAAATTATCTAATGTATGAAGTAAAAAGTTATGTCACCATTGAAAGGTATATTTTACTACTATGGTCTGCTTTCTCTAGCATTGTGGTTAATTTTTTTATTTTTTAATGTTATAAGAAGTTACACATAAAATTTCTCTTATACAGTTTTTATTTGACCACAAAGAAAAATTAACGTAAAAATTGAATATTTTTCTTCGGTTGATTTTGTTTGTTTGTTTCAAATGGGCTGCATTTTAGCAGCTAAGCCATTTGCAGGCACGACAAGTCCCCAAGAATTGAAGCCATTTTATTGATGGCACTATCTAGCGGTGGTATTTGCTACCAAAGTGTGACGTTTGAATTTTATTCAATTCAAACTCTCGTCGGATGGTAAATATTCCTTATTTCCCCAGTGGTACGACAGCCCAGGGTGGGATTTGGCCTTCTCAAGAAGCCTTTTCCAGGCCAGTCTTCATCCTGCTAGTATTATCCAGTCCCTAGTTCTCAAAACTAGGAGATCCTTTTCTAGGCCATCAATCCATCTAAGATTTGGCCTGCTCTTCCTTCGTGTGCCAGTTGGTTGCGCATAGAAGACTTTTTTAGTGGTGCGGTATTCATTCATTCATTCTGATAACGTGAGCTGACATGTGTGACTACAATTTTTGCATCTTGAAAATCCATCGACTGTAGCCGAGATCGAACCCGCAACCTTAACCTTAAAAGGCGGGCGCGGTACCGCACTGCCACCGAGCTGTCCCTTTAGTTGATATAGCGGTTCTTAAACTGTGTTTTCCGCGGACCCCTCGAGTCAGCGGAGTCTGTCTTGTAACGTTGGGATTTCCCTCTTTTACAAACTCTGAAATACCTTGTGGAAAATTGGAAGATGTGCCGTACGACTAGATTACTAAATAATCTTCAATAAAAAAAATGTAGTATATAAAACTCGTATTTTGATCAAGAATATTAAGTCGAGGAGGGATGTTCAAAATCTTGGGGGTCTGCAATATCACCCAAATACAGAAAGTGGGGCCGCGGCGAACAAAAGTTTAAGATACATATCCGACTACGCTCGGAACCGTGATTTTGCAAAAGCGTATAAATGGATAATATTTATGATATTTAGTGTCACTTAGATTAGAAAATGTATATAAAATTGTTTTAAGAATAGCATTACATAAAAATAATTTAAACACAATAGACAAAACGAACATCAGATGACCTATTTTCAAAATATTCTCATTTATGAAAAATGTTTATTATAATATTTTGCCTGTTATATCTTAGAACTGGGTACCAGAGGCTCAACTGTAATTTTGAAATATATAACTTAGGTGGTTTTATCCATGTTTACGACAACAGAGGGAGGAATTTTAAGAAAAACCCACTATTTCAATGGGTTGAACTCTTCAAATTATGTGAATTAAAATCATCGTTGAGCCTCGTACAGAGGTCTAGTATATACGGCAAATATCATATAATGAAACATTTTTCACAAAGAAACATTTTGAAAAAGGTTATTCTAAGTTAATTTTTGCCGAAATATTGTATTTAAATAATTTTTGTCAAATGTCCTTAAAACAATGTTATACATGTATTCTAATCGGGACACTAATGTCATGAAAATATCATTTATGCGCTTTTAAAATCCGTTCGAACGTAGTCATTACCTTAATCAGTAGCTTACGCAGAGTTACATTTTAAAAACAAGTAGATGAAGGCATTGAGGTGTAATCTCAATGGTGAAAATTAAAAATCTGTTGATCTGTATGAGGGGAGGGGGTTGACTCCACCTCTTGTGTACGCCGCTGACCTTAATTTATACATAATTATGAATCTGAATAATGATTGGAAATAGAGTCAAGGTATTCAAAATGTTAAGATAGTTGTAATAGATATTTTTGTCTCGAAACCTTAGAACTGCTTCATCTGAATTTGATTCATATCTTGGCATTTCTTGATTTCAATAGATTTTTATATTTTGCGGTAAATAATCATTTTTCTTTAGTTATTTTATTCATCTTGTAAAAAAACTTGAATATCTTGGTTATTAAAATTTTTATTATTAAAGTGCGGTAAAAATAATTTTGAAATAAAATGATAATAATTTGTTGATTACCCTGAAACTTTTGTACCATATAATCAAATTTCTTTATTTTTATTTATTTGTTTATTGTTAAAAATAATGGCTAGTAATTTAATTAAAAAAACCACTAGTTTCTTAGTTTTATGTTTTAATCCCAAAAAGCTTTTTTAAAAATATTTTCAACTTTCTCACAACACCGTGAATTCTAGCTAGAATTAAATCAGTATGAATGTGTAATATGTTCATAATAGTGTCAAAAGTACAATCCAATGCTAATACGTTTTTCAATAGGCTTACAATGTTTCTTTAAAATTTGAATGCGATTTATTTCCATATGAATTCGAAGTACCTCTATGACGATGAAAATATTAATAAAAATGTTAAAAATAAGAATATAATGAATGTTTGTTTTAAATTAAATAAGTAACAACTGATTAAGTTGAGGGTTTTTAACACCATTCTCTCTCTCCGGATCAGTACCTCTATGACTTTCATATAATCTCCGAAAATTTTTAAAGGTAATTGTGTAAAAGCCCATTAATAAGAATTGATAGGTTATTTTTGTAATAATATGCCTATTTAAATTTTATTAACAGAAATACATTGATAGAATTAATAGTAAATCACAATGGAAATGAAACATAAACACCTATAGCATTATAATTATATATTTAATTGCTAATTATAATGCATACATATTTGTGATCAAGGTTTAAAAGACAAAATTATTTTCATAAATTTAATTTTTTATGTACATAAATGCTAATTTTGTAATGTTAGAAAATATTTTTCCAAACAATGAAAAAAAAATGAGACATCAGTTTTCGGCATACCAATACGTAGATAATGCACTAACTGACTCTCAGTGTCTTAAAAAGAGAAATAAAACTTGCAATACGTTAAAAACTGCAAAAAAATTAAATAAGTAAGCAAAATAATGAAAACTTTTACTTGCTTTGAACACTCTTTAGAACTTGCATTTATTGATTTATTCTTTTTAATAACATTTATATATAAGATATCATTCGGCTTAATCACATTACTTAAGTCTTCATAGAACCTTCTTTTTCTCTTAACGTATACTGTTATTTTAAATTTTCACCATTGTATCCTTATCTAAAAAGGTATTCTAAAAGAATATATTTTATTATTTTTCAAATTTTCGGTTTCATTTCGCCCCCTAAAGAAACTATTCCTTTCATCCCCATTAGTGCATACAACGCAGGTGAAGAGTTCCTATATTATAAATCTATTTATTTATTACCAAATTTTAAAAAAAAACACTACGGAAAATTCCAAAAATACCCTTTCCCGTCATATTATGTTTTTCTTTCATATTATTTTTTTACCAAGTAAATATTAAAAAGAATGTTTTCCATAAACTAAACCATAAGTGCAAAATATATTTTCTCAGCTGTGATTTTTTTGTGATGTTATTGTTATTGATAAAATAAGTAAATATTTTCCCCCATGCGCTTAAAGTATACGACAGTAAAAAGCAAATATTTTAAAAATTTTGCTTTTGCATTAGATAAATAAATCTGAAAACGCTCTTGGGTATGAGCACTTGCATACAAAAGAATGTTACTAACTAGTATTGTACTCTTGATGACATAAGATGCACTGCCGTAGCTAATCCTGAGTGGGCCCTGTATCAAAATTCCTTGAGGGCTTCTTTTTTTTGGAAAAGAGATAAAAGACACGTATTTAAAACTGTCATAATGTTACACATTTTGGGCCCTTGTACCTCGGGGGCCCCTATCATTAAAACGGTTGATACAGAGGTATCTACTCCCCTGATAAGATACATAAAAATATTTTGTGAAAAACTTATCGTATACATTTATTACCATTTCACTTTTTACGTTAAAATTTTTCAAATGAGATACATTTTTTTCTAAATAGTTATCTCTATGGAATCTAGTTTTTAACTTTGAAATAAATAAATTGAGACAATGCAATACTTCAAAACACTACTTCATATTTAAATTTTAAACTACATCTCCTCATTTTTAGTGGAATCAATAATTTAGTGAGAAAATTCTCGTGTACTTTTGTGCTTCTTCAAACTCTGATTGTTTGGTCTGAATCACAAAATAATACTAAAAACTATAAGAGACTTATTGACCCCCCGATCACTAAATTTAGTCCATAATCAGATCAAGAAAACGATTTACATGGTGACTCGCTACCAAACCGATAAACTTGCAGGGTGTGCAGGGTGTATAGAGATGACTTGAAATCACATATGAATGCAGGGTCGTGCAAATATCGTAGTTACTCTATGGTTCAAATAAGCATTGAAAAAGAACAGAAACAGCAACACATTAATGGGACAGAAAACGTTTTATTGAAAGGTTATGCTACAACAGGTGTTCGAAATTACGACCAGAAGTCCTCTGGCAGGCCTGAAAGGACATGGAATTAGTTACTTTGTCAGTATGGTATGTCTTATCCTCTTACGAGTCGTGCCCGAACTCTGACGCAACAAATGTTCTTCCGTCTTGTGTTGTTCTATATGTTACTAGCACGATGGGCTCTTCCACATTACGGAATTCATGTCCGCCGACACCTCAACGTAAACTCTGGAAAGAGATGGATAAGTCATATTGACTTGCCAGATCACCGAACCTATGATATATGGACTTCTTCTGGGGTCACATGAATAGTTTGGTACTAGACCTGTTCCATCAGTTGAAGAAATTATCGCTCGAATATCTCTAACTGGCGGAGGATACGTGATATGCCAACAATCTTCCAGAAAGTAAGGAATTTCATACAGCACCGCTGTCAGGCCTGTCGGAGGACTATTCGTTAAGTTCTAACACCCGTTGTAGTTCAATTTTTCAATAAAATATTTTTCCCATTGATATCTGCTGCTTTCTATTCTTTTCTTTGCTTCTTTGCAGCATAGCTCGTATCTACGACATCATCACATTCATATGTGATTCGAGTCGTGTCTGTATCTCCTACACACCCAGCAAGTTTATCGGTCTACTAGCAAATCACCCTGTATAAATTTATATATATTTCTCACTCCTAATTTCCACGTTCCACTATGGATGGATTTAAGGTATCCAACTACCCTAAAATCAGGATTTTTTTCAAAAATTGACACATTTTTTTTATGATTTTATTTTATAGACTATCTTATTAGCTTTATAAAAATACCAAGCTTTTTATTTTCCATTCGCTTGAACAAAAACTGCAAGTGTTTTAATAAAAGAAGACGCCATATAGCTTTACATAAGATGTCAAACATTAAAATGCGTTTTACTCGAAATGTGTTGTTTTCGAAAAACTCAAATGGGGACAGGGATTGCTCAAAAAGTTTTGAAAATAATTTTCTGAAACTTTTGGTGAATGTTTTGTATAACAGTAGAAGTGTTTTGAACTTCAGATTTATCAATCAACTGTTTTATTTCAAAATTTAAAGTCCTGTATGTGAATATAATCATTATTTTTTTTAAGCAATTTCATATAGTCACTAAGATAGAGTGCACTAGTTTTTGTAAAAAGTAAAATATCTGTTATCCTGAGGGTCATTTCAATCTTGAATAACAAAGGAACACATTAAAATTAAAAAAATTGAGAATTTGTGCAAAAAACTTTTGTACAGAGTGGGCCCCGTTTATGTAATTTTTTGTACATTTTCACCAGTTTTTCCCCCTTTTAAAAATAATAAATTTTATTTTCTATTTTCAGTTTTGCAATATTTTCCCCTTAAAATATACTAAATAAATCTAAAAATCACAAAAAAATCCCTATATCTCCATTTTTTTCAAAAGACAGTTGTCGCAAGTAGTCGGATACTTTAAAGACTTACTAACATTTATGTACAGAAACTCTTACTATTTTTTAAAAGAGGTACTCAATAGAATCAAGCAATTTTCAAATTAGGTCTAAAATTAAGTATGAATATTCCTGAACGTAAACTTTGAGCCCTAAGCCCATGTCACCTGGAGATCCGCGAAGCCTCTTCAAGTGTTCTGTCAGGACTCAATAATACAATTAAAAATTGATACTTGAGTGAGTATTTTTAAAGATAAATAACACGAGAGAACTTTGAGTGACAGACCTCGTAATTTCTAACCACGATCAAGTGACAAGAATGACACCTGAGTTGGCACCCTACTCTTCTAACTTCCACACCATGCAAACTGGAGTCCTTTGGCTATGACAGATTTAAGGTGTATGAGCCCTTCTACACATTGGGTCTTCAGTGGTACTAGGCCTCCAGCCTAGTACACTCCAGCCACGTTTTCGTGATCATTTTTTACAACCTTACAGTACCTATAAAAATATAAAAAATAGTTGCAAAAGATGAGATGTGAATAGGTCTATCTTTTTATTTATCCCAAAACATTGCTGAAATCTATGCAAAGATCACTAAGATTATGTGTTGCATCAGTAAGCGCACACAGGATTTTTTCAAGGGGTCCGGGGTTGAAAGTTCACCATTCTTGTTATCATGCTATTTTTGATTTTGTTGATTTTCAGAATAAAACATAGTAAAAACTAATTATTGAATAAATAATTAGCATTAATTAATAAAATTAATCATAATAACAAATATTTAATTAAATTTTTACGTATTATATACTTAGAATTATAACCAATCGGAAAAAATCAAAGGGTTTTGGGGAGGGGCCGACTCAGGACCCCCTTGTGTGCGCCACAGTGTTACATTTATTTTTTTTTAACCATTGTAATTTGAAGTGATTTTTTAAACGCATATATATGAATTAACCCTTTACTGCCGCATTATGATTTTTACTGCAGTTTTTTTCATGTAATATTATTTTGGATCACTACATTGAAAATTACGGGATATACATAAACAAAATACTCAACTTTGGAAAATTTATAATTCGTTAGAGCTAATTAAGTAATTAAAGATATTCAACTGTAAAATTAATTCTATATACTGTTCACTTAAAATAAATAGTCAAATCATTTTAAAATCTTCATTAACGTACAAAAAATAATAAACACTTATCTTTTGACGTTAACAAATTTTTCGAACAAAATGGACAATCTTCGAAAACCCGGGATCAAAATGTGTCAGCTGAAAACGAAAATTTCCCATAAAAACTATTCGCCTTCCCCGCAAAAAATACTCATCATACCCCGTGCTGCCATATATTTTGGGAAGAGGGTTTTCCCAAAGAATATTCCTGCTAAGAAATTTCAGAATATCCTGTAAAATTGGTTATTCTATGTTTTTTTAAAAAGTGGGGGTGGTATTTATAAGTACCGTCGGAGTGGCCAATCAAAGAGCCATTTTTTTTTTTTAATATGATACTTGGCGCCGGCTGGGGCGTAGTGTCGCTGGCCTTGTACGCCCGTTTGGGGGGTTCAACCCCGGGCCCTAAGTGGGATGGTTTTTCATGATGCAAAAAAATAGACAGCGTCCATGTCGAATAAAGGGCATGTTAAAGCCCCCGGAGTGCCTGTTTGGCTTAGATGTTCTCCCAAAAAGGGAAGATGTTCTTTGTCGGGTTTTTAAGTGCCCCCCTGGGGAGGAAACGGGCCGGGTAGCCGAGTGGTATGGGAAAAATGGATCGTGGTTTCCCCCTTGTCACAAAAGCCCGGGCCCATACCACTAAAGACCCACCGGGGTGGGCAGCGATGCTCGTTAAATCTGTCAAGAGCTGAAACCCTCCCCCCCGTTGGGTGGTGTGGTAAGGAGGGGGGGGGCCAGCTCACAGGTGTCGTCCCGTCACTTGACCATGGTTCAAAATTACGTGGTTTTGGGCGCCAAAAACCCCGAGGCTGAACAGTGTGACGTTAATATTCAATCAATCCAATCAATCTGGGGGGGAAAACTGGGGGTCAAAAATTTGAAAAAGATTGTTTTCCACCTTTTATGGTGCTACACCAAAAATGGGTACCAGTTCCCCGGGAATGGGACTAGGGTTTGCCATGAAAAATTTCTATCCCCAAACCCCATTGAAAAAATATTTTAGGTTTTTGAGAGAAGGGATCGTCAATTCCGATTTTTCGATACCCCCGATTCTTTTTTTTTTTTTTACAATAATAAAGTTATTCTTTTGGGGGAATATCCGTCTTTTTTATTGGGTTTTTTGAATTCGGGAAAAAATGGACCCCCCACCCGACCTTTATAGCTCATGTTTTTTTCACGAATGTGTTAAAAAAGAAAAAAAAATTAACAACATTGGCTTTAAAAAATTAATTTGGGATAACATTCTTTTTGTCGTTCCCTTTTTCCCACATCGTTTATTATGTTTTTTTATTATCATATCTTAATTTAAAAACCCCTTTTTAAGTTTTTTTCTTATTAAATAAATAAAATTATTTAAAAACTTTTAATTTTTAAAAAAATTTTTAAAACATTTTTTTTAACAGCCCAAGTATTTTAAGGCTTTTTCTAAATGATTGCTGAATTTCAAATTAACCTTTTTTCTTCTCGGTTAAGGATTAAATTTGAGTATTCATGTGTGAAATAATTTATATTATGTCTCTGCACAGAAATTTTACGCTGACATTTTTTTAAGTCATGTAAAAGTTAAGAATATTTTTTTATAAAAAAAATGTATGTGGTACAAACACACATTAAGTATCATTTGTAATAAATTATATGAAGACTTAACAAAAATTATTTTAGCATTCTAAGCTCGATATCTTAAAAATATTTAAAAACTTTTAATCAATTTTTTATTGCCTGTTATAATAATTTAATACAGTCCGGACCTCTATTTAAAGAAGTCGCTAAATCCCGAAAAAAGTTCGTTATGTGGAAAATTCGTTAAATTGAGATTCCTCTTTTAATGGACTTTAGAAAAACCACATAAAACAAATTTTAAATTCGTTAACACTATGTATTAATTTAAAAAAAAGGAATTATTCCTACTTTTTTTGTAAATTAATATCTATTTATTTTATAATTTTTATCCATAGAAAAAAAAAAGCATTGTTTAGGAATACACTGTGTTTTGAATTTTGATAAACGATTTTATGTTAAAAATAATGAATTTTAGTGACATTTTCTAATTTTAAGCCTACAGGTAATTGTAAAAGCAAGTTATTTTATATCAGCAAATTTAAGCGTACATTACCGCATGCGTCCTTAAGTTTAATTACAGATAAAATCTACTAAATGAGTTTTTTTCTTGAAAAAATACGGTCATTTAATTGCTTTAGGTGAGTTAGGCATCTGGTAAAACAAATTTAAGGACATTGATCCCTCAAAATGTGTTGTGTTAAAAGAGAATAATTTGAAATATTTAGAATTATTTTTAAAATAGTGAGAAAAAAAATCAAATCTCTTGAGAAAAAGTTCGTTAAATAGAAAAAACTCTTCGCTATTTGGAGATTATTTTACGATGAAAATAGTAAAACGTTCTTGGTTCTAGGAAAAAGTTCACAAAATAGAAAAATTCCCTAAAAAGAGATTCGGGAAATGGTGGCCCAACTTATTAAATATCACCATTATGATAAAAAAAACCCAGTTATATTCTTTTTGAGACTGCATTGTGAAACTTTACATAGGAGCAATATTATGCACATAGCAAAAATGTAGAGTGCTTGCATATGTACGATGAAACTCCTTCAATATTTGTTTTACATTATCTTATTTATATTTATTCTGAAATATCACTGAAGTTCCAGAATGTCTCAAACCCTTGAGGCTTCACAAACATTGAATGGATAGTTCTTGTAATTATAAAACGACGCATTCTGAAATTAACTGAATGATAATCATCACTCAGTAGCACACAGAATTTTGAAGGAACCGGGGTTGAAGTTCACTATTCTTGTATCATGCTATTTTTAATTTTGCCTAGGATTTTGCACAACTAAAAACAGAAAAACTATTATTGAATAAATAGTCCTAGCATTAATTTAATAAAATTAATCACTAATAACAAATATTTAATTAAATTTTACGCTTAGTATATATAGAATTATAACAATCGAAAAATCAAGGGCTTTGGGATGTTAACCCAGGACCCCTTGTGCACTGATCATCATTATTGGGGATTATATATAATTATAGTTATCATCAATCATAGAGAGGCAATTTCACTTTCGTACTGCCCTCAATAACCACTCAATTGCTGAAGTCTCGATTCTCAATGAATATTTTGGCCGAAGAGGGAAAATTGGGTGTTTTTCTCACAATTGTCTTCACGCCTTCTTCCCATAGTATTATTTCTTGACCTTGAACCTTCCCGACCCCCCTTTCCGGAAACAGGAAAGGAAGTTTTTTGGGCTCTTTCCCTTCAAAACACGCGATAGGTCACTTGGAGTTTAACGAAAACACGCCATACATGGAATTATTCGAGAGGTTTCTTCCCCCTTTTTTTCGGACGCAAAAGAACGTTGATTTCACTTGAAGCATAAAATTAGACGATTGTTGTTAGAAATTATTTCTCGTCCCACTTAATGAGTCCGGATGTTCCTCAACAAAAGGAGGATATATTCATCATATGATCTACGGTTAAAATAGGTGTAAGGCAGGGGTGAGCAAACTTTTCCAGGGTACGGTCCACTTCTAATTTTTTCAAGGTGATGCGTCCACTCAGTGGCGTAAGTGTAGTGAACGAGAAAAAAGGTTATTTATTATAACTTAATAATATATACGGAATATGTGTGTGTGTACTTTCCTACGTAACTACAATATAAAACAAACCTACTCTTTTAAAACCGCGTTTAAAGCAAAACGTAAATTACAAACAGAATAATAGCCACCAGTGACCCACACAAGGGGGGGGATGATCGAGTCCAGACCCCCCCCCCACCAAAGCCCTTGATTTCTTACCGATTGATTATAATCCTATGTATATAGTACGTAAAATTTAATGAAGTATTTATTATTTATAATTAATTTTATTAATTAATGCTAATTATTTATTCAATAATTAATTTTTTACTGTTTTTTGTTTCCGAAAATTGACACAATCAAAAGAAAATGTTGGACGGCGTTTTGGACCATTATACGACTTTCAACCCTGGATCCCCCCTTGAAAAATTTCTGTGTGCGCTACTGATAGCCTCAAATATAATAATATCAAATGATGCATTTACTATCAAACATTTCAAAATACATTAAAAATAAGGCATATTCCCTTATATTTCTCGCAGTTATATATAGTCAGTAGAAGACTTAGTCTGCATATACTGGCCGCCAATCTTGAATATCTCGGTATATAATTACTAATCTTCAGGCGGTCACACCGAAATGACTTGGCCGGTCAACCTGTTGATCATAATCGACTTTATGACCACCCCAGGCATAAGGTGCAGGTTGATAATTGTGGCGACTTTTGGTTATCTTTAAAATATACGACCATAAATAAACTATTATAATATAAAGATATATTAGGTATATAGTATTATTAGAATATGACCAGTGGTGTACACAGGGGGTCCTGGGGTCCGGACCCCCAAAGTCCTTGATTTTTTTCTGATTGTTTATAATTCTAAGTATATAATACGTCAAATTTAATTAAATATTTGTTATTAATGATTAGTTTTATTAAATAATGCTAATTATTTATTCAATAATTAGTTTTTTACTATGTTTTGTTCCTGAAAATCGACAAAATCAAAAATAGCATGATACAAGAATGGTGAGCTTTCACAACCCCGGACCCCCCCTTGAAAAATTCCTGTGTGCGCTACTGAATATGACGTATGTAATACGTTGATAATACGTTGAACTATTTAAAATAAATTGTTATTAAAAAAAATTTTAAAAATATTAAAACAATTTGGAAATTCATACAAGAATATTAATTTTAAGAGAAAGGTGTTTTATATTATTTAAATTTTTCTTTATAAATAAATGCTTACTTATCTTATTTGAAATAATAAATGTATAGTTTCTAGGTTTTTAAAAATAAAGTTTTTTTAATGTTATTGAACTTGCACACATATATTTAAACACTTATCAATTAATTCTATGTATTACTATAAACAATTTGATAGACAACATTATTTTATAGTATATATATATTTTCTAAAACAATTTTTAATTTCACATTTTAGTTAATTTTTTTAAAAAAAGAATATATGTCTATAAAAATGTTAAACATTCACTGTAATGTCTTTAGCACAAACTAATTAAGTGATGCTTAAAGATGTTAAGTAAATATATAGAGTTTAAAATTAGTGAATTTTTTATACCACACAGCTGACTAAATTTTTTCTATTTTTTTTGTGTAAAGAAATAAATATCTTTTTCCCTTTTTTTTTAAAAATAAAAAAAAAAAAACTGACGATTCTTTTATAATTGTTTCTGTTAATATACGATTAAATTTTAATATAATTATGTGTATGTCATTTTTTATTTGGTTTAAAAATAAAAAAAATGTTTCAAAAAAACTTGAATGGAATTACTTTAATGAATATTGGTATACCTAGTATAAAGGTTTTTTTTTTTCAAATAAAATATTATTCTTATACCCCAGGAAAGTCATATCTTGCTTGTATCGAGGTTATATTAGTCTAATGTTGAGGGTCGTGGTTCAAATTTGAAACGTTTTTAATTTAAAAAAAAAATGTTCCAATACTTTAAGCTTGAGTTTGAAACCCTTTATCAGAGAATTAGAATCATTCTATAGATAAATATTTGTTCCTTATATAATTAATTTGTTAATTTAATTAGGTATAAAAGCATAAAAGATGAACGAAAAATTTCGGAAAAAAAGGGATTAATTAATCAAAAAATTTGTCGTTTTTAAAAAATTTGCGCTCTAACAGTAAATCAAATTGTTTTTATAGGAGCCTTTTTCTTTTAATAATAACAAGTAAAAAATATTTTAATTCAATTCCTACTTAGATCAACAAAGAAAAGTTTTATTTTAGCTACTTTTTATATTAAATAGTTATAATTAATATAAATATGTATATACATAGGACAGAATCACAACATTACGTGGTAATTAATTTTAATTCATTATCATCAAAGTATCGTATTTTCCTCCAAAACACACACACATAATCATGTATATAAATTTCAGTTCAACTGAATACTTTAACCGGTGAGAAAAAAAACCCTTTTCCGGAAAAAGTCCCAAAAATGATACCAACGTGGTTGTATTGTAATTTTTAAATAATTGTTTTTCAATTAAATTTTTTTTAATTATAATTAAACTACTGTATTGTCATCAAAAAAACATGTATATAAAATTTTCTCAAATTAGGCCTTTTAAAAAGTATTTTTTTAAAGATTGAAAATTCCCCGAAGATAAAAAAATAAATAAACAAAATATAAATAAATAAATACATAGAGATTTGTGGCCAATAGTTGGGGAATTGAAAACAGATTAAGTTATTCCATTTTTTTTAATTTGACTTATGAGATTGAAATGCAATTTTTGGAATTGTATTAATTGTGAATTTAAAAAACAGAAATATACTCCCCCATGTTCAAAAATAATTTTATTATTCATATTCTTTTTTAATTTATTCTAGGTTTCGCCAATGTTCTTGTGTTTCATCCTCCCGTTCTGAACGTGGATGAACCCCACATTGACCTTCAAACAAGGAACCCCCCAAAATATTTTGCCTTAAATATCCCCTGGGAAAGGAAAACCCTCTCTCATGGTACGTACTTTCACAATCTTTAATTGCATCATTTAATATCTGCCTTTTGTTCCAGTAGAATATTTTTAACGTTGTTTAAACCAAAAAAGGGTTTGTCATTTAAAAGATAAAAAAACAATTTTAAAAAATAAAAATTAAATTTGCCCAGGGGTTTTTTTTAATAATTTTCTTTTTTAATAAAAAGGTAAAAAAATTTTTAAAAAATTAAAAAAATATGAATATTTTTCCCGAATTGGGGGTTTTACTTTTTAAAAAATAAGGGA
>BMAV01016191.1:3628-45263 GCA_019973955.1 Trichonephila inaurata madagascariensis | reverse complement strand
TTTTCTTGGTTGTAGAGTTGCATATGATATTTTTCTTGGTTGTAGAGAGTTGCATATGATATTTCTTTTAGGTTCTTAATGTTGTAATATATTTGTATCTCTCGAATCGATTCCAAAGCCAAGAAATTTTTACATAAAATCTTTATTTTCCTCTTTGGAATAATAAGACATTTTTCTTTCGACATCAATCTTGAAGGTGAAGAGAACTTTTAAAGCATAAGAACAAATAACAACTAATTTTTTTCTGTACGATGAAAGAAAGTGATTTACATAGATACAGATATCTTTCAAGGAAACTAAAATATATTCTAGGATATATTTTTTGAATTACTTGCGCGTTTATAAAGAAAAGAATAACGTTTTCTTGTTTAGTAGAAGAATAGAATAATATGCAAAAATAAAAAAATTAAAAATCAAAATAAATAATGAAATAAGTAAAAAAAAAAAAACAATAAAAGACATAAAACTGATACTTTTTAAGGCTATATACCTTTTTTATGCTTAGTGAAGCATGATGTAGCAAAGGAGAAAATTTATGAAATAGATTATTTAGGAAACAAATTACAGCTCTTCTGTAAATCGGACTAGTTAATACTTCCAGAATAACTATTAGATCTTTTACTGTGATAACCATAAAAAACAAATTTACTCAAAAAGGTTTACTTAAAAGTATAAATTAAGAAAAAGAGACGTCAAAACAAAATTTCTGCAAGAACCTTTGAAACTTTTGGAATAATTCCGAGGATCTTAATGATTTGCAGACTCTTGCATAAAAGTATTTTATTATTGTACTTTTGCTTTCAACTTACCTGGTTATCTTTTTAATACATAAGCCATCTACTACATTGATATTGAGAATTAAAACTCTGTAGAAGAATCATCTGAAATAAATGACACAGAAAATTGTATAGATTATAGTTTATATAAGATGAAAAATTTACAAAGCAATAAAACGGAAATAACGCTTATAATCAATATTTATTGCTGTAGCTACGCGCAGGGATGAAAGTCTTTATACATCATCACATGGAATTATACCGAACCCGAACTTCATGCTGAGAATGACATTTTAAATGGCTTGTACATATGTATTGGGCTAAAGTTCGGTAATACGCATTACCTAACAAGAAATATGAGTGAGAAACCACTAAAAATAATCGCAGACATTCTCATGGGCGGCGCATCTGGGGAACGTGCATGCCATGGAAGAAATAGAACATGTTATGATAGAAAGAACTCGAATACATTCCCAGCAATATGTGGATGGTATTGTTTTGTGGAGTTAAGGTTTAGGAGATACGTTGCACAAGGCGTAGAAATTGGGATTCACAACCTCCTTCAGGTATCCCCAGTAGGACAGGATTTTCCCAATTTGGTATAAATAGAATCATCCATGATATCGAATAGTGCCCCTGATCATAAAGCCAGACATTTGTCGAGTAAAACGTTGAATAAAACACTCTAAAACATCTGTAGCATTTAACAGGTTTTAATAATAATAAATAAGATTGTAGTGGAACTCATATGGTAAGATGGGTGTTTCAAATTGGCATGTCATTGGCTGTGTTGGTGAGCTCATTACAGACGGAGAGTTCGGTGATTTAGTTGCAAGAAAATCCCGGGCATAGGAATCTTTGTACGAATCCCATGGCACAAAAGGCATCGATGAACTTTGGAGGCACACCTGTTGATGTGTTCAGTGCCGGTTTATCCATTGGGCGTTTGGAGTGGTAGCCCATGATCCGGATAAGCCGAACTTAACCAGGTTTTCTGGCTTTAAATTTAGATCCGCCAGTGCCAAGCGGATCTGTAGATCTTCTTCCAGGGCCTGAAATGAGCTTTAATTGGCACTAGATGTGTTTTTATGTAATGTTAATGCCCAAGAAGAACATTTAACACGATGCGTCACCACTACTATTGATTCATGCCTGCATTATATTGCGTGACTCACTGACAGAGTTTCGACTTGTTCTGCTCCCTATGATTCATCTCTTCCTCACAGTTACATTACTGGTGTAGCATAAGTTACAACAGTGTGAATGGTGAATAATTCACGATTCGAAAAAACACTCTCAAGAATGCCTGATCAAATTTTTGGACTTTATTAGTTACTTGTACGTCACTGTGTGGTATTGGTAAAACAGATTAAGTACATTAAATGACGATACACATTTTTAAAGAACATTAAATGTATTTTTTATACACGACTCAGAAGTAGAAAGGGAGTTTCTCGACCTACTCATAACAGCCATGGTAGCCGAGTGGTATAGGTATCGGACCGTGGCTTGCCTTGTCACGAGTTCGAGCCCAGTACCACTAAAGACCCGCCGTGTAGGGCAGCGATGCACGTTAAATCTGTCGAGAGATGAAACATCCTCCCGTTGGTGTGGTAGTTAGGAGAGGGGGGTGCCAGCTCAGGTGTCGTCCACGTCACTTGACCATGGTTCAAAATTACGTGGTCCGTCGCCAAAATCCCTCGTGTAGCTAAACAGTGCGACGTTTATATTCAATCAATCGACCTACTCATGCGGGATAATATTTTAATTATAATCCTTTTCATGTTTTAACCTGTTTTTTTCCCTTTTCTACAAGTGTTGTTTAACTGATGTAATTCTTTCGTAGTGTCACGTGTCACGTTTTTCAGAAAGTGCTGTTGGAAAAAAAAAAAAGTTCTCAAATCATTCGGAGTATATAAATTTCACTTACAATCCATAAACTTAAGCGTCATAAACTTTTTTTTATTTAAAGTCATGTTCTTACCTTAACAACAAAATTGTTGCAACCATTTATTACAATCTGGGAGTTGCAATCACTCAGATCAATACAACAGAAAAGAAACGAGAAATTACTCTCCACCTAACTAACGGCTCCCTAAAGAGCTAATAGAAGCACGTACAATGTGCCATCTGTCTCTGTTTCGCGACACAACTCTTTTTATCAGTTTTCTTTCTTTATTTTCCAACACGTCTCTGAACCCGATGTCCAATAACAGGATGATGTCGATACTACAAAGATAAAACACATAAAATATGTACTGAATCCTCTAAAACACAATATCTATCACAAAGTAACTGTATTTTACGTCCGGAGAGCAATTTATACTCCGAAACTTAAAACAGCAAAGTACCATTTTATTTAAGGAAAAAAAAGTTATTGAAAATGATAAAATGCCTCTGACTCATGGGAGTAAAAGTTATCTAAAATCTCACGAAGAATTTCGTTTTCTGTCATGCATCATAAATTTCAATCCTCGCGTTGCATCTAGCTTTTCTCTTCTGAACAGGGTTATTCCCTGTCATGTTCTTATTCATTCAAAATGTTCTCAGAATGATGTCCTGGGGAGAAATAACGGAACTGTTGTCGTAAATAAACCTTGGGTGAATAACGTGCAGAAGAAGTATTTTTATTAGCTTAACTTCAATAATGTTTCGCTTCAGGTTGCTCTTTTTTATCTTCCTCGTCTATAATTTTCAGAGAACTAAAAGCAAAAAAAAGGAAATTTACAACCGTATTTCCTAAGTTCATAATTTTGTTTACAACATAAAAAAAATTTTACTGATTAGATTCCTGAGCGTGTCCCAAATTTGTTCTTGTTTTGAATATTTGAAACTGAAGAGATAAATATTTTGAAATTTCGAAGAGAAAGATTTTAGTAGGAAAACATTTAGTAGATCAAAGGGATTAAATTTTATATTTCTGTTCTGTTTTGAAGCTAAAAAAAAGTAACAGGAAATCTGGGTTTTTGAAATGTAATCTAAGCGAGACGGCTTAGAAATAGATGCAAGTAAATCTAAAGGAAAGAACACTTTTATTCGATTTTCAAAAGAACACATTTCGAGTTTTTACTATATATACATACAAGATTAAATTCCGTTCTATGTTATGATAAAAAGAAAATAAAAATATCATTCTATTTCTAAACAAGAAAATCTCAAACGTAATATTATATTATACGGATATTAATATCTTAAGAAATCAGTAAATTTTTTTGAACATTCTCAAACTAATTTTTCTTTCGAATACATGCTATACTATAACGCGAAATTGGAAATTTTTAATTCAAAAATTTTTAATATTTTACACTAAATGTTCTTGAATCTAATAAATATGTGTTCCCCGACAATGCTTCATAGAATCCAAAAGTTTGAAAATTGTGAGGCAATTTTTTATCCGAGACACATACAACATTTTTTGCAAAGAATAACTGCGGTTAAAGTACAAACATTTTTAAGAACCAAAATCCTTAAGAATTGTTTTTTTCTAATCTTAGCTAAGACAATCAAGAAAATAAAAAATAATCTAATTTTGATATTGTTGCTTTAGTAATCGAGTCATACTGATTAACTAAAATGGTATCTTTGTAGCAGTTAATGGTTTGAAATCATGATATTCTTCTGAAAAAATAAAATTCTGCAATATTACTTGAGCCTGTTAATTTTATAGTAGTTCAACTTTTAGCGTCAAAATTAATACACGAGTAATGTAACCCTCATAATTTCAATTAAAGGTACATAACGGAAAACTTACGTATGCTTATGACCACACGATAGAAATAAAAACTTCTAACTTATTCTGGGCAAGAGATTAAAAAGGTTCGGATGTTCTACATATTTTTTAGACATTTTCGCATTCGGGTGTTAAGTACTTCTCTTTTTTTTTACCCACATTCATGGGTGGATTTATTTATTTCCTACTTTTTCGGAAAAAGCCAATGTTGAATTTTTTTTAATTATGCATTATTATACATTTTATATGAGTATATACGTTATATATATATATATATATATATAAATGTCATAATTAGTCTAATTATTTAAAATATTTATGTTAATTTACTTATGCAGATTATATTTATATAATATGTATATATATGTTTATATGGTACTTATGTCCTATCGAAACAATGCCAACGTTCAAGATAACTCGCCAAGTTGGCAACTCTAATTTCCCATGCGTCGTACATACTGAATTGGCAACTATGTGCTTCCTTTCACAAAATGTTGTCAATACCGTGACGGTAGTATATAAGTACCGTTTATATAACTTATATAACACCGTGTACAATGCAAGATTGGGAAAACGTATGCCCTAAAAGCCGTTTACTTTTCTTAAAATTCTCTAAGAAAAGAAAAGGAGAGGTTTCGTACTTTTTCACAATTAATGCTTTTATTTTCTGGTAATCTCTTAGTGGTCATCACTAATATGAACCAAAATATTGGCAACTTTCTTGCCAATTAACCATTAAAATTACGGATTTTAATTCATCCGGTACATGTTTATGGTTAAATGCTCTTTCTACTGAATCAAAAACAGATCTCATGTTTTGTTTCTTATTATCTGTGATCTTTTATATAAGAATAATCTTTCTTCTCCAATTATTTTCGCTTGCGTTTCTCTTATCTAGTTTACTCGCTGGAGTTGAGTGAAAGATAGTAATATTTAATTACAGAAAATAAAATTTCGCGCAGAAAAGTGTGCATGAACCTTTTTACTCAAAAGAACACGTTCCTAAAATTTTAAATAAAAATAACAAAATGTTTTCAATTCAAAACTAAACTCCCGTCCCTGACCCGAGCACGATTTCTGACTACAGACAAAAAACAGCTGACTGAACGTAACTCACCCGAACATGACGCTTAATTTAAATTCACTCTTCAACAAAACTCGCTTAAAGACGTTATCACTTCTAAAATTCTCTTGGAAAGTTCTCATGTAGACAATGCAACAGGTATACGTAAAATGTAGAAATTGTACTGACGAAGAACTCTCTAGAAGTCATATTTTCTATTTTCCAGCAATACTAGCACCTCCCCAGAACATCGGAGATTGCCTATTTGATGGCGATCTCTACACAGGGAATGTAGTGAAGCTGTCTACAATTGTCATTCGCAGCCACGGATCCATTTGACTTCCTGGACATGACACCACCTCCACTTCAAAAATTTATTAGTTTGTATTTTAAAATTCTAGAAATGTGGTGCTAATATTTTCGATAACAAATACCTTGTGATACCGCCCCCCCCCCTTTGGTGACCGTATTTTTGATTGTCAGCGTGAGCTAGAGGTGTAGAAGAGGAATAGACATTTTTTGATTCTTAATATGATTTTATTATGAATAGAACTTAAATGTCTAACAATTTAGATATTTTTAATTAAGCGAGAATCTATAATGAACAAACACACATAGCAATAGTTAAACCGAATCGCGTAACTTAGACCACTATAATTATTTAATTTGCCTACTCTCACTTCTAATAATATTACAATCCTAATATCAAATAATCATTCCTACCTTAATCCAAACTTAGATTCGATCTATATGAGAAATGTCTGGGCGCGCGTGCAATGGTATGCACCTTGTTTTAATGGTTTGTTTTCCAAGCAACTTCACGATTGGCTGCCAATTCACACTAGTCTCTTTCACACATACCATTCCCCAAAATTGCCATCTCACTTACTGAAACTTATGTTATTTAAAAGCTGTCTTATTTGCATTTCTTTTTCACCTTTCAGTTTGGTTGGAAAAGAATTGCCATTAATCTTGGCCCCTAAAGAACCCAGAGGTTATGTTAAAGAAAAGACGCGTAAGCCCGTCACAACCTGTATGCCAACTATTTCAAACCTTTAGACTTAGTCAGAAAATTATATCGTGAAAGATGATCTGTGATCAAAGTGATCTGTCTAAAAACATGGTAGTACTATGTTTACATGCTAAAATTTAAAAAGAAAAAAAGTAAAGAACTTCCAAAAGAATTTTTTCTTAAAGACCACACACTATTCGGTCATCTTTATACCAACGTTAAATCTCATCATTAAATTCGCTAAAATTTCAAATTTTGCAAAATTCTCATTTTTTTTTTTTTTTTAGTTATCGTTTTATAAATAACTATCTTAATGTTATTCTCAAAATTTTAGCAACAGAAAATTTTCTATTCGATTCTTTTCAAATATTTTCAAATCAATTAACAGTTGTATTTTTTTCCCAATTTTATAAAAGTAGAATAACTGACAAAATATTATTATTATATAAAAAAAAATAGCTTAACTGACACAATAATGAAAAAATGGGGCTTAAAACATACCAAAATGCTTACACTTTTAAAAATCTGCCTGTCATTATACATCTAAATTCAGAATTTTGAAAAAATACCCTCGAACAGTTCAGGAAATGTTCGTTCAAGTTTATGCTTTTACATCTTCAAAAAATTCAGGAGCTTTTTTAATTTTAAATTTTTGTTGATTAACTCAGTCCCGTAGTGTGATAAAAAGAGAGAAAATCGTTACAAATCCTTTGTTTTAAAATAATTTAGTACATAGTCTTTTAACCATTTTCTTCAAATATTTCTCGACCTAGGGAACTGGTTCGAATAAAACTTAATACCCAGGCCTTTTAGACCATTTTTTTTACTTAATTATGTAAGAAAATCAGATTCCATAACAGTAAAATTGTTTTAGAAGTGTGTTCGTTACACGCATTAGTATTAATTTACTTACTTAATCCACTGACACTCTAATTTAGTTCCTTTTGATAAATATTAATTCTACTTAGGTGCGATAAAAATTGTTGTGCTAAAATTATTAAAAGGAATCTATCTTTTAACGACTGCTCTCAAACACAGATAAAGAAGGGTTAAAATTAAGAATGATTTTTTTTTGTTTTTGTTTATTTTTTTTTTTTATTAATTTTAATAAACTGCGTCATGGGTAACCCTTAAGCTTTGTTTTAAAATTGTGAATTCCATACCTAACTTAAACTTGGTTAACAGTAAAGTGGCGATATTACAATCGCAAAAAGTATTAGCTTACTAATTATACTGCTATAAATTAGATGACTTTTACATTAATGGCATACTTATTAACATAAAACAGAACAGTTATATTTACAAACAAATCAAGTGTAGTACTCATAAGAGGAGGAGGAGGAGGAGGGTTTAGCTTCTGAGCATTATATCCACAAACGTACTGCCTTGACCCAAAAATCCAAGAACCTTAGTCATGGGAACCCTGACTAATGTAGGTCCTATCCCGAGACACCTGGAGCGATCCGAGGCTGCTGTCCGATTTCGCCTAACCACCGGACATGACTTTTCGGGCGTATACCTGCACTGACTTGGCTTGGCTGCAGACGAGGCCTGCCCGATCTGAGACCATGCCAGGAGGGATGACAAACAAAGCATTGGATTCCAAAGCATTGGACTCGATGAATTACCCGGCTGACGACGTCGTCAGTCTTTACTGGGAGACTCGGCGTCATATGGTCAACAAGCCAAGCGCGGGTGGTGGATAAGTAAACAAACAAATACTTTTAAGAGAGAGATCGTATCTAAGAGATTTGACAAGGTTCGTGGTATTTTCAAACGTTTTTTAAGTGGCGGATAAACGATATTTTCATGAACATGTTAAATCAAGTGTACAATTTTGAACCAACCCCACGCTATTATATTTATTAACTCAAAGAGAACAAGTTAAAGCCCATAACTGTGTACATTTATTAAACCATCCACTTATCATAGGGCTCAAAGAGAAGTGACATATTTGCTTTTGAAAGATTGGTCTTTTTTTCTCTTGTCAACAGCATAATAAAGCATAGTGGCTGCTATAAGTAAATTTATACGCAATAAGCTAAAATTTCATTTTAGAAGTACGGTTCGTTACCAAAACATTGCTAAATGAAAGCTAAAAGTCCTTAAAAATAATTTTTAAAAGAATAGTTGAGAATAGCGAGCCTTTTTTTTATGAAGAGGAAAGAGTGGAAGCGCTTTAGTTTTATCTATAACTATCATATTTGTTATCTGTGTGTATGTGATAAACCATATAGCCATAACTGAATATTAGGTAAAAACAAAAACTATCAGATATTTTAATATTACCTGAGGAAATTTATTCGATTCTTTACTTCCTGATCTAAGAATGTCTGTATACAGTAATAAAAATATGACATCTTTATATTCCTTTTTTTTTATTGTATTAAAACACAAATATATGCAATCGGTCAATAAAATTTATTTTCACTAAAAATTGTTTATAATAAATAATATTAGATACACTATATGTTTTAAATGAAATATATATATATTTTTTACTTCTAGTAAGTTAAATGGCAATAGAACTAAGCATTTGTTATATTCTGTCTTTTTTAAAAAAATTCCGTTCATTCATGTATTGATTTTTGTAGAATTTAAATATCTGCTCAAACTGTTTATTCTTTTCTTCGTTTTAACTCAATTGCAGTAAATTAGGCCCTAAATGAGTATCAGCATCAGTTCTTTTGTTTGAATTCCAACACAATTACTAAAATTTTAACATCGAATTAGACTTTTGGCTGTTTTATAAATTGTCTGCACTTAGTCCAAATTTAAGAATCCCATGTGTTATTTAATCAGACTTGTTCCAAGTACTTGTATATTTCTTCAGTAACATGACTCAATGGTTTATAGATTTCAACCAATAATCCTCTTAATTTTTTCAGATATGAGCATGTGATGAATTTAGCAGTCAAGTAGAATTCCAAACTTCCACAATTACGTGAAGACTCTCTTTCAACCTAACACAACAAACTTCATGAACACTATCCCGGTCTTTTCTTTAGAATTGAAAGGGATAAGCCTAGTTCGTATCGGATGGGAATCCATATAAATAAGTGTGCTAATTAGTCTACTCAAGCCCACTTCCTTGTCTTAGAGCAGCATTTCTCAAATTGTGGGGCACGCCCCCTTAGAGAGGCGTGATAACTCAATGAGAGGGACACGAGTACATCAAAAAGTCGGAAACAAAAGATTACTTAAAAAAAAATACATGCATTTACTGAAAGTAAAAAAAAACAAAATACATTCTGTCATAATATAAAATAAAATTAACATTAGCACTGATATAATACACTTATAAGTGTGTATCAATACTGAACAATGTATTCAAAAATTAATTTAACAAGTTAAGCTAAGAACAAGTTTAATAATTACCAATGAGTGACCACCTGGGCTAGTCATATAAATTATATACATAAAATTATATACAAAAATTAACACTAATCTTGATAATCTAAACGGTTTATAAATAATTCCTTAACTGCCGATATAAAGTTACGCGATTAGCTCCCCAATACCTCCGTTTACCATGTAGGCGTGCGTATGTGATGCATTGGTGGGAGGGAAGAAAATTAATAAAGAAGGAAATCCACTGATATAAGTAAATCCTTCACAAACACTGTCAAGGTCCTTTTATTACATTCCAAGTCTTTCGAAATTCTTTTATGGATGCTTACATAGAAAATATCATACTTCTGTAAGACGTACACATACGACCGGGGTATTTAACTCATCGGTTGAGACGTATATATACGCTGGTGTCACTTAAGGGGTAAAAGTCGTATTGTAGCTTTAGTGTCAAAGTATTGAATTCATTGTATTGTTATTAGTACGGAGGAGGGGGGCGCAATGAAAAGATTATGACTAAATATTGGGTCGCAAATATTCAAAGTTTGAGAAGCATTGGATTAGAGAATACTATATATATATGTATCGTATTTAATAGAATAAAGAGTATTTTATTTGTAATATTTAAATTTCTCCTAATATTATTCCGTCCTTTCCTTATGGCTCAGAATATAGGGAAATTATAGGTAACGCGCGGTTGACTAGCCCCAAAACTTTATTTAAACCTGCAATCCTTGTTCCTACGGCCAAGAGTTTGTTATTGTTAATGTAGCTAATATTTTCTACTATCTTGACTATAGTTATACTTAGGTTTTATAGCTATTTGTATGTATTTATGGATTATATATATATATAAAATAGCTAAATCATGCAACTCTTTGTTTTTGTCTTAAATAGTTTACAATGTTTAATGTTATTATGCATGATATTAATACTTTTTAATCTCAAATGCAATGATTTTTAAAACTTTACTTCACCCATTATTTTTAATGTATTTTTAATTAACTTCTTACACTCCAACTTATTAATAATGTAATCAACGAGTTGATATCATTAACTTTGTCAGTCCCTGGAGGATTATCAACAACAACTATTATGTAATCCATTATACAAAGAGAATGCTATCATAGTGGAAAAATAATAAATCGTTTATTCAATACATTATTAATATATATTTTATTTTTCCATTAATGTGATAATAGTCAAATTATTTGTATTTTGCATTATAATTAAGGTTCTGTTTGTATCAAAAACAATGCAGAAAACAGTTCCTCCTAGGTCTTGGAAGATCAATACAATTTCTCTTCGCAGAAACCAAGTTTTTTATTATTTGTCGCCATAGCAACAAAGGAAAATACTGAACTTTCTTCTTTACAATAGCTTTTACTTATATACAATCAAAATGAGTAATTATTAAAAAAAATATTTTCTTTTATGTTTTATAACTTTTATCATTAAATAGGAATCAATAACACTTTTCAACCCAATTACAGTTTTTTTTAATGTATATATTTTCTTTGTAGTACTGACTTTTATTTTGATTGAACCAAGCCATGATAAAAACTATACAATATAATCTAGGAATGTTTGCTGTTTCTAACTTAATAATCCATATAAAAAGGATTTTGCATAATACAATTAACGCAACATGAAACATAATTAGTATCAATAAAAAAAGTAAGACTTTTTTAAACATGAACATTAAACAAACTATTTTCGAAATATATTTCTTTTTTAAAATACTACATATTTCTGTGTTTCTAAAATTAGTTTTAAATTGTGCCTTCAGAAAAGAAATGTATTAGTTTAAATCAATAAAACATTTCATAAGGACTAAATTACACAATAGTAATATCTGTATTTTATAAGTTCCAAATAAGTATAAAGAATTATGATTCCATTAGTTTTTAATGAATAGTTGTGAAATTGAAAGCGGATTTTTTGTACAAACTGACGCATTATAACGGCTAGATGACAATTGAGAAGGACTTTTGAAGAAATTTATTTTTATAACATTTGAAAATATTTACCCAATTATAAAATGTGAAATTCTACCCGTTCAACAAATAGAACAAGTACAATTATTTTGATGCCTGTTTTGAATTCAATGGAAAACACGTGCTTGTCTTTATCATGTAATTTTTATGAACATCCAAAACATTTACCGTTCATAAATTGTTTCAGCTGAGAAAAAAAGTGATAGTTACTTGGAACAACGTTTAGATTATGGGGTGGATGTTAAAAAAAAACATCCCAATCCATTTTATCAAGAAAGTTTTGAAATGCAGCAGCAGTATGAAGGCGGGCATTTTCGTGAAGAAGCATAATTCCTCCAGAAAGCATTATTCACCTCCTGTTTTGGATGGCTCTCCGTAATCTTCTTTGGGTCACACAATAACGATTCGCATTGAACACCTGGCTCAATACATTGGTGGAAAAAGAGCATTAAATGAGAATTGCGAACTTTGAGAGCAGATACAACAAATGTTTAAACGCAGAAGGTGATGTTGTGAAGAAGCTTCAGGTATATAACAGAATTTTTGTCCCATAAATATTGAGGTTTTCACTTCGTATAACTAAACGGTCTTTATTTTCCAGATGATTCTAGTATATAAATGAGACGATTTCATAGGAACTGGATTTCACAGAATTTTACTGGGAAAATCTATTGTCTTGTTACAGTCGCTGAAGGGATTGAGGAATTAATTGCACATTTCGTTTTACACACACAAAACAAACAGCATAAATGGGCAATGCAACACGAACACTTAGGACATGGCACAAAAGCAATCTTTATTTGTTCCGGAGATCTCAGTTATAATAGGTTCCTCAACTGTAAGCTTTTGTAATTGTTCAGAATACGTAGATGATGCAACGATTAAACATTTTCTTTAAAAAACGCGAATGTAGCTGTGTTTTAAGAGATTAACAATATATTTCCCGTTTAGCGGGTAAACTAAAAATTAATTATTACGCAAAGTCGAAAAAAAATTCAAATTTCTTAAAAAGTAGCTTTTTGTGCATCGATCCTTGTGCAACCACATTTAAAGTTTATACACAATCTTCGGAAAAGCTTCCATTTTTAAAAAAATTTCTTTAAACGCAAAATTTACTTCAATGTTAGAAAAATGTATTACTTTTATATGGAAATTTGTTCATTTTAACACTTTTTCTTTTTACATCATTTCAACTTTTTTTACGATAGCCTAAAATTAAATAAGTCGTCAAGCTCCTATTTTTAAAAAAAATGACTTTAAAACTCGAGAAGAAACTTTGTATGAGGAAACTTTCAAAATAACTTTTGAAATGACTTCCGCCTAATTGAATTTTTTCTCAACATTTTCCTTCTATGTATATACTTGATCTTTTCATAAATGCTAGTTGAACATTTTACTTATATTTTTAAAGAGTTTCTACATTACTTCGAAAAAAATAATATTTTGAGGAAGCGAAAAAGAGATTAACTGCCCCTGGCTTTCTAGAATAAAACTAATAATCTCAAACAATTTTTAGTTTTATATCTTCTCTTTTTGTGATGATTACTACACTGAAATGTGTTTAGTGGATGAAGAGAACCATTTAATATCTGCACATATTTTGCTGTATAAAACATTAAAGAAATTATTTAAAAAATAAAAAATGCTTTTTTAATTTCATATTGAATGCAAAAGAGAATGGAAGATCGAAAATATAATTGGTATAAATTACAAGAGACAAATTGTTAAATTGTCTAAAAATATCTTTCTGTTGAGTATTTTATTCTTATAATAATCATATACACAATCTATATTTTTTCTTTAGTTATACGGAACTTATAAATAATTAAATGCATAATTTGTAAAATAAAATTACTTTTTTTTATTATTTTATATGATATAATATAAACTGAATATTCCTCAAATAGTTTAATTTTCGGTACAGTACATCAAACATACTAAATTGAAACTGAGATGAAAAAAAAACTCTTTTTTAGATTCATTTTCTTGATATTATTCGCATATTTATTCATTTTTATGATTTGCTTATTATGTACTGAATTTAAGGCAAATTGAATTTTTAATCAATGTGTTTCAATATGTTTGTTTTGTTTTATGTGTGTTGTTGTTGTTGACTTATTTCATGATCTAACTGCTTGTAGACAGGTTCAATGAGCCCAAGACAATCCTAAAAAAATTATTCACAATATATTTAATTGTCACGTGGTTTAATTTTTAATTTATTTTGCTTGTTTATTTGATAGAGAGACATTCAAATAGAAGGCATCCCTTTTTACTAAGTGTATTGGATAAGTATTTATCTGACAACGGTCATTTGTAATTAAAAAAAAAATTAAGTTTTACGAAGTAATACGTAAGTGCACAATATAAAAAGTAGAGAACATCGTTAGAAACCAAAATCAATTAGGAAAGCATGAACGGAAATATCACCTGTACGTGATATATAAAGACAAAAGAAGGACAACAGTAGAAAGGGGTTGGAGAACTTCATTGAAAAAAGTGTTCTCCTAATTTTGCTGCAAAAAAATTCTGCTTCCGCCAGATTCTGATATACCCGAGTAAACATTTGGTGATTTGCTCGGCTTCCCATTTGATGCCTTTCTCAATACAAACATACAAGCATTTTCATTTCCATTCGTTAGACCATAGACGAAGAACATATTCATCAACTCGGCTTTCATTAAACTCAGTAGGCGTTTGAATGAGAAAGTTACACGGACAAGTTCGAATCAGTCTTGAGAGGTAGCATACAGTGCAATTCATATTGATACGAATTTTGTGTAAATAATTATTTAAAATATATAAATAGTTCATACCTGGATATATATACTGTATATACTGTATGCTTTATTACTGTATGTTATATTCACATTTTATGTTAAAATTGTAATATTCGCAAGCAAAGCCGTTCCTTATATTATAAGAGCGATTCAGAGGAAACTTGGCGATAAGGCCAAGTTGGCATCCTCTTTGGTGGCCATGTTGGCGACTTGATGACCATTTTGGCGATTATTTTTGGTGAGTTCGTGACCCGTGGATTCTTCTGGGAATTAGTGGAGAAATATATTGATATTACGATCTATGACGCCAGCAAGTTTTCAAGAAAACTCCACGAAGCCTAAAAATAGGAAGTCGTCCGTCGAAGCTGAGTTAGTTTTATTCCGACAGTTGCAGGGTAGCATTGATTTGACCGTGAAAAGTCGACCAGTGATTAGTAATTACTTCAGTTGTTAAATAGGAGGAGCGAGAGCTTGCGAAAAATCTTTAAACATACTTGTATTTTAGACACTAATAGTTGTGTCTGGGTGCTATAAAAGGTGTGAAGGCCTTCTGATATTTATTAAGCGAATTTGAATGTTGTATCCTGTACTTCAAAGATTGTTTTTCGACAATAAATTCCCATCGCTCCTGGGGATCGATCTTGCTTTTTACAACTGATTGCATAAAATCCTCGAGACCCGATCTACGTAACACTGTTTCAAACTGTAATTTCCCTTGTGATTATTATGATTACTATAATGTTCTTTTTCATACCTCCAGGTTTGTATATGTTGTAATTTTATCCTCAGTTCTTAAGTCAAATTTACATTTATTGCACTTTCTTCAATATTATTTTATTAATTAAATTAATAGAAGTCCAAGACGCTTTTTATTTGAATCTCCAAAAGAAACACTGTACAACGTATTAAAACTGATAAAAATAGCTGAGAGCTTCTGTATGGATTTTATATGCTTGTTCTGCTTCCGATTTACGTTCAATAATAAAAGATTTTTTAAAAAAGGCATATCAATTGGTCGCAAAGATATAAAATATTAGTGTTTTAATCATTAAGTATCGAAATTATCGGTATTCTAATGCAAATTTTTATTAATATTTTTACTTCAAAAAATATCTTAAATTACGAAAGTGAACCTTTGAAGAGCATTTTAATATAAAAACAACTAACAAATACGCTTTTTTTAATGAAATGTGTCTACAAAATTATATCCATTTGAAAATTTTACACACGCTCAAAACGATACATGAAAAAGTGCATCTAATAATTCACATAGGTTAGGTGGATATGAACTACACATCTAAAATATTTTGTCTCAAAATGAATAATAATAAACTCCAGATTTATTAAAAAATTAAAAATTCTTATAACTTAAACACAAATATTTTTCAAATTCTCTTATGAAACAAATGGATGGTAAATATCACATATACAAAACAAAAGCATAGGAATAGTAAATATGAACTAGGAGTTGATATTAAAATGATGAGAATTAACTTACAAAGTGAACAGAAATTAGTGTTATAATTAAGAAATTGCATAGAGAACAATCATGCATCTAAAATTGATATATTCCACGCTGAATCTGCATCATCTACAATAGTTTACTACGATACTTTCCCACGAAGGATATAAAAGGGTCATTTACAAAAAAAATATCGAATTCGCATCATTAATCTCTCTTCCTCATTGCATCTAAAGAGAGACAGGAAAATACACTTCACTTCTATTTTTAGCGTATATAAATAACCTTAAGAAAGCAACCCATACTATTTGGTAGAAAAATCGATAGAGTAAAATAAATAATACAAAATGAATCATTTTAAATATTTGAGAGCCTTTCTCTCAGTTGAATTCAAGGAAGTACATATGAATGATGTTTAATTAATTTATATTACTATAATGAAATTGTAATGTAGAGTGGGTCTCGAGGATTTTGTCATTTGTCTCAAACAGAAAAAGAAGCGATGAAAATTTCCTTATAAGCGATGAAAATTCAATGTGTAAAAACAATTCTTAGAAATTCAGGATACAATAGCAAAATTTGCAATATAAATCCCAGAAGGCCTTCACTCCTTCTACATCGCCCAGCCACAACTAAAAGTGTCTAAAAATACAAATAGGTAACGATTAAGATTATTCCCAAGCACTCGCTCGATTGTTGCAACTAATCGATAGTCGACTCTTCAACGGTCAAAACAATACTAACGCAGTTTTAGCGAGTGACTTCTATTTAGAGACTACATGGATCTTTCAAGAAAGGTACGCTTACATCATCTATCGTAATATTAATGGATTTCTCGAGTAATTTCCAGAAACCAAAATGGTTAACAAAAATTATCCCAATTTGGCTTTATCGCCAATATTTTGCCAAGTTTCCTTTGCATCACCATTATATTGTAAACAACGGCGTTGCTTGGGAATATCACAATTTTAGCATAAAACAAATACAACAGAGAAAATGTCTACGTATTACACATCCAGATATAAATTATTTACATTATTTTAAGCAATCATTACATAAAATTCGTAATAATATAATTAATGTTTTCATTTTTTTATTTCTGAACTATTTTCTAATAAATTAAGGGATTAAAACATGAAGTACATAAAGGAGTCTATGTAGTTTATTTTTATTACAATTCCATATTTATAATCATAGTTTATTTAACTATTTATACATAAAAATTATAAAATGTTGTTAAAATAATGTATTAGAGACCAAAAATAGTTTCGTAGATTTTGAAATAAGTTATCTGTGTAGGCAAATTTTTCAAATTTTTTATAATTTGCATATTTCTTATATTTCTATGTATTGTAAAATTTAAAAAGAAAATAATTAAACTGGAATTATTGGGTTGAAGTACTGAATTAAAAAGATTTTACATTACATTCAACCATTCGAGCATTGGTACATTTCAAATTATATTTTCTTTACTTAATCCAATTTACTGAACTTATTTGAAGAGTTAAAATAAAACAAACATATATTTTTTTTTATCAAATTTATTCTAAATTTTTTGTCTTAAAGTTTTAAAAAGTTTATAAAACGTATGAATTAAATTAATTTTAAAATGTGAATATTCAATTAGGAATTTTTTAAAAAATATTCTTAATTATTTTAAAACTTAATGCCAATATGATGTATTTTTTTCCACTAGACAAATATTCAGGAATAAATTAATTATAACCCTAAAGAACTTTTGTTTTCACTCAATTTTTTTAAAAAATGTAGAGGTGAAGACAATGTCAATTACAGCACAAGCGAATAAAACAATTTAACGCAAGTAAAGAAAAACTATTAATAATTGCAAAATAAACTAACATTTACATTGAAGAGGAAAAAAAATTATTTATCAATTGAACTTTTTCGAATTATATTTTAAAAGTTCCTGTTTTCTTTTTCTTTTATTGTATGGATAATCAATAATACTTTTGTCATTCCTTTCGTTTCGTTCTCCGAAAATGTGCTATGACTTAAGAATCATTTTCTACTTTTGTATTGATTTCAGGTTCTCCTTTCGAGCCTAATGAAATACAGTAATATTCCTAACTTACGGAATAGGTGGGATGGAGTGATAACAGCAAAATACGCGGTATAATTTATCATACAAATGCATATAAATTATTCTTAGTCGGGGACGGAGATGAAACAAAACAATAATTTAGAAAAAAAACGTTTAATAAAATCTTAGGTAACACAAATACAAAATCACAAACCGAAGTTATTTTAGTGTAGAAAGACGGTTGACTTTAACCCTTTATCTACCGACTGTACTTATAAGTATCACTCACTTTAAAGTTACACAGAATAACCATTTTTACGAATATTTTGACGATACTTAGCAGGAATATTCTTTGAAATCCACTCTTCCAAGACATATCGCAGCACAGGCTCTGTGATGAGCATTTTAGCGAAGAAGGCGAATAGTTTTATAGTAGAAATTGCGTTTTCAGCACATTATGAAGACTATCATTTTTGTCCCGAAGAAATAGTTAATGTCAAAAGGTAAGTGTCTTATAATTCTTTTGTATGCTAATATGAAGACTTAAGAAAACGATTGGACTATTTATTTTAAGTGAACAGTGTATATAATTAATTTTACAGTTGAATATCTTTAATTAATTAATTAGCTCTAACTAATTAAATTTCCCAAAGTTAAGTATTTTTTTATGTATATATCCCTTAATTTTCAATGTAGTAATTCAAAAAAAAAATATGGTATGAAAAAAACTGAAGTAAACCATAATGCGGTAGATAAAGGGTTAAGGACTGAATATTTTTCAGAGTGTAGAGAATTCTTTCTTTGCCTTATATAACTGTCTTAACCCTCGATTCCATTGGAATAAACTTTTCTAATTCAAAAAATTTTATTTTTGCATCGAAGTCTTTAATAATGTTAAGTTTGTATTCCTAAGATAAAGTTTTTCTTTTCTTGTTTGGTGCGGAAGAATTGGTTCTACTTCAGTTGAATGACAAGCCGTATTACAAATCTGAGTAGATATAATACATATGAGAAACACAATGTAACATTTATAACATATAATAAAACACATACTCCGTTTATAAGGAATTAGTAACACAATATAAATTATTATGGCAAAGCATCGATTCCGAGCGATATGTTCGAGCTTGTGCATTAATTAAAAAGGAAGTTGAGAGTGAATAATTGAGTTGTGTAGCGTTCAAACAAAAGACGGATCCCCGAGATTTGAAAATTGCGTAGCTCCAGTCTAGCGTAAGTCAGTGTAGTGTAAGTCGAGGTATTACTGTAAAATATTTGGCTCATTCAAAAGGGATTTCAAAGTGTTGAAGCTTATTTTTATTCTTCTAGACATAAATCCAAACAACTTTTTTTGGCTAATAAAAACTGAACCTGGACCTAAAATTCATATACCTTTGAACATTTGATATCTTCATAATTAGCTTTAATATTAGAACTAGATTTCAGTATTTTTAAAATCTTAAGTGAAAGCATAATTTGCAGAGTAAAAAATAGCTTTCAATATGTTTACGCAATAGGATTTAAACATCTTAATCAAACTAATTAATCAAGGTAGCATAAAAGATTTGCTAACATTTTTCACTAATAGATCTCATGCACCATCAACGATAAAATAGATAAAATAGTTTTTAGAATATTTATCGAATAAATTGTAAGCACTAATCAATAACTCCTTAGAAGGCTCTTGTACTAAAAGATCTATTTTTTAAACCTAAAAGTAATGATATATTAATCTTTACGTGACGAAAACAACATATTGAAGCGCCATACACGCACTTTAGGAACTAGAAAAAGTCACAACTTTTGTCCAATCAAAATGTCTTCAAAAAGCCATCAATGAAAAAGAATGGTTAGAACGCGTAAGTATATAAATGTTTTACAACACAAGAAATTGTATCCCCGTTTGAATTCCTCCTCCTATTTTATATATAAAAAAGAATAAAAGTGTTTTTTTTATTTAAATATTATTAATCAAATTTAAAACTGCTTTATAAAGCAAATAAAGAGATGAAGGTCATAATATATAGAGAATGTAATTTAACAACACTTTTCTTTTTCTAAAACTTCATGTGAAATTCTCATTTTAAACACAATTTAAATATTATTAAATTATTATGCAGTATAATTACTAGTATATATTTGTAATACTTACTTTTTACTATTTATTAACACTTTTATCATCGATTTCATACTTCCTTATGAATTATGGCAAGGTAAATTTACAGTTTTATATTATTGGATAAATATATCTTGGGCCTAAATTCTGTAAAAATATTAAACGTAACCCAATGTATCAATAAAAATGTGGAAATTTATACTAATGTGTAATATAAAAAATATAATTTGCTTAATTGCATTTTAAGATTAAGTAATATTTTTATTATATTTATTTATTGGCTCTATATTCCGTTGCTCTTGTTGACTATATAAATCTACTAATTAACTTTATAATTCAGTTAGCTTAATACAATCACACATATTTAAATTTATAGAAAATAGTAGGAAAAAAAGGGAAAATGATAATTATTTTTAGCCATATTAAATTTTAAGAACAACATTATTGAGTTATGTATATTTGTTTCTCTTACAAATGAAGCTTTATAAAGTTTTTATAGTGATTTGATTAGTGTATTTTAAATCACGTATTGTATTTTTTCAAAAATAAACCATGTTTTGTACAGTTTTACTAATGATGGATCCTTCGAGTGTGAATAAACATGTAGAATGATAAGTATAAATCCAATTATTATTAACAATTCTAAAATTCCAGTGAGTGATTTTGTATTACAATTAATTTTGTAATATTTCTCATCCAAGTTTCAGATTTAATTGCAATTTCTAAATAAAATACATTCTTATAAAGATCATATAATAAGGAAAAATGAAGTCAATAAACTATAAAAATATGTGTTTCAGTAGTTTTTATACGTATTGTGTGGGGAAAATATACACTTAATTGCTTTTAAAAGATCAACTAGTATAGAAGTTAATTTTAAAAATAGTTAAAGGACTCTCACAATATCTACGATTATTCCAAAATCGTATTATAGGATTGATTTCGTGGAAAAAAATTATATCTGAGTATATCAAATATCGAATTATGCACAATTCACCAAAGAATTTATTCCTTCTATTCAGAGACATTTAAAGGCTAACAATTTTCAACTTAATTTTAAATGTACCCAATTTCTAACTGAGAATGGTAACTTTAAAGCCTATTTGAAACTCTTCAATCTGTCGTCTACTGACCAATTTTCTTACCCTAGGGGCACAGTCCAGGATGTCAAGCATCTGATATACTTGTATGTACTAAATTCACTTCCGAAAGACGTATACTCATGAATTGTCTACAAAAGAACAATATATATAGCGTGGCCTCCTTCTTTCTCTGCCTTGGTTCAGAATAAATCATCTTTTAGATCGTTTTGTGGATACATTAATAGCATTTTCCGCCGTATTATTTAAATTGTAAATTTTGTATGTTTGCTAACATTTACTGTACGCTTATATATATATATATATATTTACTAATTTTACTTGTATGCGGTACTGTTGTTACTCTGTTGTATTTGGCGGGAAATATAACATGTTGCTATACTCACGAAGTAAGTCTTTCCATCTACTTTATTGCATCGACTTTAAATATATACTAGTAAATACTAGTAGGCTATAATTTTATCGTTGTATTTTAATAGTATAGTGTATTTTATTTGTAATACTCAATTTTCTCCTAATATTATTCTTTCCTTTCCCTTTGGCCGCGGTAGCCGAGTGGTATAGGTATCGGACCGTGGCTTGCCTTGTCACGAGTTCGAGCCCAGTACCACTAAAGACCCGCCGTGTAGGGCAGCGATGCACGTTAAATCTATCGAGAGCTGAAACGTCCTCCCGTTGGTGTGGTGTGGTGTGTTCAAAATTATGTGGTCCGTCGCCAAAAGCCCTCGTGTAGCTGAACAGTGCGACGTTAATATTCAATCAATCAATCAATCAATCAATCAATTCCTTTCCCTTTGGCTCAGTAGTATAAGCAAATTACAGATGACGGTTGAATAGCCCTAAAACTTTATTTAAACCTGCCATCTTGGTTCCTAAGGCCAGGAGTTTGTTATTGTACTACTGAGGCTAATATTTCCTACTATCTTGACTAGTTATACTTAGGTCAGTGTTTCTCAAACTGTGGGGTGCGCCACCTAGGGGGGCGTGATAACTCTACGAGGGAGGCACGAGCATATTAAAAAGTTGAAAACAAAAGATTATTTTAAAGAACTATTAATTTACTGTAAGTAACAAACAAAATGCATTCTGACATAATAAAATAATAAGATACACATTTACACAGATAAATTTATCAGTCTATGGACTGTATTTTATAATTAATTTAACAATACTAAGTTAAGAACAAGTTTGATAACTATCAGCGACCTTATGGGTTTGTATTAAAACTTATCTTGATAATTTGTACGATTTATAATTAATCCCTCAATTGCCGAATAAACGTTACATGATTCGCTTTCCAATGCCACCGTTTTCAACGTAGATGCCCATATGTGATGTTTGATTTCGGGGGCAGGGGGCGTTAGAAAAGGAATAAATAAGTAAATCCTTCGCAAACACTGTCGAAGTCCTTTTATTGCATTCCAAAGCCTTTGAAAGGATTTTATGAACAGTAGTGCATAGAAAAGGTCGAACTTAGGAAAGAGGTATACATATGACCAGAAAATTAATGCTTTGGTTGAGCGAGACGTTTATATACGTCGGAGGCACTTAAGAGGCTAAAGTCGTATTGTAGATTTAGTGTCAAATTATAGTATTATTGAATTCAATACATTGTTATTGTATGGAAGGGGGGAAATGAAAATTATGATTGAATATTGGGTCGCGAATATTAAAACATTGAGAAGCACTGACTTAGGCTTTATAGCTATTTGTATATATTTATGGATTGTATATATATACTTATATATATATTTATATGTATATATATGTATATACATATACACTGAAGAGCCAAAAAACCTGGTACAGGCATGCGCATGCAAATAAAGAGATGGGGATCCAATCAGAGTATGGCGCTGCGGATAAGCCTAAATAAAGCAACGAGTATCTGAGACAGTTGTTACATAGGTTACTGTTGCTACAATAGAAGGTTATCAAGATTTAAGTGAGTTTGAGAGTGCTGTTATTGTCAGCGCACTAGAGATGAGACTTAGCATTTCCGAAGTAGCGATGAAATTTGGATTTTCTTATATCACCATTTCATGAATGTACCGTGAATATCGGGAATCCGTTAAAACGTCAAATCTGCGACATCACTGCTTCTGGAAAAAGATCATGCAAGAACGGGACCAACGACGGCTGACGAGAATCATTAAGTGTGACAGACGTGCAACCCTTCCGCAAATTGCTACAAATTTTAATGATGGACCATCAACAAGTGTCACCGTGCGAACCATTCAACGAAACATCATCGATATGGGCTTTCGGAGCTGAAGGCCCACTCGTGTTCCCTTGTTGATTGCACGGCACAAAGCTTTACTCTTCGCCTGGGCCCGTGAACATCGACATTGGACTGTTGATGACTGGAAACACGTTGCCTGGTCTGACGAATCTCGTTTCCAATTGAATCAAGCTGATGGAATTTTATGAGAATGGAAGCAACCTCACAAATTTATGAACATTACATGTCAACAGGGGGCTGTTCAAGCTGGTGGGGGCTCTATGATGGCATGGAACGTGTGTAGTTGGCGGGATATGGGACCCCTGATACGTCTAGATACGACTCTGACAGGTGACAGATACCTTAGCACCCTGTCTGATCACCTGCACCCATTCATGTCCATTGTGCATTCCGACGGACTTGGGAATTTCAGCAGGACAATGCGACACCCCACACATCCACAATTGCTACAGAGGGGCCCCAGGAGCACTCTTCCGAATTTAGACACTTCCTCTGGTCACTAAAATCCCCAGACATGAACATTATTGAACATATCTGGCATACCTTGCAACGTGCATTTCAGAAGAGATCTCCACCCCCTCTTACTCCTACTGATTTATGGACAGCCTTGCAGGATTCAAGGAGTCAATTACCTCCGACACTACTTCAGGCATTAATCGAATCCATGCCACGTCGTGTTGCGGCACTTCTGCGTACTCGTGGGGGCCCTACACGATATTAGGCAGGTGTACCAGGTTTTTTTTTTCAGTGTATATCGAACTGTTCTAACTATACTATGCCACATCATCACTGTCCTAAATTCAGTGACAGATTTAGAAATCATAGTAGTTACCCATTTTAGTTCAAAGATTCTTTCTTTATATTTTCCTAATAGTTCCGTGTTTCAACTTGGTAATATTACTAATAGTTTGGCTCCTATTGTTTTTGGGATTTATTAGTTATCCATTATTAGATCTGTTATTTATTAGTTATGCGGGCGCTTCTGCGTGCTTGTGGGGGCCCTACACAGGTGTACGTGTACGTTTTTTTTTGTTCTTCAGTGGGTATATATATATATATATATATATATGCGTGTGTGTAAGTATGCTTTATGTATTCGTATCTTAAAAATCTTTTTATTACCACATGTTTCTTAATCATCCCCATTGTATACTTTTAATTACTGAATGTCTCCGTTTGCATGTGAGCAATTTTGCATTTTGTTTTGTATATATTGTTTTTGCACCTATTCTTGTTTTTTTTCCCCTTTATATTTACATTTGGGCTTGTGTACTTCTACTTGAAACTTCCTACCACTATTGACTGAATATTGACTCACGCTTGTAAGCCTTGTGTTGTACTTTTTTCGCACACAAGAAGTCTTTTTCCCTGGAGTTTCCCACTAATTTTCATATACAGTGAAAATCGGTTAACACGAAACTGAGATGACTAAAATGTGTTTTCGTGTTAAAAGATATTACAAAAATAAAAACCTATATTCAAAAAAGTTAAGTTTATTAAAGTACATTTATTTTATTTACATAGTTACTTATTTATGCAAGTATTTCATACAAATAAAGTAATCGAAAACATTTAAACTTACTGAAATTTAATACAAAATTTGAAAAATCTAACGCTTATTGAGTTTTGGAAAATTAGTCTGATATTTTTCTTAACGTTGTCTTTTTTAGTATTAAATTGTCAACAAACTGTTTGATGTCATTCATTTTTGTATTCATTTCACCATTGGTATGTGCGTTTAAATAACCCCGCATACTTTTCATGATGTTCCTCATTTTGGTTGACTTGGGAACAAGAGCGGCATTATTCATTTAATTTTCATCTCTATTCATTTAATATTCTCCAGCCCCCTGCACCCGTGGTTTCTATTACGACCGCCCACAAGGCTTTCAAACCGACTGATATAACGAGCACGTACTTCATGTATACTCGGTGGGTATTTGTTGGCATCGAGCATTGAACAAAGGCTCTTCGGTATGGAGTCCGATGTGTGATCTGAATTTTTTTATTACCTACAGTGAATACTCAAGTCTTCTCTACACTGAATAGCTGTTGAGTCAAATAGAGACTTTATTAATACTATAACTTTTTCCCTGAATATAAAGAAAAATATTTAGAAAATAGAGTATATGGCAAAATTAATCATGTTAAAAAATGTATCAGTTATTGTTTTAATTATATTACTGATCAATTATATAAATTTAGAACATATCTAGATACATGTATGTTTGTGTGAGTGTTTATCAAAAGTCAAAAGTGATTACATAATACAAATTTAATTATCTCTCTAAACTTTTCCGACGGGAATTATTTTAAATAAATAAGCGTATCATTTGAGCAATTTGATATTAACAGCTCATTTAACATTTATAATAATTTTATCGGGCAACAAAATAATTTAATAATTTTATCGAATTATTGTGCTTTACAGATCTCTGTACTGAAGGAATTAAAGGCAATCGACCGCACAATGGGATTTCATGTATTTCCCACGCTTCGTTCAACGAACAGAAAATGGGGATTTCTGTAGGGAAAAATTGCCTTGAGAGAGAATTTCCTTTCCAAACGTGATTCTTGAAATGGATTGTTGAGCAAATAAAAATGCTTTACATTTTTTTTGAAATGAAAATTCGAATGGATAAATTTATTCTGATCTTTATGTTGAGTAGATTTAATGCATAATATTCCTTAAAGAAAGCGGAAATGACAATGAAATACAAAATATTTATTATGGGGAATCAAATTGTGAAAGGGGGACACTCTTCCTTTTGTGCCTCAGCTCCAGTTGCGACGCTTTACGGCACAAAAAATCAATAGCGATTCAGTAAGTTTAAGCTTGTAAGCAACCTTTCACTCGTGATCTTTTGTATGCGTTGAACAGGATAAAAAAAGGAAGAAATGGGATAAATCCTTACGGAAAATAACGCAATTATCCGCTTTTTGAGATACGTTTTTCACTTTTGTGTATGTAGTGTGATATGGCATGAAGATATTAAATCTGTTTTGTTGAGTCAACATCTGGAGAGTTTGCTACTTAACGATCTTGAAAAAAAATATTTCTGCTCATTTTTTCTTTTTTTTTTCTTTTAAATTCTGAAATAATACTCTGTATAAATCATTCTTTTTTAAAAAAAGGATTCCAGATTAAAAATAATACAAGTAGGGTGTATTTCACGAAGAAAGCAGAATTACTCTACTGTACAGAAGGTTGTTCTCACTTTTTGTAAACAGTTTCGTAATTCATTTTCTCGTTTGTATTTTGAGATAAAACTCTTTAACAGCTTCAGAATAATAGCCAGCTAAGGTTTTCTTTTCATTGGAATTCAAAATAAAAAATTCATTTTAAATATGGCTTCTTAAATTCATATACGACTCGAAGGTTAAGTAACTGCACTTTCAGAGGAGAAATAATAGTATTAACAAATTATAAAACAAGTGTAAACATCTCGGTTATTGTAGTTCCCTAAAAGGTATTTATAATATACTAAATTTAAAAAGGAAAAAAAACATCTAGTTTAAAGTAAAAATGAACACTTAACCATGAAACTGCACATCCTAAGACTTTGCAAACGCAGACAACTATCAAGAAAGTGAAGTCTCTGATCCTAAAATAAAACCCACTTACTCAAAGATTCATTGCATCGAAACAAGGAATGTTTTCCGGAACTGTAATTAAAATAATTCGTAAAAAGATTTAAAGTTAAAAAAGATTATCAAACTTAAAATTCATATCCTTTTTTTAAAACATATTCCCGAAATTCAAGCAAATTGTAAAAAATTATATAAAAAAAATACCTCGCTGCTGAAAAATAGAAATTTCTGGCAACATTCGATGAGGCCTGTGACTGTAATAAAAGAAGATCAATTTTCTATTGCTCAACTGATGGGGATGACTGTATGGCAATCATCATGGGAAATGGTTACTCTAGTGTAAAGTAAAGTTCCTTAAGAGATTAATGAAAGAGTTGTGCAGGACTTTCTAATAACCGCAAATTAAAAATCAAAAAAATTCTCAAGTAAAGACAAGCTTAATTCTCTCTACTCTATCATCAGAATATTTTAGAACCAATTTTTGAAGAAATTCCAACCTTATATGGAAAGGGCATAGATAAATCTGAGCTTCATATGGACAAAACCTCTATTTACACTCCTAAGTCAATTGCCGCTTATTTAACAAAGGAAGAAACAGGAATAAAGTGAATCCTATTTGATGAAATAAGTGTAAAATCATCCAACGCTTCTGCAATGCACTTTTGTACTTTCGATTTATTAAAACGAGTCTTTGGAAAACGGCAACTAAGATCGTTGAATGAACTTTGGAAAACGGTTCAAGAGGAATGTAGTACAATTTTTATGGCAGTGCTACGAAAAGATTTACTTTCATGAAAAATTCGAGCTACAGTTATTTTCAAGAATCATGGCTATCAGATAGAAGCAAACTGCCATAAAAAATAGGGTATTCATTGATAAAAATTAACTATGTATATATATATATCAAAATCGTTTCCATAAAGTGCGAATAACCTTATGTATACTCTTGTTGCCTTTCAATAGCTGATGAAAAATAAAACCATTATTCATTGAGTTCTGACAATTACAGTACATTTTGTTGTTCTTTGCTGTACGTCTTTTTTACTATTGTCATTAAATTATAAAAATTAATTAAAGTAAATATAATTTGACTTTTGTTAGATTCTCAATCAGCATAAATAAATTAGCCATAAAACTACTTAGCCTTTGAATATAAATAAGTAAAGGAAATTTGCTCTGTTTCGGTATTAAAAAGATAATTAACTGTGAAATTGAAAAAGGTTGCACATTTAATAAATTTTTTGCCATTGTGTGCCGATAGATTAGAATTCCCTGAGGTGTAATAATACCTCCAAAAACATAAGAAAATAAGGTTTGCAAAATTCACAATTATCATTTATTAAACTCTAGTCCTTTTAAAGGCACAATTCTTGCATGTTCTTGGTTTTTAAAATCTCTCATTTTTGTGTATAATATTTCTTAAACATGTCTTTAAACTTATGTGTTTATATACCGTATATTCGTTAATATAACACTCACTTTTAACGTAAAAAATAAGATTGAATTTTATGTGTGCTCATCATATGCCGAGTATGAAAAGAAAGTTTTAAACATAAAGAAAAGATAAGTATAAAAAAGTAGATTTATAGATATATTTAAATACTGTCCATTTGAAAGAAATCACATACCTTATGAACTTTCAGTATTGGAAAGATTCGGCATATTTGGCTTCCATTACATCTTTAGACACATCACCGAATTCAGATTCATCTTTCACCGTCACTATAACTCTAATGCATAAATATAAATAACTATCTTCCAATGATTAGTGAATTAATGAATTTTTTTTATGCCAAGTTTATTTTCATTCCATCCTTTTACTATGCACACACACACTATATCTAGACTTCAAGAGATACGAGCATTACACATACTTATTTGCGATTTCTTCTTGGTATCCGACTACGTTCGGATTCATGATTTTAAAAAGTGCATAAATGTATAATTTTCATGATATTTAGTGTCACTTAGATTAGAATACATGTATAAAACTGTTTTAAGAACATTATGACAAAAACAATTATTTAAATACAATATTTTGGCAAAAAATTAACTTAAAATAACCTTTTTTCCAAATGATCTCCTTTTGTAAAAAATGCTTCTATTGTATTAATATTTTGCCTGTATATAGTTAGGACCTCTCTAGGACAGAGGCTCAACTATAATTTTTGAAAAATTCACATTATTTTCAGAGTTACAATCATTTGAAATAATTATCGGCGTATTTTCTTAACATTTCTCCCTTCTGTTTTCGTAAAACATCGATAAACCTAATTCCAAGTTATGCGTTTCAAAAATTCTAGTTGAGCCTCTGTACAGAGGTCTGAGCTATAGACAGGCAAAATATTAATACAATAGAAGCATTTTTTACAAAAGGAGAACATTTGGAATAAAGGTTATTCTAAGTTAATTTTTTGTCAAAATATTGTACTTAAATATTTTTTTATTGTAATACTATTCTTAACCCAATTTTATATACATTGTCTAATCTAAGTGACGCTAAATATCATAAATATTATCCATTTACCCGCTTGGCAAAATCACGATTCCGAACGTAGTCGGATACCTTAAAGAAAGGGTACGTGTTATATGGCGAATATATCTAAAAACTCAAAATATTAATTAAAATCTACAAATGCGTGTAATACGCCGAAATATGGGGTAGATATTTAACGGGTCCTATCCTCAACTTAATAAAATTGCTTCGGTGGAAGAACCGTGATTTGCTTACACAAGTGATTTGCTATTTAAACTCCAGGGATGTGAATGAGAGATAATCGATGCTGCTACGAAATTTGGATTATTATAATTAAGAATCGAAATGTTCAGTACTTCAGAACTTTGTCTTATTGAACAAGTTAACTCATCAAACCAGGATGAGTACCTTTATGCGGGACCTTAGAAAAAGACAAATAATCTAATTAATTGTTGTAGATATTTAGATTAGTAATTAAGTCGACCACTCCCTAAGTTTTAAAATAACCCAGCGTTTCTTTAACTGTGGGAAACGCCTCCCTTGGGGGGCGTGACAACTCTACGAAGGGGACGCAAGCATATTGAAAAGTCGAAAACAGAAGATTATTTAAAAAAAAATTAATTTACTCAAAGTAAACAAACAAAATACATTCTGGCATAATAAAAAATTAAAATACACATTTACACTGATATATTACACTTATAAATGTATCAGTGCTACACAATGTATTTTATAATTAATTTAACAATACTAAGTTAAGAACAAGTTTAATAATTACCAGTGACCCCATGGAATTGTCATAAAAAATTATATACAAAAAGTAACACTTGATAATTTGATAATTTGTACGGTTTATTATAAATCCCTTAACTGCCAAATAAAAGTTAGGCTATTAGCTTCCCAAAGCCAATGGTTTTCCACGTAGGCGCGCGCATAAGATATAATTGTGGAAGGGGGGAGGAATAAAGTAGGAAATAACCTGAAATAAGTAAATCCTTCGCAAACATTGTCAAGGTCCTTTTATTGCATTCCAAAACCTTCGGAAAAATTTTATGAATAACAGTGCACAGAACAGATCATACTTCGAAAAGACGTATATTTACATCAGGTAAAATTAATGCTTTGGCTGAGAGAGACGTTTATAAAGGCCGGTAGCACTTTAAAGGTTAAAGTTGTATCACAATTTTATCATCAAAGTATAGTATTATTGAATTCAATATATTGTTATAGTATGAGGTGGGCGCGATGAAAATTATGATGTATGAAATGATGAAATTATGACTATTGGGTCACGAATATTCAAACTTTGAGAAACACTGAAATAACCACCTGATTGTAAATTGATATCAAAATGAAAGTATTGATTTTATTAGAATATTTGCTCACTTGGTGTCTACAACTACACTGTGTGTGCCCACTACAGGGTTTCGACAGATATTCTCAAAAAAGAAAAAAACAAGCAGTTTAAGGGTCTAAAAATAAAAATACCTCAAAATATATGCATAACTTTTACAGAAATTTGAAACCAATGTTAAAGTTTCGCAGTTGATGATGTTATTGTAATTCTGTACACAAATATTTAACACACCAGTGTTTTAGTTTTTTTCTTATAAATATATTAAATTTATATTTTATCTGAATGAGAAAGATAAATAACGATACGTTTAAATTTTAATCTGGTAGGTTTGGTGACGGAAAAATCATATCTTCATAAACCTAAATCAACGAGTTATGTATGTGATACAATGGAAGAGAATTATTTTGTTCTGTTTTTATTCTAACAGTACTAAAATTAAATTTGAAACGCAAACCGTTATTCAGAAGCAAATTATTTTCGAAACTAAATCACATTTTACGCCATCGTTAAAATGTCCAATGTGGAAACACTTTTATCATATCTTCTCCCTACTTCCCTTACTTTGGCAAGTAATTAATCGACAATTTTCCATTCGAGAAAGACTAACTTATTATCTCTCTAAAGTTATCTCGGTAGCATCCAATTTCTGTTTCCAGCGCAAAGATCATTCCAATAAAATATTTCATTCCCCACAAGTCATCATTAGAAATATAGGTATTTAAGAATAGCATTTGGAGGAGGCTTGGGATACATTTTGACTTTTAAATTGTTCTAGCATAAGGCGTAACAGGCGATGAATATTTACCGATATTAAAGATGGTAAAATGATGAATACAGAAAATGAAACTCTGGAGAAAAGCTATTGAATGGTTCATTATAGCTTAAAAATTATCAAAAGTCCAACCAATGAATGAAAGAAAGTTTTAATGCATGATTTGCTTTCAAAGACATTTAGTAAATGTTTTGTATTGATTTACGAATAAAGTTTCAGAAGTCTTTTATTGATATTATTGGAATTGGAAACTATTTTAGTTTCACACAATACAACCGTCAAAATATCACTTATAAGGAAGAACTAAGATTGCAGGTGAAACTCAGTTAAATACTATTTAGAAAACTCTTTTGACACAAGATAGCTATCAGCAAACAACGTAACTTTCTGCAAAAAAAAGAAAAGGGAAAGCAAATAATATATAAACGAGATACTACGAATAAAGATTGTTGAAATATTTATTTATTCTTCCGGGTTTATTGAAATTAAATTTATATTGAGCCAATACTCAGTTAGAAATGCCTAAGACTACAAATGGTAGAACCCATTAAGGAAAATGAAATTAATAATTGGTTTAAAAAAACATTTTCCACTTTTGACAATGCATGATTGTATATGTAGATGTAATATGTAATAAAGATTCTTGAAAAACCCTCTGTTTGGTATTCCTCAGTTAATGCAAATCAGACATATTCGAGTACATAAATCCAGTGACCTGTTGCTAGGTTTCTTATACATATTCGATTGGTGAAAATTTCTGGTGACCTGGATGGCTTAGAAAGAGTATCAACAGCCAAAAGCAGTTCACAGATATACTATTGTAGGAAGCCAGGCATTTATTTCATAGAAAATAGCCCTAAGAGAACTTGCCATGAAAGACAATGCAACAGGTCATATGATATCTCTACAAAGTTATGTTACAGTTGTAAGCAAGTTAACTACAGCCGAACTTTTTGATAGCACACCACACCATCATACAATCTCTGTAAGATAATGGCATATACACGAACTTTTCAAGGGGAGGGGGAAGGTCGAGGGTTCACCATTCTCGTATCACACCCCAATACACCGCCAAGCGTATTCTATTGATTTTGTCGATTGTCGGGAACAAAAAAGAGTAAAAAATAAACTATTGAATAATTAACTAGCACTAATTAGTAAAGCATATTATTGACAACAAAGAGTTAAATGTTATGTACTGTATAACTCAAACTCAGTGGTGCAACAGCACATGAGGGCCAGGGCGTACTGTGCCCCTCCCAGTATACGTGACTATTGGGCGCTGAGGTGCATAAGCAGATGTCTCGATCAGGTGATCAGTCTGAAATGAGACCTCTAGGGTTTAAGTCCCCAAGCAAGCTTGGTACTCATTTATCAACCCACAAGTCGACCTTGCCCTACTCGGGAATAATGAACTATATACATAAGATTATAATAAAACGAAAAATATCAAGGGTGATAAGGGGGGGTCTGGTCTCGTGCCCCTTATCCCCTTTTATGTGCCGTTGCTGTAAGACAAATGCTCATTATGAACGCAGATCTGAGCCCTTCACGCAAGGTTAAGATGCTCAATTGCTTTAGGTCTCAAGACGGATTCATCGCTGAACACTATACGAAGAAATTCTAGAAGTTTCCTCTTTTCAGACATGATGGTCAATTCTGATAACAAACAAGACAACTCTGCCGATGTTGTGCTAAAATCAAACATCCCAAAGAAGTAACCCGTTACAATCAAGCACGGTGAGATGTTGGAAGGTACCATGAAAGGTATAATGTTTGTCGCACGTTGAATAGCGAAAAATAATGACTTTGGAATAATATAGGTTACCATAACTGCTACCAATCAAACAAAAACATAGAATATCATTATAAGATTATTTTTTAATAAATTTTTTAAAAAATATCAAATTATACTTTTTTTAAATTGTGCTAGTTTAAATAAAAAAAAAAACTTTTTTTACTTGTGTAATTTATCAGAAATATAATTTGAGTACTTTAGAGTGTTATCTACAAGATTTCTCAAAAGATTTCATTGGGGGTTCAGAATAAAAATAAACATTTATCCCCTTTTCATTGCTAAAAATTCATTTTTGTTATATTTAATTTAATATTTTGCTTATATGATTACGTATAGCGTACAATTATTAAACTTTTATTCAGAATTTTGAACAGGAACATTTTCCAAAAATAAATTTACTTTCTAAGTATTCTTTTGTATCTCTTCTGATTTCAAGAAAATTTATGTTGTAAGATAAAGCTTTTTAATGGAAGTTTAAAAAAAACTCTGTATAATTTCCTTGATTTAATAAGGTTTCCAACTAACATATCCAATGAATATAAATTTCAAAAAAAAAATACTTTTTTCTATTGAATCGAAAGAAACTACGAATTTTACCACATTTCTGGGCCAAAACTTTTATCAAATTCTGTGATCCTTTTTCGTTTCAGAAAAAAAAATTAATATTTTAAAAAGTATAAGACTATAATCAATCTCTGTCAGTGAAACTGACAGCTTCCTAATGAGCTAATAAAAACTCTTACTAAGTACCATCTGTCAATGTTCGGGTTAACTGTTTTCATCGGCTTTCCTTCTTTTTTAGTTTTTCTAAAATAAGTCACTAAGTTCAGTGTGCCGATAACACGATAATAATAGTACTAAAAAACGAAAAAGACATAAAATCTATATTGAATCCTCTCGAATACAATCCTATCTTACAGTAAATATATTTTATGTCATGCACGCCATTTATGTACTGAAACTTTTCCAACCAAGGGGTTGCTTTCAGCTAAGCATAATCGAAAATGATAAACTGTTTTTGACTATTGGGAGTAAAAACTATCAAAGATTTTATAGGGAATTTGATTTGCCTATCACGCATCATAAATTTCAATGTATGTTGTATCATGTCATGTTGTTCCCCTTTTCCACTGTAAAATATTCCCTGCCATGTTTTTATTCTTTTAGAATGTTCCCTAGGTTATATCGTGGGGGAAATAAAATACATCTTGCTGCCAAAAAATAATGCATATTAGGTCGTAAATATTTTTGATAAGCTAGATCTACATTATACTTCACTTCATATATTGTTTTTAATTCCCGTACGTAAGAACTTTTCCTTAAAAAAAAATGACGTAAAGTGATAATTATGGCGTATTTTTAAAAATATGATTTTTACGGACGCAAGAAAAATTCGCGGAGACGAAGATTTATTTAAAATTTTTACTGTTCTCAACTCTTTGCTTCCATTTTTAAACTGCTTTTCTTGTGTCCTGTCCAAAAATAAGAATTTTTTCTCTGAATTTTATGTATGAAATTTTCTTAACAGTATATAATGCTTGTTCTAGTGCGCGTTTTGAAATATCTATATTCAACATAACTTCCAACTCACATATATGCACACATATTCCTTAACCCTGGACGAGTGCACAGAGTCTGTCCAGGCTCCCGAAATCATTACTTCAGGGAAAACTGTTTGTTACCAATAACCTTGACAGAGTATCCTCCTATATGTGACAGTCTTCATGAGAGCAAAAATGTAATTTTCACATAACTCCCTCTTTTTTGGGAATCGCAAACTTTTTTTTTTACAGGCTTAAACTATTTGTTTTGACTGAGTTCCCCACCCCATTACTTTTTTTCCAAAATATTTTCTATGAACATGCTACATTCTTCCACTGTGAACAACTTAGGGGTTTTGATTGCTGTGTTATACGACTTATTATGGTTTATAAATGTAAATGAGTAGAATATATACCGTAAAATCCGGCGTATAACGCGCACCGGTGTATAACGCGCACCTACACTTTCAAGCTAAATTTTTTAATTTATAGGTATATTCGCCGTATAACGCGCACCCCCTTTTTTACGATGAAATCTGAAATATTAACCTACATGTTTTGAAGCAATTTATTCAAGGTATTATCCCAGACTTTTGAAAAAAAATATACTTCTAGAACTACAACTGTTCTTGTTCATAAGGCAAGTTGTTTCTTTTAAATAAACAGTTTATCGATACATCTAGAAGTAAATTTTTTTCTTATGTCCATTCTTTTTGTTATTTTTAAAGCTATCGTTTTTATACCCGGCGTATAACGCGCACCCTTAATTTTCGATCTTATTTTCTGTGTTCAAAGTGAGCGTTATACGCCGGATTTTACGGTATATATAAAAAAGAATTATGCATGTGTAAACTCCATTGAATGAAATTGAAAGTGATCAAGCAAGGGAAGAATCTGCTGAAAGCACATATATTAACCATGATAGCGAAAGTAAATTTGAGAAAAGCGATGAACATGAAACGTTTCAGTTGAAAGGAAAATTTTCAAATTCTACCTAAAGATCTCCATCAAGAAAAATATAAAGTCATAAGTGTACTACAAGACACACTTCGCCCTGTCCAAAAGACACAAGCAAGAAAAAATTCAACATTCTATTTGTAGATCATCAAAGAGCAATAAAACTGCTATAACTTGAACAACATATGACAGTTTTGCCTATAAATAACATTCCTGTAATGTTGGTGAAAAATGTCCCTTAATAAAGTCACACACATTTGAAACTTCTTTTTTCAGTTTGATTGATATTCTTTCTCAAATTTTCAATGAAAAATGGAAAAATCCTTAAAAGCAGGTGTCTCTCTTACAACTAAATTATTCACTGGAATTACAGTTTTTAATGTGCCCAATAAAAATAATTATGAAAAAGTATTGGGGGTGACTCAGTCACCCCGCACGAACATTAACGTTAGTATCGAGTGCGGGAATGCTTCCGAGATAAAGATAACAAGTCATGCTCGAAAGATTACAATGCTAAAATTAAGACCCTTTGCTTTGGTGAAAAAAATATTTTAATATTTCCAAACTTTGGCGTTTTGTGTGCTTAATAATTTCAATTTTTCCCTTAATCTTAAGTTCCATATATCACTTGACAAGTTATACCAATTTGCTTCTAAAAAGGTATCAATAATCGGGGAGTCCAGCGCGTCTATACCATTAACACTAAGCAGTTCTTAATGAATAATATTTTCCACTTTTTTTTTTGTAGCATCCATGACAATTAATATGAATGTGCATCGGTCTAATAGGCTCCATGCATGATGGTCACATGATAAAGACAAACATGTGTTCTCCATTGAATTAAAAACAGACATCAGACTAATGTACTTGTCGTTCTATTTGTAAAACTTGGGTAAAATTTCAAATTTTATAATTTGGTAAAAAAATTCTAATGTTATAAAAAATAAATTTCTTCAAAAGACTTTAAAATTTAAAAAAAATATCTTATTATCTTATCAGATTGTCTAAAAACACGTGGTTATCATTATCATGTGACAATTACGTCACATGAATTGAGCCAATGGACGTACTTCGCTTTCTTCGATGTAGCAGCATCAACTGGAAATAATGATATTCCACACACATCTTAGATGTCTGTGAGATAGATAATGAGGCATGTTACCTTGACATTATTTTGAAACAAATATATGTCATTTTGATGTGAAAAATACCTGTATCGGCAATTTCTGTATTCTTTTAGTTTTTTGCTGCTTATTTTTAAGTCCGTTTCAATTCGTATTGAATGAAAAAGGCCGTCATTCCTTTTAATTGTTGTATGAAGTGCTTATTTGATTTCTTGTGATTTACTAAAGTGATTTGTGATTCAAAAGATGAGCCAGTTATTTGTGTGTGCATAATAATAATGTAGGGAAGAAATACAAGTAATAATGCAGTATATATTCGGATCTATGCCACCATCGATTCTAAGCCGCAATCCAAATTCTCAACACGCTTTTGTGAAAAAATAATAATAAATTGTGTAAAATGGTCTATAAATATCTGATATTTACGAAATTAAAAATAAATAAATAAAGATGAGAACTATATAATAATTGGAAGTGAGTAATTAGTTTACTGCACTAGTATTAAACTTATAAATACATACAGGGACCTGTACTTGCTCAAAACTTCATGTTCAATTTCCCTATCCAATTCCCCGATTCTAAGTAGCTCCCGATTTTCAGTAGCAATGACGAAAAAAAAGTGTGGCTGAGATTAGAATAAACATGGTATTACTATATATTTAGTGTTACACATAAATATACGAAACAAATAAAATTATGGAGCAAATATGGATCGCGTAAATCATACTTTATCAAGTGAATAGATCAAACAAGTTACAACATGGATTCCCTTATTAAATGTTATCCCAGTACTTTTATTAAATATTATTTTAATACCATATATTTTTGATAAATGTTGTTGAAACTTAAAGAGAGATTATAATTATTCAAATCACACACACACACACACATCAATTATTTTTAAACGTTTTTCAATCTATAAGAATAATAGTCTATATCATAAAAAATATTTAGCAGGCCCTTTTTTTCAGGAATTGAGTTCTGCGGCATCGTTTCAAAAACTAGTATAAAATTCGAAATATATAGAAACTCTCTTGAAAAAACATATTCGGTCTGTTTTCTTAAGAATATCATGCATATACTATACCCCCTTCTAGTTTCTTTTCAAGATCTGGAAATCCAAGCAATGTTTCTTAAAATTCAAATCGGAAAAGCTTTCTTGCGACAAGTTTTGATAGTATTGGGACGAGATTTTTGTAGTTTCGTTCCATTTTATTACAACAAAAACATTTCGTAAGCCATGTTATGGGAAATGTAATCTAAGAAAGACGCCGGAATTCAAAACCAGATGTATGCTTGCCTTAAAAAAAATACCATTGTTAGATTCCCACGAATAAAAACAGTGCTGACTTTATTGGATATAGAGGATCCTATTTCTTTTCATCCTACAGAATTTAGAGAAACAAAAATCACAAACAAGAATGTTAACCATGTAGGCTATTACGCATATTTTATCTGCTAAAAATTTTTAAAAATTCACAAAGGATACGATTTATAGTTGTTTATTAAAATCATGTTCAAGAACGCATATTTGCGCTTTATGCTTAGAATATCGTTACGGATCCTATTTTCCAGTGTATGGCAATCGATGAATATTTTCTGAAGGTCAATTACACAGAATTTAAACTACTCAAAACCAGACTTCTGTATTTATTTGAATTCTACAATGCGCATCCGAAATAGGAAAGAAATGGAGGTTTTTTATAATGATTTCAATAAATAGATTCATCAAGAGAAAATACAGGATAAAAAATAATTGTATAGTTGGCCAGAATTAAGTAATTTTAATGTGTATTTTTTAAATGTTTTCTTTATTTCTCTAAGTTTACTTTATCTACATTGCTGTTTGTAAAAAATGCAACAACATGAAAGAATCATCAGAATTAAATATACTTTGCAGAAAATATCAATTATAGGATGTTACGTAAAATAGTAAAGTTTCAAAGCAACCGCGGTTGCATGGCGTGCGCAGCGTCTTCTGAACCAAGGCTGAAAGCGTATAAATAGAGAGATGTACCGGCACTTTGAAAATAGTTAATGATTATTTGTTAGTGGCAACCGTTTAGTGAGACTTAAGTATGCCTTCGCGACGAAATAAGGAGAAATTCTAGCAACTTACGGAGTTTGAACGGGGGAGGATTATTGGCCTCCAAAAGGAGGATTTTTCTATCACACAATAGGAGCTAGTGTGCAGAGGAACAGTTCCACAGTGATGCGAGTTTGGAAGCAGTGGACCGACGAGCACCAAGGCACTCGAAAAGCTGGCAATAGACGAAGGAAGGTGACGTCATCGCTCGACGATCGACATCTGTCCGCATGGCGGGGAATGACCGTACAGCTTCCTACAGGCAGTTGGCAGCACGTTGGTCTACTGCTACAGGTGTACAAATGTCATGAATGCTTCATGAATTTGTCGATGTCTGCTGCACCGTAGATTGCGTTCAAAGGTATCTATATACAGGATCCGCCTCACGGCAAACCATCGGCGGCTGCGTAAGGAATACGCTCATGAGCACAGAGCCTGGCAAGCTGATTAGCACCAAGTTGTCTTTTCAGATGAATCACACTTCAATTTGTGGGACCATGAGCGCCGCATTCGTGTTAGTCGCTATGCCAGTGAACGTTGCCTTCCACAGTACGTTATCGAACGACATAGTGGCCTACCCCCCGGAATTATGGTTTCGAGGGCGATTTCGATTCATGGACGATCCAATTTGCCACTAAATGAGGGTAATCTCAATAGCAACAGATACGTTCATAAAGTGCTACAGCCTGAAGTCGTTCCCTTCCTTCAAGACTTCCCTGGAGCTATCTTTCAGCAGGATAATGCACACCCACATGTTGCAAAGACTGTTCGAGACTTCTGTTCAGCCCACCACATGCAACTTCTTCCTTGACCTGCTTATTCGCCGGATATGTCGCCTATTGAGCACGTGTTACGTGTTGATTTGGTTGGTCGACGTCTCGCACGTAATCCACGTCTTGCAGCTACAAAAGACGAACTTTTGCTGCGTATACAAGCAATATGGAAGTCTTTTCCACTAGCAGACATTCAAAATATGTTTGAATCTATGCCACGTCTTATAGCAGCACTTATTGCAGAGCGTGGTGGCTACACCAAATACTGATTTCAGACACTTAATATTGTTTGTTTGCTTTGAAACTTTCGTCATTTATTTGTACTAACACAAGTAGTTTGTGCATTACATTTCATTTAATTCTGTTGATTTCTTTATGGTGTTGAATTTTTTTACAAACAGCAGTTTATATAATGATTATGACAGTATATCATTATTATATAGGGTTATCAGAAATGAAAGCCCCGATTACAAAATTTAATAATTTCCAGATGAATAAACAGAAAATGATAATTTAGATGTCATTATAAAGATAAAATATTAAATGTTTTTCGTACGTAACGCTTTTTAACGTAATGTAAAATTTGTTTTCACTGATGTGTGTGTCCAATGTCACTTCATTTAGTCACCCGTATAGTATCATTGCGAATCTGGTCGCCCTGGACTTTTGCCTTTACACAAACATCCATTTTCTTGAAACTATTTATACCACCTTCTCTTAAATGTCGGTACATATCTATGGTACTTACTCCGAAATTCACGCTGAACCTTGATTACTGACATACTTTTTGCAAACTAAAGCACACAAAATGCTTTCCCCCTCTACGACACCATTTCCACTTCCATTCACAATTAAAGCATTGCTGCCCCCTATTTGACAAAACAATGTTACAAACTCGAAATTTCATATTTTATCTTTACAATGATTATTTTCAGTATATTCATCTGGGAATTATTAAATTTTGTAATCGGGTCATTCATTTCTGATAATCCTGTATAACGGAAGAAAAATTGAGATCTAGTAAAAAACATTCAATAAATGAGAAAAAGAGATATTCAAAAATTAAGCAATATCATTTTTATATTGCTAATTTTATCTTAGAAGATTCATTTCATTTATCGAATTATTAAACGGAACAAAAAATTGATTTTCAACAAAGAAATTTATTGTTTATTTGACTTGCTTTAAATCCCTTTAACTCTAAGTTACATCCTTCTTTGTTGTTATTGTGACTAATGCCACCTGCCTAACGAAGTCAGATCGAGGCACCATGCAGGTGACAGTACGATTTTGCTCAGTTCCACCCCAATTTAGAGGGAAAAAGCCCTGGGGGTGGCCAGGGGTCTCCCACCTCTCTTCCCCTTCCACCAACCACACGAGAGGACTTGTGGCTCGACGGCTATTTAGAGTATCCCGGTGCCGCAAAGGCACTATATTACAAGTATCCAGTCCCTACGGCACCGCAGTCAGCGTCGCTAACCACTATACTG